>OX451215.1:191067631-191456514 GCA_949628195.1 Phasia obesa
TTGATTTAGGTTTTTTTGCAAATTCAAACTATTTTTATTTTGTTTTAACTGAGGTTTATATATAGTTTCAATTATTAGTATTACTGAATTATTACATTTTACCAAAACGGAGTTGTATTTTTTTTCTCAGTAAAGCAGTAGTGTTGACTTTAACGACTTAATAATATATGCTTCTGAGTTAATAACTTCGTTCAAAATGGTTTTAAATTCTGTTGTCATGTATGCAAAATTGCATATAAATTTCTTGAATTTAATTTGCATATTAATTTTCTGAATTTTGTTTTTTAACAAATTATTTTTCTAAAAGTTTTGCACTTTTTCAGAGTTGTACCAAAATTCTAAAATTCCGTACTTTGCTTTAGTAAATGAGATAATTGAAAATCTCAATAATTCATACCTGCCAGATTTAGTAGTATTTATCAATGTTGCCAGCAGAAGGCTTAAAAGTTACATTTTGAAATTTGTTTTAAATAAATAGTAAACTTTTGTAATTAATATGAAATGAATATTTGTATTTCAAATTTCAGGGAAAATAACAAAGCAAAAAATTATAGAAGCGTGTGAAAACCTAAATTTAAAAAACATGTCAGTGCTACTATATTCGTCCATGCCGAATCTTATATACCCTGCACCATAGTAATGTTAAATATTCCCTAACTCTGTTATTTGTTATATTTCCCAATTATGATTTTCAACTTTATTGTTACAAGTATAATATAAAGATATAGAAATTTCTTTTTGTAAAGATTTTATCGAAGATTTTTTGTAAAAATTTTATCGATAATTTTTTGTAAAAAGTTTATTATATTTTTTTTGTAAAAAATATATCAAAAATTTTTGTAAAAACTTTATCGACAATTTTGTTTAAAAATTTTATTGAAAATTTTGTGTAAAAATTTTATTGAAAATTTTGTGTAAAAATTTTATTGAAAATTTTGTGTAAAAATTTTATTGAAAATTTTGTGTAAAAATTTTATTGAAAATTTTGTGTAAAAATTTTATTGAAAATTTTGTGTAAAAATTTTATTGAAAATTTTGTGTAAAAATTTTATTGAAAATTTTTTTTAAAAATTTTGTTGAAAATTTTTTGTAAAAATTTTATCGGAAATTTTTTGTAAAAATTTTATCGGAAATTTTTTGTAAAAATTTTTTAGGAAATTTTTTGTAAAAATTTTATCGGAAATTTTTTGTAAAAATTTTATCGGAAATTTTTTGTAAAAATTTTTCGGAAATTTTTTGTAAAAATTTTTCGGAAATTTTTTGTAAAAATTTTATCGGAAATTTTTTGTAAAAATTATATCGTAAATTTTTTGTAAAAATTTTATCGGAAATTTTTGATAAAAATTTTATCGGAAAATTTTGATAAAAATTTTATCGGAATTTTTGATAAAAATTTTATCGGAAAATTTTGATAAAAATTTTATCGGAAGTTTTTTGTAAAAATTTTATCGAAAGTTTTTTGTAAAAATTTTATAGAAAATATTTAGAAAAATTTTTTTTGTAAAAATTTTATCGAATTTTTTTTGTAAAAATTTTATATTTCTTATATTTGAATTCTATTTTTTTTATTAAGCACTAGGTCTTTTTTATAAAAATGTTTTATTAATTTTTATTCTCAATATTTCGCCACACCATTGATTGACAACAAAATTTTTTCATTCATTTGAATTTTTTCAATCATTTAAATTTTATAACTTTCATTATTTTATATCCTGAAGATGCTACCCAATGGTGTACCGAAATATTGAGAATAAAAATTAACAAAACATTTTTATAAAAAAGACCTTGTGCTTATTAAAAAATAGAATTAAATTTTAAAGATTTTTTTTTAATTTTTTATTTGAATGAAAATTTTTTGTAAAAACTTTAAAAAATATTTTTCGTAAAAATTTTATCGAAAATATTTTGTAAAAATTTTAATGAAAATTTTATTGTAAAAATTTTATCGAAAAGTTTTTGTAGAAAGCTTTAAGTAAAAATTTTATGGAAAATTTTTGTAAAAAATTTATAGAACTTTTTTTTTTTTAAATTTTACAGTTTTTTTTTTAAATTTTATAGAAAATATTTTTATGTAACCAAACGGCAACACTGGTGGTTATAGAATATTAATTGCGCTCTTAAGATTTTAGTTCGCTAGTAAAAGCTAATTTATCTGACAAGATACGGCAGAGTTGAGAAATCTCTTGCTAACAATTTTTTCTCTTTATACAATTTAATAATTCTCTTAAAAAACTTACCTAAAAATAATACAACCGACAGCCCGTACCAGCACTAAACTCCGACAACCGCTTTGTTTAATGGACGCCAAGCAACTAGTAGCACAAAATACAAGAACACATTTTGAACTAGTTTTTCAATGTGCAAACCAGAGAAGGTAAATGCAATTTTTTAATTTTACCAACCGGTTTTTAAAATTGTTGTTGATTTATGTAGTTTTCGAATACAAATTTTAATTCATCCTTTAAACAGATGTTGTGCCATTCGTTTACTTTTACAATAAATTATGCCGTATGGCATGAATGGTGGCAATTCGATTCCAATGCTTTAAGAGTAGCTGGTTTGGAGAAATAAATCGATGACTTAACATAGCCCCATAAAAAGTAATCCAGAGGCGTTAAATCCCATGAAGTATATATGAGTCCAGTAAACAGGAAAACTTCTGGAAACAAAGTTGTAACCAAATTGATGTCGCAATAAATCGATTGTTAAGCGAGTTGAATGGAAAGTTTTGCAGCCTTGTTGGTAGCAAATGTCGCTGATATTTAGCTCATTCATTTTTGAAACCAAAAACTCAGTCAGCATGGTTCGCTAGAGATCGCCAAAGATGACGAATCGATATATCGGCGTCTTCTTCAATAATTCGGGCTATAGCAGCAATATTCTCTTCGGTACGCACATTTCTTTATCTTGTTGATGGTTTTAAATCAATAATTTGCTCGCTTACTAGGCCGATTATCTTGACTGTAAAATGTTCGAAGTGCTCTATAATTTTTTTTAAAAGATTTTTATTTTTTAAAGTAAATTTCCACAATTTAGAACTGTTGTTTCGGCGTTAACACATATTGACATTCGAAGTTGTCAAATCATATTTATCGATATCAAGAGTTCTAAGGCAGCTAAAAAAACACCCGTATAAAGAAACTGACTTGCGGTTTCTAAAATCAGGATTATAGCAGCTTGCCTTTTGAAGCATATTAAACATAAAACTAGGAAATTTTCTAAACTCTACCAAATAAGTCACTGGTATTGAACTTTGAACTTCTAAAATGTATAAACAAATTACAAATGTGCAAACTTTACCAACCCTGGTACAATATACAAACGTAAACACACATATGTATTTTTTCTCTTCTTAGTAAAGAGGTATTTGCATGATAGACAGAGGTTTACGTTATCCCGCTCTTAAAGCACAAATGACGTTACAAAACGTGTGTATTCTAAATAGGACAAACTCCTTCATCTAACCGAAAATCATACGTATATCGTAAACTTGTTAATATCTCTCTTGTTTGCAACCAAGACCAGAGTTGATAAAGGTGGTACAATTGTACTTTTTTTGGTACATTTTAAACTTGAAAAGTACAATGGTACACCATTGACTAATTTGGTAAAATTTAGAAGTTTTGGTAGCTTTACGTTTAAATGTCTACTGTTGTTATTTTGATTTTTGGTACTTTATATAAAAACTTTATATTAACCCTTCTCAATTAATACTACACAAATATATAACTTTTAAGCGAATAATTCCAGCATAACGGTTTCTTTGTATAATCTCTGACGAATATAGGAAAACCTTCTATCGAGCATAGATTTGAATAGTTAAAAATTGCGAGTAAATCTTGTAAAATATTTTTCTCCCAAAATTGCGCGGTTTGGGTTCAATACTAGAACCACAGTTACAATTGAAAAAAATATTTAAATTATTTTCCCCCATATCATTACTATGAAAACTTCTGTTATAAAGTCCCAATGCAAAAACCAATAATCAGAGAATCTCAGACGACTTCAGAACTATGGTGGTAAATTTAGTTTAACATTTTTGTGCTTAGATTGGGATTTCTTAAATCTCTTTTATTTCAATCCGTTGAGCAAGTTACTGGTATTGATGACGTGTGCATGCAGAGAGATGAATAAAATTGTGCAATATCTCGGTTAAATTTTGATTTAAAATTTAAATTCACAAACAAAATTTATTACGTACAATTTCTGTTCGAAAAGTACAATTTAAAAAGCTGGTTGGTTCAATTTAAAAATTTAATATACCATCCCTGACCAAGACTGATAGAAACAAGATTACGTCATCCCGCTCTTAAGACATCCTTTCAATTTCTGTTTTTAATTCGAAACAAAAATTTTAAAGTATCCACAGCAATGCGAATTCATACCAGGTTTGAGCAGTACGGCAACAACTACAACAAAACAACAACTTTGACATTAGACTAGCAGATATAAAACTATGTATTTTTGACAAGACATTAGCAAAAAAAAACGAGAGCAAAAACTAATCAGCTGGGCTATCGCCTCCACCTGGTATGAATTCGCCTTGATCCACAGACATAAATATACATACATATGTAAAGGGTGTTATTTATAGAGGTATACAACTTTAAGTTGGCATTACTTTTCAAGATGGCGACCGATTGAACAGCTGTCAAGTGATTTATTCTCAGTTTGGTTTGGCAATTCATCATGAATAGACTCACGCCTGAACAACGCTGGCAAATAGTGCAATTTTATTTTACCCTTGTTCCCGATTTTCATAAGCGAATTTTGTTTAGCGATGAAGCGCACTTCTGGTTGAATGGCTACGTCAACAAACAAAACTGACGCATTTGGATTGAAGGTAATCCTCAGGTGTATGTCGAAACACCGTTACATCCAGAAAAACTGACTGTTTGGTGCGCTTTATGGGCTGGTGGAATCATTGGTCCGTACTTTTTCAAAAACGATGGTGACCAGAACGTTACAGTCAATGGTAATCGGTATTGAGCCTTGATTACTAACTTTTTCATTCCTGAATTGAATAACCATGATGTCCAGGAGATGTGGTTTCAACAAGACTGCGCAACATGTCACATAGCTCGTGCCACAATAGATTTATTGAAAGACACGTTTGGTGACTGCCAAATTTCAAGTTCTGGACTGTGAATTGGCCTCCAAAATCTTCTGATTTAACACCGCTAGACTACTATCTGTGGGGCTATGTAAAGTCATTGGTCTATGCGGATAAGCCACAAACGCTTGACCATTTGGAAGACAACATTCGCCGTGTTATTGCCAATGTACGGCCACAAATGTTGGAAAAAGTCATCGACGTCCAGGTTGGACTATATGCCCCCGGGGGTTTCAATTGTCACTGCAGGAATATGGAAAATGCTTTGACGCAGTTCACTCTGGGAAAATAGGGGCACCAGCCGCTAGGGTTCCTAGAGCCTAGATCTGGAAGAAAAGGTCTGTGTGTTATAACATACGGGTCCTCTTCGAGGCCCCACCAGTGCCCAAAGGACTGGTACCACGGGAATCGGTGGCCCCACAGAGAGCCTATCCTCTCTGTGACCGGTTATTGGTGAGGTCCCCTTTGGGGGTACACGTGGTGGTTGTGGTTTAAGATCGATTTATGTAGATAAGGTGCAAGGTCAAGTGTGCTGTTGCACTCTCAACAGACGGAGTTTGGATAGTCTCCAAACCCCTAAGCAAGAGGTTATAATGTGGATCTAGGCTTGCCTTGGAAAGGCTTGCCATATTATATAAATTGCTACTCATTGTGACTGTATCACACACAAAAAACGATTGGTGGCAATCGTAAAGTGTTGTTATACTACACAATGGGGGCGCTAGTCTACGCCTAAGTTTCACTCGGTGGTAAGACCACCGTGAGGTTAGGCCGAGTAGGCAGGTACTCACGTTAATCTTGTTCCACAATAAAGTTCTATACCTCTATAAAAAACACCCTTTATATGTAACAAGTTATTCATTAAGAGAACAAACTCATTTAATGTGTAATTAATTTAAAGAAAAACAAAAAACTTCAACATTCTTCGTATTCTTCATTTGCAGACAATATCTATTTTACCAATGAATTTTAGTGAAAGCAACTCGAGAAACCTTTCAGTTTTTTCCATTCTACAGGGTGTCCGCCGGGAAGGTATGTATACTACTTTGTTTGTTTCTCTTGTTTGACTGTCACTTTTAATGAATTTAAAAGTTACTGGTGAATAATTTAAGGGTTTTCCATTGCTCAGAACCGACAATTCTGTTTATTCAGATATCCATTCAAATGAAAATGTGCCTCGTCACTCATTATGATTTTTTTATTTTTTTCACGAAAATCGGGGTTGTCATGGGCGAGCTGTTTTAACGATTAAAACACGTTGGTTTATCGAATATTTTTCCATAATAAATTTGCCACGTATCTACTTCACGACTGCCAAATAGATATAAACTTTCAAGCCTAATAATTACCAAAATCGCGGCAAAACAAAGTAGTATACCTCCCCGGCGGACACACTATATAAAAAAAGGAGATTTTTTCCTTAGTATCTGCAAACTAGTTGTTTCCGCCACTTCGTCAGCGGTCTTACAATATTTTGTTCGATTTTGCTTTGAAAGCAATCTATCCAAAAGATCCTTACCTTTTTAGTGCTTTAATTATGGTTTAATTATTTACTTACAAAGTGGACGCTTGTTGCCGAGCCGACTGACGCCTATTGCGAGAACCAATGCTAGAAAACTGGTACTATACAAATTAGTACGAATAAGCACGAACAGGTCATAGTGGGCGCCGAGCTGGTCAGAGCGCAAAGTTGATTGAATGCGAGAAAACAGTTCCAAAGCCTATTTCAGCCATAGCTGCCAGGTTTTTAAAAGTAATATCGTCATATTTTAGTGAAAAAATCATCATTATCGCCAAAATGAAATCGTCAAACTAAAAAATCGTTGGTTTTACTAATAAAACATATTCTATTAACGGCTGAACGTAGCAAAATAAACTCTTAAATGAACAAATCTTACAGCATTATTATTATGAATACAGAGATCAAAAACTTTAATTAGAATTCACAGCAAAATCACATGTAAATAGAATGCACGTTTTTCAATAATTTTAAAATAAAAAAATTAAATCCACTACCTTAGTTTGTTTAACTTTAAATAATCTTTTGTATGTATATAATATTGTTTCCAAAGACATCTTATTTAATGAATTTCTTAATGACTAAATACTCTTTCCTAATTTGGTGAAGAATGCCGTAAAACAAGGATTTTTGTAATAAATTAAGTCAAAACGGGAAACAAAAGACTAGAATCCATTCTTTGCATCTCAAATCCAATACGTATATGTTTTTAGCAGGATAAGTATCTTTTAGGTATAATAATTTTAATCGCCTGAACTCAGTTTATAGTTCTTATCTTTCACTTTCTTCAATAAAATAGAAAACATCTTTTGTAACTTCAGAAAACTAACTTTTTGATCATTAATAATATTATAGGAACTAGGCCTAGGCCTAGGCCTAGAACTTTAAATTTATTTTAAAACTTAAATCTTGATAATATCTGATCACAATAAAGTAAAAACTAACACCAATTTAAATAATATCGCATTTATCTTTTGCATCTATTTGTACTTCTCATTAAAAAAATAATAATAATGAATTAAATAAATGCCTTCAGTTTTAAGCAAACTAGTAACTAGAAAGTATTCTGCATTTCGAAAGTAACTACGTTTTTCCAAGTTGATAATTTGAAGACCTGGTGCATTGAATGGCAATGAAGGATAATATTGCGTGTAGATCTAAAACACAAAGAAACTTTATATTTGTGCTACAATGATGTGTAAATATTAGCCCCGGCGCTGCAGGATTCTTCACACTGGAATGCTTCGAGCACAAATTCCTTTTAATTATGTTGTGGCTTTTTTGTCTTTACTTTATTTAATTATTTGTTTATTTCATAATTAATGTGTCCACAATATTTAATTTTTTATTCATTTATTTGTCACAGATTTTTCGAAGGAAATTTAAATAAAAATAAAAAAAAATGTAATTTATATTAAAATGACAAACAGGCTGACTTCAAAAACGTCAATTGCTTTGTCTTCGAACAAAGTGAAGTGTTTCATAATGCCGCAGTACAAAACATTGACAATGTATACCCTTTCAAAACGCCGTTGACAAGTATTATTAACGCAGTAAACAAGCAATCAGGGCATCGGTTTTAAAGTTGATGCATTGTAGAGAAACTTTGCATATGAACATGATTTAAATACGGTAGCACAAATGTGTACAGACTTTGTATTGATACATTTTGGAAGTCAGCCACAATTGTTTATTTTTCTGTTCCTATTTCATTCGTTTCATAAAAAACAGTTGGTTTAAACATACTCTTCTTCTTTTTCTTTCGATTCAGTTTTTTATTGGAATACCTTTGTTCGATTCTTGCGTAACTGAATACGGAAACGTAATCGAAATGCAGAATAGGTGTGATTGAATTTAAATTACTTGAAATCAACTTATCGGTGTCATTTTATCATTGTTTGCAACAAAAATTAAAAAATATCTTTAATGGTTCCTACATCGCTAAAATTCTAATAACAACAGCTTCTAGGGATAATCACCTCGTTTTATTTCTAATAGACTTAAAATAATGTCAAATTGGTTGCGCCTCTTCAGACTATTTGACAAATAATTGTGTCAAAGATTCTACCGATTATGGAATTTTTAGACAAGTCTAACAACACAACACCAAAGAATTATTAACAAGTAATTGTTAATAATAAAATGTGTCTGTCAAGGTTGCTTTAGCAGTACAAATAAACGATGCAAACTTGAATGATTTAAAATAGTAAAAATTAGGGTATAAATCGTCCCATCGTCATCATGTAATTTTTAGGACTCAAACTCGTCAAAATGACGATAAATCGTCAAATCTGGCAGCTATGATTTCAGCGCCGAAAACATTGTTTATGTCATGATATAATAATACAAGATAATTCCAATTCAATAATGTTTGAAGTTTGCCGGAATTATTGAAGTATGTTTTTATGTAAACAGCAAAAAAAGTGTTGCCACAAGTAGAAACGAAAAAAAAATTATTTTGGAAATTATTTTAAAAAAGTGTGTAATTTACATAAGTAACATAAAATATGGAAATTTGGCAAAATAATATAAAAAATTCAATATTGACAGTAAGTGCATTGATATTTTTGTTAATTCTAATAAAACTTAATAATTCTTTAGTTTTTTTTATGTAGACAACGTAACTACTTAACTAGTTTTTAGGATATAAACCGTTGTATTTACACTCTTATTGATGAATTTCTTGATAATCACTCCTATTACATTTGGCGACATAATACGACGACCTTTCACTAAACAACATCAACATTTATCGAAGACTTTTTAATTTTATTTGGTATTTTGTAAGAATATGTGACGTTGAATTTTTCTTGTATCGACGGCGATTTCGTCGCCTTGGTTTTTAAAAACGACTGAAAATTAGTTGAAGAAATGAACAATCTCGACGTGATAGAAAAAGCAATCATTCAAAAACATTAAATTTTTTTAAAAGTAAATTTCTCTACAGAACAGTGTTATCAATAATCAGTCGACGTCGACATAAGAGCATTAGGAAATACAAAATTATAATCAAATTGATATTGACATCAATATTAAATGATGTTCGGTCGCCGCCAAGTAGAATAAGGGTGAATATAAAACCGCTCAAATATGGTATCACCATATTTCATTAAAACCTTTTGGATAATTGTCCATTTAAAAAATTTTAAAAAATTACGAAAAGCACTCAATATTTTAGGATTACTTTTTATATAAAATATTACCCAATTCAGCATGCGGATTTCTTGGGTTATTTTTCATTTTTGCTTTTGAGCAATTTTGCATAGAGTTATTTTGCTTGCAGCCCCCTCATTCACAATAAAATTAACCAAACTTTTTAATTTTAAGTTCCTATGATATTGAAATTGTCAATTTTTCTTGATACTCCTGACAGATTAGCTTCCCATCTAAGTTAAAAAAAAAATGTTTTCTTTAATGAACATTCTAGGGGTGCCTTTGGTAAGTTGTACTTAATAAGAAAACGGGAACTTAGACAATTTTGTCAGATATAGGGAAATTAAGAAATCGTATATGTGAATTTTTGCAAAAGTTTATTACTACCGTATGGAAAATAATTTTCGTTTGTTTATTTAGATACATAAACTAAAGGCTTGTTTCTTTTTCTAATTTTTAAAATTTCAAATAACGGAAGAAAACGCAAAATGGGAATTCACAAAGTATGTGATATGGTAGCACAAATTGAAATAATTGCCGCAAACGTCAGAACGTTAATATGGCGACCTTCTCAATATATATATTTATCTTACTAGGTAGTGTCGTCCGCCCAGCTGATTTAGTAGTTCGACATGTCAAAAGTTGTATGTGTTCAGAAATTTTATAGTGTAGAAGTGAAAAGGCAATAAAACACATACAGGCCTTCACAATTTTCTCCTATGTTTTCTGACATTTCGAACTACAAAGCAACAACAAAATGCCATGTTGTTCTTGTATTGTTGTATTTGTTGTAGGGACGCCAATACCTAGTAAAATAAATATACCTTGTACCTTCTATTATTATATCATTGTTTATGTTATGTTGTTATGATTTCAACTTGTTTGGAATACATTAAAAAATTAAAAACAAAAATTTAAGAAAAAGTAAATAAAAGATGCAATCAAAATATTAAAAAAATAATAAAAATTAAAAAATAAATTAAAAACTCAAACAATAAAAATAAAATTATAACAATTATAAAAAACTTAAAAAAAAAACTTATAAACAAAATTAAAAAAAAAAAATGAATGAACAACAAGCCCAAATGCATACAAACATATGTATGTACATAAAACACAAATAATTGATAAAATATCAGCGTTGATTCTCGCATCCACTATGCACACTCAAAATTGTTTCTCGCAATAAGCGTCAGTCGGCTCGGCTCGTCCTCCTTCCGTCCTCTATGATTATATGCAACCGAAATTTAATTTACGTTGAAAGTTGTAGTAAAATAAGCTATTAATTATTTTTTCTTTTATTTCTCTTATCCCCTTGCATATAAGTGATTACATCTACATATTAATCAAATATTGGCCGCTATGTAATCGGTTTAAATCGGGTAATTAAAAAGCTTACTCTAAAAAGTTTCAGGCTTCACAAATTCACATATTCTATTTGTTTCATACAATGTATCCCAAACCAATAGTTTTTCCTTTTCGGGTATAATTTCAAAATTTAATTCATCGGTAATATTTAAACCCAAGTTAGGCTCACGATAGGTCAAGGGCAGCCAAGTAAAATTTTTTGTTTCTTTGCAATGGGGCTTGGAAGTTTCTGCAAATGATGTTAAAATATTAATCATTCTTTTTATAGTTTTATATTCCTTCGAGGCTTTATCTAACTTCCAGGAATTTTTGCTATACCACAAATAGGAAATATCATCACCATGAGAAACTCCAGTTTGCAGGTCATCGCCACAAAAACGTCTACGATGATGATTAAAAGTAGGCGAATCAAAGGCAAACCGATAAAGGTACGTGGGAGCCTTGGCATACTTTAAGCGAGCCAGTAAAGTGCGATGAAAACCATGCCAAAATATTTTGTAACTATAAAACTAAATTCAAAAATAAGTTATAATCTACAGTTTTAGCATGTAAAGTAGGAGTAAATTGCTTACATCCAAAAGTTCAGTTGTACATTCTTTGCCAGAAGTTTGACTGCCAAAATGTGTTTTTATCAGAAGTTTTGCTTTTAACTCGGAAAGCTCTTGATTTTCTCCTCTTAGTTCTGAGGGCAAAAGTTCTACCGTGTTCACATTAACGGCGTTCATGACTTGTGGTAACGTTTTTAAATAGGGATACATTATGTAGCCTTCATTTGCTGTACCTCCTATTATCATAGGAATTTCATTACCCCAAGTTGATTTTAGTAACTCCTTGCCATCTTGTGGTATTACACAATCTTCGCCTACATAAGTTTCCACACACGGCCCAAAGGCAAACAAAATACCATCTTTTCGTTCTTGTTTTGTTATAATATCATGTTTAACTAATTTGTGAGGCTCAAGTTTTATTAGAAAATTGACAACATCACGATCATTGTTATCTCCTTCATAGCCATTGTATTTAGCCAAACGATAAGCATGGTCTTTTTGAGGTATATTAGCCCAGTAATTAAGCATGGTACCTGACATACAAACAGCTTTGTGAAAGAGGGATTTTGTAAGGGGAGTCGAGGTCAAGTAATGTGTAGCAGCTCCACCGGCACTTAAGCCAAACACAGTAATGTTGTCTGCATCTCCATTGAAATATCCAATGTATTGCTTAATCCATTTTAAGGCCAAAATTTGATCTTTTAAGCCCGCATTACCGGGTATTTGCAGAGAGGGATCTTCAATGCTAAGAAAACCTAAAAGATAACAAAAAACTGTTAATGAAAATTTTAGATTATTTTTTTATTTTAATAAAACTTACCCAAAGAACAAAGTCTGTAGTTAAAAGTCACCAGAACTATATTTTCTTTCATAAAATAATCAGGACTATATAGGTTTTTGGTAGCTTCACCAGTTGAAAAGCGTCCACCATATATCCAAACCATTACAGGCAAAGGTTTTGAGGTATTAAGCTCGTTAATAAGACAAAATTTTTGTGTTCATTTGCTTGTTTCAATTTTATTGTGCATTTAAATTTACTTAATTTGCTTAAGTTATGCCGCACAGTGGGGGATTTGGTAAAAAAAAGTAAAAATAAATCTCTAAAATATGCTGACTTCCAACACGTCAATTGCTTTATCTTCGAACAAAGTGTAGTGTGTCATAACGCCGCAGTATAAAACATTGACAATGTACACTTGAAAGGGCATAGGCTGTCGACAAGTAAATAAACAAGCATTCAAGGCATCAGTTTTAGAGTTGATGCAGTGTTTCGAAACCTTGCATATGTAGATGATTTAAATATGATAGGGCAAATGTATACAAACTTTGTATTTATACATTTAGGAAGTCAGCATTAAGCCTAGTACTCTGTTCGAATTTGTGAAAAATGTTGAGCATCATTTATTAATTCACAAGGAAAATTTGACATTAAAATGTCGTGTCTATCTCGAGATTTGGACGAATTTTACAATTTTATTGGTTTTAAATATACCACATTGTTTTACAAAAATATTTACAAAAAATTTTACAAAAAATTCCATATGAAATTATTTTATTTAATTTACTTTATTTCACAGGTTTGATAAAATGTTGCTGAAACATTTCAATGTTTATCCACGGTAAAAACGAAGTACTACTTCAGCGACATTTTTTCATGACTTTTTCATACACATTTTTTATGTATGTAGTTTGACAGTATTCCGCATGAAAAACTGAACAGAGTACCAGGCTTTAGTCTGATTTTATGAAAATTTCACATCGAGTGTAAGTTTAGAAGTTGGCCCTTAGAAGGTGGGTACCACATAGCCTCAAAGTAGGAAAACTCGGTATTGAGAATAATTTTAACCGTTTTAAATTTCCTGTTTTTGAAAGGATTTTAAAAATATTATCCCTTCAATTTCCCTAGTTTAGTACTACAAAAAACGGGGTTATCTATTTACCCATCAGTTTTGTGTTCAACACCATACTGATGGTTTCAGTACAGCCTATTTTTTGCTATTCTATTCAGATTAATAAGAGGGTTATAGTTCTCGTTGTATGGAAGGTACCACGACCACCTTTAAAATCCAGTTAGTTTTTTCTTGACTTTGCGCGTCAATAAGGGGTTTACTTGTGTAACATTTCAGGACGCTACGTGTTGTAGTACCCTAGGCATATTATAATAATTTTTAACTTTGTATGGAAGGTACCACGTCCACTGTTGCAATCTAGCGAGTTTTTTGCTATGTTCTATGTTCATCAACAAGAGAGTTAATAGCACAAAATTTCAAGATACTACATATTTTAGAGCCCGAGTGATACGATGAGAAATATTTACTTTGTATTGCCACGCCCACTTGAAATATCAAAAAAATATATTCCCTGTTTTATCGACCAAATGATAGTAATGAAATTTCATGAAGATGTGTTCACTAAAGAGGCCAGCTATAGTTTTCCGACAAACAAACAAACATTCGAAAAAACACATTTTGTGATTAATATACATATACAGTGGTGTTCCATTAAATAGAGCCACCTTTTACTACATATTTCGAAAAAAAAAGAAAACATACTCAATCTTTATAACAAATTTTAAGGTTTATATTTTTATGAGACCGAACAACTGACCAAATTAATTACTATAGACCGGTTTTCATAAAAAAATTAAAATGAAATATATACGTAAAAACATTCGAAATTCAAGATTTTAGGTGTTCAAAAATAGAGCCAACCACTTCAATTATCTAAAAAACACAAAATTCCAAGAGATGAATAAAATAATATAATTTAATTATTTTCAAATTACTTCAGTATTTAGTGGAATATAATTTATTTTTGATAACGGCGGAGCACCGTTTTGGCATACGGTCAACAAGTTTTAGGCATGTCTCAATCGGAATATTACGCCATGCTCCTTTTACTAATGGCCACAAGTGATCTTTATTAGTTGCATATTTTCCCTTAAGAGCTTATTTAACTATTCGTTACAAGTTCTTAATGGGTTTAAGACTGATAACTGAGCAGGCCAGCTTAAAAGATCAACCCTATATGTTGCCCACTTCGATGTGTCTTTCGGGTCATTGTCTTGCTGAAACACAAATCTAAGCGGCATTTCTTATTCTGCGTATGCCATCACATAATTGTTAAGCAGATGTGTGTAAAAAATTGCATCCATTCTTTCTTCCACCCGTACGATAGGTCCAGTTCCAATTATGAAAAACACCCCCACACCACAATATTTTTGCCACCGTGTTAATGGTCTTTATGGTGTATTGAGGAAGACGTTTGGAGTTTGGTGGCCTTCGTACACAATGGCTGCTTGTCAGAGTTAAATAAATTTAGTTTTGATTCGTCAGACTATAAAGTTTCTACAAGTGAATTAAGGTCAGTAAAATGTAGAAAGTGAGACTGGCTCTATTTTATGGAATAGTTTTTGTTTTGCTGAGTTGGGAAAATCGACAGAAATATATTTTTTAATCAGTTCGAAGTTAACAATAAACTTGGGTCCGAATAAAAACTTTCTCCGTGCGTATCAACTCACACTGAAATCATGCTTTCAGTTAAAAAACTGCAAATTTATTTTTTTTTTTGTTTGCCAAATCCCCTACTATGTGCTCTAAAGCAACTTACCTTTTTAGCGTATACATTTAGATACAAACAATCTTCCGAGCCCACTACGTTACCGGTCGACATTCTAACTTGCACCGGCTTAACATTAAATTCTAGGCAATCTCTTACCCCCAACCACGGTTTTGCCGCTAGTGGTGCTTTAAATCTTAAATCACCCACTGGAGGCTGGCCATAAGGAATGCCCTCAAAATTATAATATTCATCGTCATAGACCGTTTTTCTTAGACACCCTCTTAGCTGACCCACTGGTAAGGAAATTTCTTGATATATTAAACTGAAATAGTAAAAGAAAATATTTTAATTTTCTATAATAATTTAAAAAACTGACCTTAGCAATAGACCTTACTCGTCAACCATGTCTGCTTAAAAGCACTTGTTGTTCTGTTGTTCCGAAACTACTTGCTAAACTGCTTATACAATTTTTTTCATAATTCTTATACGAGTCGTCTGGCGCTGATAATATAAACAAAAATTTATATTCTCTTACTAATTGTGCTTCTTTTTAAAAACTTAGAAGCAAAGCTTTTAACAACTTGCATGCAGACATAAAAAAAAAATAAAAAATGAAAGAAATGGATGACTTGCAACTATCAACAAGATAATGAAATTGTACTTTTACCCATTTAGTTTATGTTAATCACACTATGCAACAGTAGTTTTGGAGGGTTAATAATTGAACAATGTTTTTTTTCTTTTTTGGTTTCGAATTTTTTAGTGAATTATCGATTATTGGTCTATGAGTCCTATATTAATTAGTTTTGGAGTTTTTCTTTTGGAAATTTCTAACATCGTCGGTTCATGTTGGGTTTTAAATTTTGGGTATTTTTTATTTTATTTTAAATTTTTGCGGTCGTTTTTCAATTTTTAGTTTTTTATATCCTTCATCACCAATCTGAATGGCAGTGTTTCGAAAATTTTGGAATTGTAACTCAGCAACATCATTCCTTTGGAGCATAGAGACCCACGCAAACCCCTCTGAGTTCTGGGTGCACACACACAATCTCAACGACACTCTCACAAAGAGAACAAAACATGTCAAATTTGTAATCACTCTGCCAACTATTAACAAAGCAGGTTTATGTCGCATTGTAAAGGGTGTTTTTTATAGAGGTATAGAACTTTAAGTTGGCATTAATTTTCAAGATGGCGACCGACTTAACAGTTGTCAAGTGATTTAGTCTCAGTTTGGTTTGGCATCATGAATAGACTCACGCCTGAACAACGCTTGCAAATGGGCCCAAAACGAGATTATCGTTGTTCCCGATTTTCCTAAGCGTATTTTGTTTAGCGATGAAGCGCACTTCTGGTTGAATGGCTACGTCAACAAACAAAACTGCCTCATTTGGAGTGAAGGTAGTCCTCAAGTGTATGTCGAAACACCGTTACATCCAGAAAAACTGACTGTTTGGTGCACTTTATGGGCTGGTGGGATCATTGGTCCGTACTTTTTCAAAAACGATGGTGGCCAGAACGTTACAGTCAATGGTGATCGGTATAGAGCCATGATTACTAACTTTTTCATTCCTGAATTGAATAACCATGATGTCCAGGAGATGTGGTTTCAACAAGACGGCGCAACATGTCACACAGCTCGTGCCACAATAGATTTATTGACAGACACGTTTGGTGACCGCCTAATTTCACGTTTTGGACCTGTGAATTGGCCCCCAAGATCTTGTGATTTAACACCGCTAGACTACTTTCTGAGGGGCTATGTAAAGTCATTGGTCTATGCGGATAAGCCACAAACGCTTGACCATTTTGAAGACAACATTCGCCGTGTTATTGCCAATATACGGCCACAAATGTTGGAAAAAGTCATCGAAAATTGGACGTCCAGATTGGACTACATCCGCGCCAGCCGTGGCGGTCATATGCCAGAAATCATATTTAAAATGTAATGCCACAAGATTATCTTTCGGATAAATAAAATTCATGTCAATAGAATAATCCATCGTTGTTTTATTGCTACTTAAAGTTCTATACCTCTATAAAAAACACCCTTTATAATAACATAAGTACACTAAAAATATATAACCATGATAACCCAAAACCATTAGTTTGAAATAATATTTATTATTTAATTATAAAATTTTTTTTTTGTTTTCGTATTAGATTAATAAAAATCACGCTTCCATTCAACAATTTTAAGGCAAAGCAATAAACGTTACATTTATTTATTTTATTTTTACAAAAAATGATATATGGGTACGCATGCATGAATAGTTTATTTGCATATTATTAATTTGGAAAATACGAAATTAGTTTTATAGTTCAGAATGAAAAATAAATTAACGTAAATTTGTTTTATGGTTGGAAAAAGCTTTGCACAAAAGGCTCTTTGACAGTAATGGCCAATTCTCTCTATTTTATTCTGTGATTTCTGTACCTTTAACATTGATAATGAATATGTTGAATTTTTTTCATAATAATCCCTTAAACGGACTTTTCACAACATACACATACATACGTACATATGTTACAATTCATGACTATTTCTTAATTCTAAGAATCGTAAGAAAACTAATTTAATTATACATAAACCTAATATTTTACAAAAACCTTTTGTGTGGAATTTTCACAATTATAAAATATTCTTATGCTACCATTTGTTGCTACTTTTTAACTCTATCTTAACAAAAAACTTAAATTAAAATTTGGCCAACTCATTCAAAATTAAACGCTTTCGTATTTACTAATGTTAAACAATGTGATTTTTTTCAGTGCAAAACACCAATACATTCTCATTTTAACCAGTTTTAACAACTTTCTCTGGTTGGGTAAGCTTGCTTGCTGGCAAAAAGCCATGCCCACCTATATTTTTTCACTTTTTTCAGTTTTTTCTGTTTTAATGATTCTCTTTTGCTTTTTTTGTTAAGTAACTATTAGAAAGCGACAGGTAGATCACAAGGAGGATCAATAATCCCCTGCGAGTACCGATTTTACGTTTATGTTTAGGTTGGAAAGCTTTTTCTGTTTTGTTTTGTATTAAAGGCCTTTAGAGAAAAGAAAGCAACACATATATAGGTAGCCAGTAGACCCACAGGGTGCCCACTGGTAACCAGGATTAATCAATATGCCTATTAAGGGGGCTCAATATAATAAAATTTTAAAGAATTTTACTGCTTTAGAAAAGTTTTCTTAAGTTCTACAAAAAAACTTTTACAAAAATTAAAAAAAAAAAAAATTAAAAATGTGAAAAAAAAAATTTTTCAAAATATTTCCAAAAAAATTTTACAAAAAATTTTTCCAAAGATGTTAAAAAAAATTAAATTAAATTAAAAAAATTTTCAAAATATCTAATTGTAAAAAAAAAATTTTAAAAAATTCAAAAAATTTTTTTTAAAAATTAAAAAAAAAAATTTTCAAAAAGAAGAATTTTACTGCTTTAATAAAGCTTTCTTAAGTTTTACAAAAAAACTTTTACAAAAATTAAAAAAAAAATTTTCAAAAAATGTTCAAAAAATGTTAAAAAAAAATTTTGACAAAAAAATTCTAAGAAATTTTTACAAAAAAATTTCCAAAAAATATTAAAAAAAAATTTCAAAAATATTTTTTCTAAAATATAAAAAAATAATATTTTAGAAAAATAAATTAAATTTTTCTTACAAATTCTCAAAAAAATATTACAAAAAATTTTCAAACAAACATTAGAGGGTAACACAATATCTAGCATTACGATGGTGAATGGTATATAAGATTCGGCATGGCCATATAGCACTCTTACTTGTTTAATCTCCACTTTTCGCCATAATGCCGTCTGCTCAATTAAATTCTAAAATATTTATGCTAGTGGTATATACACATATGTGATGAGTGCCTTGATAGATAGATTGGTGAGGCGCTAGTTTATAAGTTTGAGGGTTGCGGGGTCGATTCCCGCCAAAGACAGCTTTTAAATTAAGTTTTTTGAACATTCGCTAACATTTAAAGTTACATTTGCTTAACAAAGGTATGGGAAAACTTAAACAGAAATTGGAATTTTTAGAGGTATGATTAGTTCGTCTAAGTGGAACTCTTTCTCCTTAGTCCGATTTTTATTATTTTTAAGCTTTAACAATAAGAAATTTTGCTGACAAGTTTCATTGATCTCTCAATCAGTAAATTTTCAGAGAAAGGATAAACTAAAATACAAATTACTATCCAGCTAGATTGCCAATAATCCCGTATGTGCATCGTTCGTCGCATAAGAAATAGAAATAAACCTGTCGCAGAGTTTCTTATGTATGACGAATTTCGACGACGTTCTTATTGTGTGCATTTTCATATAATTTTTATTATTTTCGTCGAAAAGTTCGTCGTCCCAGTTATGTTTATAGCGTATGTGTATGTGAATTGAAAATAGGATGCGAGGGCAGTTTTATAATTCGATAGGTTTTTAAATAAAAAATATGTTCGATATCATTTAGTCCAGCACCTTTCTCAAAATAGGCGATTCTTTCAATTATATCGTGTTCGTTTGACGCAAACCTCTTACCACCCAGACATTTCTTCAAATTTGTAACTACATATATCTGAAGAGAATTCTGGATGACTTGCAGTTCGTTGTCCAATTTATAGATTTTTGGCATAACACTGACATATGCGTTTACTTGTGCACCCATCGTAAGGATAGCTTTTTCATATACAAATCGTGATGTACCCGCTGGGTACAGATACCTACTTTATTTTTGATATTACAACCACAACGGAGTCTACAGAGTCCCAATAGTATGTAACAACCCTTTCTTTGGTTTCGCTGATAACTTTTTTTACGTAGGAAATAATGTTTAATCAGGACACGAAGTTTGATTTGTTTTCATTTTCCTTAATACTAACGAGATTTTCTGACTTGAATAGCTGTCGAAAACAAACTAATAAAAGCAGCTTGTTGCAAATTCGAGCAGCATTCCAGAAATATATAAAATAACGGAGGTAGTAAACTATCCTCGTATCTTAAGCGGTTCAAGAACTAATTATTTCAAAATTAAAATTTTTAAACTAGTAAACAGCGTACATACATACATACATATGTTAATTTATTTTTGTTTTGCTAACCAGCCTAATGAAAGATCGCTCCCACATGCGAATTTTTTTTGTTTTGTTTACAAAGTTTTAAATACATATGTACATATATACATACATATATCTAACAAGATGTGAAATCTAAAGAAAAATATAATATAACTTTGTTATCTATTTTTGTTTTTTTTTTAATAAAAAGTTATAATGGTATAATGCAAAACCAAATATAAATTAAAATCCAGTCAACAAAAATGTTATCAATAATAATCTCTAAGTAGAACAGTTGATAACATATGTCTGAGATATTTTAAAATTAGCTTTAAACAAGTTAATTAGATAATTTTCATAGACGATTATTGCAATTTTAACATAAATAAAATATAGTATCAGAAACAGATCAATATGCAGTAGTGAGCAGAAAAAATGTAAAATTTTTACAAAAAATTTTCGATAAAATTTTTACAAAAAAATTTAAATAAAATTTTTACAAAAAAATTTCGATAAAATTTTTACAAAAAAATGTCTATAAAATTTTTACAAAAAAATGTCGATAAAATTTTTACAAAAAAAATGTCGATAAAATTTTTACAAAAAAATGTCGATAAAATTTTTACAAAAAAATGTCGATAAAATTTTTACAAAAAAATGTCGATAACATTTTTACAAAAAAATGTCGATAACATTTTTACAAAAAAATGTCGATAAAATTTTACTAAAAATTTTCGATAAAATTTTACTAAAAATTTTCGATAAAATTTTACTAAAAATTTTCGATAAAATTTTACTAAAAATTTTCGATAAAATTTTACTAAAAATTTTCGATAAAATTTTACTAAAAATTTTCGATAAAATTTTACTAAAAATTTTCGATAAAATTTTACTAAAAATTTCCGATAAAATTTTTATAAAAAACGTTCGATAAAATTTTTACAAAAAATGTTCGATACAATTTTTGCAAAAAATTTTCGATGTTAATTATATAAAATTTTTACAAAAAGTTTTCTATAAAGTGTTTACAAAAAAAAATTTCGATAAAATTTTTACAACAAAATTGCGATAAAATTTTTACAACAAAATTGTAGGTAAAATTTTTCAAAAAATTTTCGATAAAATTTTTCAAAAAATTTTCGATAAAATTTTTACAAAAAATTTTGATAAAATTTTTACAATAAGTTTTCAATAAATTTTTTTATTTTATTGAAAATTTTTTTAAAAAATTTTTCTATATATGTATATCTTTATTTGTAACAATGAAGTTGAAAAACCGTAACCTTAAAAACCGAATGTATATTATTGGGAAACATAAGGGAGTATGAAGGGTATATAAGATTCGGCATGGCCGAATATTGCAGTCTTACTTGTTTGTATTATATATGGAAACATACAGGCAACCAAAAATAGCTGTTTTGAATCACAATACATAATTCAAAAAATATTTCTATATAAAACACATTCTTTTAGTTCTTTGATATGGCTGATAATTACCATCATTTTCATTTTACGACTGTATTTAAAACAAGTTTTTCTCTTTAATTTTTTTTATTTAATAATATCTAAATACTAATGTTGTCAAAGTAATAATAAAGCTAAAAACAAATACATAAGCATTTAATCATATTCTGATACATGCACTTATGTGCACATTTTTAATATTTGTAATGATTTCTGGCTTCATCGACTTGCATGCAACCGTTGATTCATGGCTCAACCTTGTAGAGATTTTCCCATACTTGAAGCTTTTGCATTTCAGGCAAATCAATCAAATCTAATTCCCTACCAATATTCAAACATTTAATGTCGTCTATTCTACACACAGGCAACCAACAACGTTCGTTTAGTACCTTCTGGGTAAGGCTACAATTGGGATTGCCATTGATAGCAAATGACGACCAAATATCAATCAAGCGTTGAATAGTTTTATATTCAGCTGTCTCTGGGGATAATTTCCAAGAGAAATTGCCATAAAATAAATATGAATGATCATCGACATGAGCTACGCCGCGCATTTTTTTGCCACAATATTTGATGCGTTGATGATTGAAGTCAGGTGAATCAAAATCAAATCGATATAAATAAGTTGGTGCTTTTCCACTGAGAATACGAGCTTTCAATGAGCGTAAAATTGGATGCCAAAATACTTTGTGGGAGGCGTACTGCAAAAAATGTGTATAAAACGTTTAAATAAAAGATTAATAATTAAAATGTATTTTTCTTACATCACAATAATTCATAATATTTTCAATGACTGCTTTTTTATTACCAAAATGAGTTGCTTTAATTTCGGCTCCCAGTTTCTGTTGCTTCTCTAGAGAATATTTCATTTTCAGTGGCAGTGGCAGCATATGTTGAGGATTTTCTTCTAGTTCGGTTAAAATAAATGGAGCTACATGTACTCGTGAAAACATGAGTAGACCTTCAAAAGAGGTGCCACCCATTAATACTGGAATTTCGTGTCCCCACGAGTTGTCCAAAATTTGTTCAGGATGTTTGCTAATAATACACATATCATCTTTGTAGCTTTCTATGCAGGGTACAAAATTAAAATAACAATCATCAAGATTTTCGGCTTTATTAATTATATAGGGTTTCAGGAGTTCTTCGGCTGGCAATTTTTGCAAATATTCACATATTTGCTTTTCATCTTCATCTGGTCCTTTGTAACCGCATGCTTTTGCCAATCGTTGGGCCAGATTTTCCAGCGTCGTAATAGCCCAGGGACATAGTACCGTGCCGGACATTAAAATGGCTTTGTGAAATAGACCTTTAGCTAAACGGCAACACATTAAATAATGTACCGAAGCTGCACCAGCACTTTCTCCAAATAGTGTTATATTTTCAACATCTCCATTAAAACGGGAAATATTTGCTTTAAGCCATCTTAGAGCCAGCAGTTGGTCTTTAAGACCACTATTGCCAGGTATATGTAAGGTGGGATCTTTAAAAGATATAAATCCTAAAAGAGTAAGTTTATTAATTATTTATTTTTTATTGTCATGTAGGCTCTATCTTACCTAATGCACCCAAACGATAGCCAATTGTTACAAATACCATATCCTTCATCATAAAATAATCCGGACCATGTAAATCTGTCGACGGATCACCCTTTTCAAAAGCTCCACCAAATAAAAATATTATAACCGGCAAAGGTTCTGAAGAGTTCAACTGAATTTATAATCTCTTAATATTCTGTATTTTTGCTTTTTACAGAATGTGAGCACATACATACCTGTTTTGTGTAGATATTTAAATACAAACAATCTTCACTTCCTTCTATTTGATTGTTAAATGAATTTTTTTGCAATGGTTTGTTGGGTTTTTGAGCGCAATCCAACACTTCAGACCAGGGCTTTTTCGGCTGCGGCGGCAAAAATCTTAAATCGCCCACCGGAACTTCAGCAAATGGTATCCTCTCAAATGAATAGAATACATTATCATAAATGCCCCGACTTTTTTGACCTTTAACTGGGCCTAAAGTTGTCACAACTTCCAAATCACTAAATATGAATATATGTACATGTGTATGTATGTAAGTAAAAATTGAAAAACAAAATTAAAATTTTATTTTTTTAAACTATCACCTGCTCGGCATTGCTGTTTGAAAATTTATTTTGACATTAACATATTTTTTAATGGTAATTCCAAGGCACATTTATCAGGTAACCTTACTACCAAGGTATATTTATCTTACTAGGTAGTGGCGTCCCAAAAAACATATAAGAAAGGCGTGTATGTGTTTTATTGCTTTCTCACTTCTGCACTATAAAATGCATCAGAAGAAGCTGTGAAACTACGTATGTAATTTTACCGATTTAAAGGTACTGCATACTTTAAGGCATCTTTAATTTTTGATAGCCGGAGCTTTTAAACATGGTTGCTCAAGAGATAACGTTGTTTTAAAATAACAAAATATGAATTGAAAGCGGAGATTTTAAACACGGTTAAGCAAAATTATAACAAAATATGAATTACTTACTGCCAAATAGACAATTGAAAAAAATATTTAATATCTTCACAGTAAACTCCGATACTTTAATTTATTGCATTTTCGCATCCCTAAATTGTACCTATTTACCTGCAGACAAGCCATTAGGCTTCGCGGGTTTATTAACACTTAGGATGAATTTAAGTTTAAATTATAAATATTATAATGCAATGTATGTATGCCATATATCTATTATGAATAATGAATAAATAAAATTTGTATTTGATTTGTATTTTCACTTTGTGGAAATACATTGTTATTAAAATATTTTAAACACCTTTTACAAAGCCTTACAATGATTTTTTAGAATTTTATATAAATTTTTCAATTTTAGCCTTTATATAAATAAAGTACTTATACGTGAAGCTCTATTAAAGTAAGTGCCTCAAAATTTGGTGTGGATTACTTTCAAAGCAAAATCGAACAGCTAGTTGGATAAGAAAAGAATATCTACATAATATAAAAAACTGACCTACATAAACAAAATTTAATGCAATAAATGTAGTCAGCATAAGAGCAAACACATTTCAACCAACATAGGAAGCCATTATCATTAAGATAACTAATTAATTGTAATGGTGTTACATATATGAGTATAAGATAATAACGGGTGGTTAAATTTTAAGGCCCGATCTTGAATGTGAACCACACCTAAACGTCAAGTTTTTTTCTGCATTTAACTTGACATTTATCAATTTCAAACTAACTCAATTTGAACCATGGAAAGACACACAATCGAGCTACGCATTAAAATTATTAAACCTTATTGGGTTCAAATTAAAATGCATATCGTGCACTTTGTGATTTTTTCGGCCAATTTAATCGTCCAAATCTGCGTATAATCGGAAAAAGCATGAAAAATTTTGAGCAAACCGGGTCTGTAGGAGATGTGAAAATACCAGTGCATGCTCGTTCTGCAAAAAATATTGCTGCTGTTCCCTATAGTGTGGCTGAAGAGACGTCGTACAATTGACTCAAGAACTAAAGCCTCTTGATCATTCCAAACGTCGTCAATGGTCAGAATGGTGATAAGAAATGGCAACAGTGGGTGATCAATTATCGAAGAAAATCATCATCAGAGATGAGGCATATTTTCACCTCTGTGAATTCGTCAATAAGCAATTCTGCCGCATTTATGCGAATGATATTATATGATTATATGACTTGACATGGTGGGACTTCTTTCTTTGGGGTTAATTAAAGAAAAGGTGTACGTCGATAAGTTAGCAACAATTGAAGAGTTAAAGGATGATAAAAAAAAATTGTTACATTAGCGGCATAAAACCTCAATTATGCCTCAGAGTCATCGAAAATTTGGAGCATGGGATGGCAGTGTGCCGCGGCGGCCTTTTGGCCGATACTAATATAATCAAAATAAAAAGAAATGACAATATTTTCCTAAATAATTTGTGTTTTATTCAAAATCAACATCGGCCCTTAAAATTTAACCACCCTTTTATATGACACATGTTTACTTTGAAAAAAATTAAAAACTGAAATAAATTCAAAAATGCACACGTAAAATAGTAAAAGGTAAAATTAAAAAAAAAATATTTCAAAAAAGTACACTCTCTATTGTAAATGCATCTTGTAATATTATTGTTAGCAACATTAAGATTCTGATAATCAGTATTATCGTAGTTTGCATAAATTATAATATCCGTATATGAGTACATAAATGAGGTAAAAGCAAAGAATAAGGTATTAAAAAACAATTTAAATCAGCTTACGTAAACAACCTATTTCTACTTAAAATGGTAACACGTTTCACAAGAAACTACCTAAAGGCTTTGTAGTAAAAAAGACTTGTTATTTAATAATAAAACTCAGATTAATATTATTATCTTTATTGAAAATTTTTCTAGTTGTTATCCACTCTAAATATTTTATATATAAACTACTCTTTACTATCACATCCTTGGCAAGAACTGGTTTAGCAATACTTCTTACAACAAGAACTAGAAATCTTATATTAACGATTCCTTTGTATAGAAACTATCCCACACTTCCAGTTTATGATGAAATGGCAGCTGCTTAAACTCAAGCTCATCGCTTATATTTAAAATTTTAATAGGTTCTTTTAAATCTGTTTCATGGCCAATCGCTTGCCAACAAACTGGTTCAATTTCTTTGTTATTGGGATTGGAGGTTAAAGCAAAATTATACCACATGTCTATCATTCGTTGTATACATTTGTATTCACCCGATGTGGTTAACAATTTCTCTGCTGCTACATTGTAGAAAAGATAAGAAATATCATCACCATGGGATACACCACGTATCGACCTGCCGCAATTTAAAACACGAAAATGATTAAAAAATTTAGAATCGTAATCAAAAACATAACAGTAGGTGGGCGTTTTTGTGGCATAGCTGGATCTCGCTTTAATCGTTCTATAAATGGCATGCCAAAACGTTCGACAACTCATCAGATCCATATATTCAAATAATGTTTCCTTCATACCTATAGTTTTTTGGCCAAAGTATGTTTGTTTCAATTTAGAGGCCATTGCCTGCAGTTCCTGTGGTGTGTGCTTTACAATTATATCATCCGGCAGAAGACTAACACAATCGCTAATATCATTTATAAGAAAGTTGTTTTTCATCACGGTACCATGATGAAAAAGTCCCTCAAAAGATGTGCCACCGATTATCACTGGTATATCATTACTCCAAGTGTTTTTCATCAACTCCTTAAACGGTTTATTTGCTATGCAATCCTCAGATATATAGGGTTCCACTACTGGTCCAAAAGCGAAAAGTAAACCTTCAAATCTTTCTTGTTTACTTAACAGCAATAAATCTCTGACTGCCAACTTTTTGCCATCTTGTTTGGCTAAAAATCGATAGACTTCTTTGTCATTGTTATTGCCTTTGTAACCAATAACACAGGCCAATTTGTAGGGCCAGTCACGTGGCGGTGTATTGGCCCAGTTATTTAGGGCTGTGCCAGACTGTAGAATCGCCTTGTGAAACAGACCCTTAGTTTGTTGAGACAACATAAGCAAATGTGCTGAAGCTGCTCCAGCACTCTCACCAAATAATGTTATGTTCTGGGGATCACCATTGAAGAATTCAATGTTCTGTTTAATCCATTTTAATGCCATAACTTGATCCTTAAGGCCAGCGTTACCAGGTACTTGTAGATCAGGATCGTTTAGACTAAGGAAACCTGTAAAGAACAGCAAAAATTTTAGGTAAAATACTGTATTGTTTATGATTTTTTAAAGTTACAATAATTGCTACTGCAAATCTGTAAGCATTAATAAATAAATCAGTCAAGTGCGAGTCAGACTTACACACATAGGGTTCCGTACTATGTTCAGTACAACTTTGAAAATACAAGTTGTTAATTTGTTCACGTCTTATGGGCCACCCTTTATTTTTAATTATTTTTGATACTAGAGCATAATATTAAATACCCTGTGTAAATATCATGCGGCCATGGCAATTCCCTTTCTATATCAAGAGTCTGCTTATTACGATTAAAAAAATAAGGCAATATTCGTGAAAAACATGTCACTGTCGGAACACCCTTTTATTTTTAGTCATTGCCATAGCGGCCGTGGCAACGCAATTTCTGTACAAGTTTCAAGAGTCTATCTATTGCAGTTCAATAAATAAGGCTATATGCTTCTATATATTATAAGGCTATATATCACGACACTGTCGGACTACCCTTTAATAAATATTTTTTTCTAAAGGCCATATTAATACACCTTCAGTGAAAATTTCAAGAGTCTACCCATTTTAGTAAAAAATTAGTCCAGATAAATACAAATCACGTCACTGTCGGCAAACCCTTTAATTTTTAGGGTTCCGTACACAAAGTGTAAAAACGAAACCCTATTGTTTTCGCTACAATGTCTGTCCGTCTGTCAGCACCTTTTATCTCTGGAACCGTAATAGGTAGACTCTTGAAATTTTCACAGATGATGTATAGTTGTTGCCGCTATAGCAACTATATAGGGTGTTCCAATAGAGAGGTGTTATTTACGAAAATGTGTTTATTTCTTGAACTGTAGGACGGATACACTTGAAATTTACAAACAGTTATTAAAACTTAGTTCACTATATAAACAAGTATAAAAAAATAAAACTAAAAAATAAAGGGTGTTCCGATAGTGGTGTGAAATGCATGTATAAGGCATAAGTTTTGAACCATAATAGGTAGACTCTTGAAATTTTCACAGAAGGTGTATAGCGATGGCCGCTATAACAAAAAAAAAAATAATATTTATAGGGTGTTCTGATAGAGAGGTGTTATTCACGAATATGTGTTTATTTCTTGAACTGTAGAAGGCATACACTAAAAATTTACAAACTGTAATAAAAACGTAGTTCGCCTTATATACAAGTCTAAAAAATAAACCTAAAAATTAAAGGGTGTTCCGATAGTGGTGTTATTTTGATTTATAAGGCCTATGTTTTGAATTATAATAGGTAGAATCTTGAAATTTTTACAGAAGGTGTATAATTTTGGCCGCTATAGCAACAAATAATAAAATTTATAGGGTGTTCCGATAGAGAGGTGTTATTTACAAATATGTGTTTATTTCTTGAGCTGTAGGAGGCATACACTAAAAATATGTAAGCAGTAATTAAAACTTAGTTTGCTATATAAACAAGTATAAAAAAATAAACATAAAAATTAAAGGGTGTTCCGATAGTAGTGTGATTTGCATGTATAAGGCCTAAGTTTTGAACCGTAATAGGTAGGCGCTTGAAATTTTCACAGAAAGTATATAACTGTAACCGCTATACGAGCAAATACTAAAACTTATAGGGTGTTCCGATAGAGAGGTGTTATTCACGAATATGTGCTTATTTCTTGAACTGTAGGAGGATTCACCAAAAATATGCAAGTACTAAATTAAAATTAGTTCGCTATATAAACAAGTCTGAAAAAAATTAAAGGGTATTCCGATAGTGGAGTGATTTGCATATATAAGGCCTTAGTTTTGAACCATAATAGGTAGACTCTTGAAAATTTTACCAAAGGTGTATAACTATGGCCGCTATAGCAAAAAATATTAAAACTTATAGGGTGTTCCGATAGAGAGGTGTTATTTACGAATATGTGTTTATTTCTTACAAACAGTAATTAAAACTTAGTTCGCTTTATAAACAAGTCTAAAAAAAATAAACCTAAAAATTAAAGGGTGTTCCGATAGTGGTGTGCTTTGTATGTGTAAGTTTTGAACCATAATAGGTAGACTCTTGAAAATTTTAATTTTAAAAGTGTATTACTGTGGCCACAATAGCAAAATATACTAAAACGTAGGGTGACGTGTTATTTACGTTTATGTTTTTTTTTTTAGCTGTAAGAGGAAACCACTTACAATTTGCAGACTGTAATTAAAACTATGTTTGTTTTATAAACAAGTATACAAAATTGAACTTAAATATTAAAGGGTGTTCCAATAGTGACGTGATTTGCATGTATATATACTAAGTTTTGAATGAATAGGTGGAATCTTGAAATTTTTACAGGAGGTGTATAACTATGTCCACTATAACAAATAATAAAAATTATAGGGTTTTCCGCCAGTGATGTGATTTGCATGTATAAAGCCTTATTTCTTGAACCGTAACAGGTAGACTCTTGAAATTTTGTACAGAAGATGTGTTGCCACGGCCGATATGACAATTACTTAAAATTAAAGGGTGTTCCGACAGTGACATGTTTTTCACTTATAGTGGCTTATTTTTTAATCGCAATAAGTGGATTCTTAATATATTTATAGAAAGAAAGTTGCCATGGCCACTATAATGAATAATAAAATTAAAGGGTGTTCCGACAGTGACAAGATTTTATAAACCGTAATAGATACCCTCTTGAAATGTTTACAGTAGATGTGTTACTTCGGCCGCTATAACAAATACTTAAAATTGAAGTGTGTCCATTAGTAACGTGTTTTTCACGAATATTACCTTATTTTTTTAACCGCAATAGGTAGGCTCCTGATATTTTAATAGAAAGTGTATTACCATAGCCGCTATAAAATCAATTACATATTAAAATTTAAAGGGTGTCCCATAAGACATAAAGAAATTAACAACTGGAATTTTTAAATTATACTGAACATAGTACGGAACCCTACGTGTGTGAGTGTAACTTGCACTTGACTAATTTATTTATTTGTTATATAGGCCGTAGTAATATACTATCTGTGAAAATTTAAAGAGTCTATCTATTGTGGTTTAAATATTAGGTAATATTCACGCAAATCACGTCACTGTTAGGACACCCTTTAATTTTAACTATTTGATATAGTGGCTATAGTAATACACCTCCTGTAAAAATATCTAGAGTCTACCTATTATCGTTCAAAACTGAAGCCATTTACATGCAAATCAGGTCACTATCGGACAAGCCTTTAATTTTTAAGTTTAATTTGTCTGCAAAATTTAAGTTGTTGCCTCCTACAGCTCAAGAAAAAAAGACATAAAGGCAAATAACACGTTTCTTTCGGAACACCCTATAAGTTTTAGTATTTTTTGCTATGGCGGCCACAGTAATATACCTGCTGTGAAAATTTCAAGAGTCTACCTATTATGGTTGAAAACTTAGGCCATATACATGCAAATCACAACACTATCGGCACACCCTTTTATTTTTTGGTTTATTTTTGTATACGAGTTTACATAGCGAACTAAGTTTTAATTACTGATTGTAAATTTTAAGTGGTTGCCTCCTACAACTCAAGAAATAAACAGATATTCGTGAATAACCCGTCTCTGTCGGAACACCCTATAAGTTTTAGTATTTGCTGCTATAGCGGGCACAGCTGTAAAAATTCCAAGAGTCTACCTATTGCGGTTTAAAAGATAAAATGCGCTGGCAGACGGACAGACGGACATACAGACATTGTAGTGAAAAAAATATGGTTATGTTTTTACCTTTTGGGTACGGAACCTTAAAAAGAGATAAACAAAGTAGAAGTACAGAATGTTGAAGAGAGATAATGGATAAAGTAAAGATAACGGTTAAAAACATAATTTACCCAAGGCTCCCACACGATAAGCCACTGTTACGAGTATGACATCCTTTTGCATAAAATAATCAGGCCCATATAACTCCCGGCTAGCTTCACCTATTTGAAAACCACCACCATAAATCCAAACCATAACAGGCAAAGGCTTTTCAGACCTTAGCTAAAAAAACAAACAAAATAACTTTTAAACAGAAGAGAATTTCTTTAAAATGTTCCAGCTTGTTTTTACCGTTTTTACATATACATTTAAATACAGGCAATCTTCTGAACCCTGTGTTATTTTTTTAATGAAATCTTTTTGCATGGGCTTTGATTTATAATATAAGCAGTCTAGCACACCGTCCCAGGGCTGCGGCGGTTGTGGTGCTCTAAACCTTAGCTCTCCTAGTGGCGGTTTTGCATATGGTATTCCTTCAAAAGCATAGTATTTGCCAAATGTCTCGTAGACATTTTTGCGCTGCATGCCTCTAACTTTGCCGTAAGTGGTGTTAATGGTTTCATAGTCATTTGTGGCCAAACGTCTTTCCTCAAATTTGTGCGAAATAAGTCTGAAAAAAGTAAAGGAGAAATAATTAATTTTTATTAAAGTGATATGTTGAAAAATTCTTATCTAGAAGGGAATGACATTTACGAACTGATTCACACAATATTTTTAATCATCTTTCAAAACTAAGCTTCTCGTCAGCAGTAAAGTAGGAAAAGACATATTTTTCAGCTTTATGAGAGCCGCAAAATAAAACGAAAAATTTTTTAGTCATGTAATATTTAATTGCAATCAGAACCGCTCTTAACGTTTTAGAAGCGCAGTAAAATTGAAGAAGTGCTTATTAATGTGCTAAAATATTGCATGAGATTCTGCAGGCAAAAGCTATGTTTAAGTGCTTCTATGAATAAAACAAATTAATTTTCCACCTTACTTATTATTGTAAGCTAGTTATAAGAAGATGTTATATTATAACACACTGTGTAATTTTTTAAGTCAGGGCAAAATAACCATATACGGACACCACTATGTGATAAAAGACCAAAAAAAAACCCTGTCTCCCAGTTTTGCCCAAAGTTCTCCAGGTTTTTTTTATGGGCCCTCAAAGATGTGGGCCCTCGATGTCATTTTTGCAAAAAAATGATCATTTACTCAAGCTCATATTTTGCAAACCGTTTCGAATTTTGATATACTCTCTGAGGCAAAGTTGTAGCTCTTGTCATAAAGAACAAAAATTGTGAACATATAAAACCAGTTCTAGTAAGTTTTTTATTGAGATCTTAGGTTCATTTTTGTAGTTGATTATTTCCTTGAATTTTGAACGGTTTGCTACCTATGGACCTGAACAGGGAAAAAAAGGTAAAAAAATTGAATTTTTTAAAGTTTTTTGCGATTTTGACCTTGAAGATGAAGTTTTTTTGATTTTATATGATCACAATTTTTGTTCTTTATGACAAGAGCTACAACTTTGCCTCAGAGAGTATATCAAAATTTCAAACGGTTTGCAAAATATGAGCTTGAGTAAATGATAATTTTTTTGCAAAAATGACATCGAGGCCCCACATCTTTGAGGGCCCATAAAAAAAACCTGGAGGACTTTGGGCAAAACTGGGAGAGGGGTCTTTTTTTTTTTGGTCTTTTATCACGTAGTGGTGTCCGTATATGGTTATTTTTTTCCGTGTTGCACTGTGTAATCTAATAATGCAATAAAGAACTTTAAGTGCTAACAAGTTCTAAAATTGTTTGTGGAGACAATTTTAAAACTAGTTTTGATTTGCAATTATTTTAAATAAATTCTATTTTATATTTTCCTACTTCTGTCTATTCAATAGTTGTGCTCTATTGCTCACAAATTTTTAAATATTTGTAATTTAATATTTTTAACTTTACAATACTGCAGTCTCAGCCTTAGCTACAACTCGTTACTTCATCGTATAGCTCATACTGCAAGCAATTGATTTTGTATGATAAACTCATCAAGTTGCGCTTAGTAAGAAAAGTTTACAAGTTTTTTTCCGCAGTACAATTTCAATATTTATATACTAAAAAGATTTGTTTAAATAAACAAGAATTTAGAATTGAATATTTGAAATACTCAGGTAAATAAATCATAAAAATGAAATTGTAATTTAGATTAATAACATTTATGTATATATAGTTTCATTAAATGCATATTTATTTTATTCAAAAGCAAACTGTAACGACCAACTGGATTAATTATTGAATAATAAAAAACTAATTGACAGTAAACTACATTTCCGGCTTACATGAGTAACTGTAGATAGAATCTAGATACATTTAAATTTCCACTGTTTTGATATTTTCTTAACCAACAATCAGAAAATGGAAAATTTATTTATGGGAAGGAGGATAAAGGGAGAAGTAGAACTTGAACTTTCTCAGATTATAATTGACATTAGACATTTGCATCAATTAAAGGCTGTAATTAGTGTCAGATACCATTTAAATTATTATTTTAATTGGTCTAAGAGATAATAAATTTAATTAAAGAAAGAAAACAAATAAAGAAATACACGATTTGTATTTTGTATAAATTTTTTATTTCGTTTCTACCAGAGCTGTAAATGAATCATTCATTTTTGAATTAATTCGCGAATCATTCATGCATTGAATTACCAAATTTTGAATTAATTCTTTTTATATAAAAAATGAATTGAATGAAATTTGAATCAATTCAAATTCGTTTCCAATTCAAATGAATTTGTAAAATGAGTTGCAATTCATTTTTCAATTCAATTGAATCTGAAAAATGAATTGCAATTCATTTCCAATTCAAATGAATTTGTTAAATGAATTGCAATTCCTTTTACAATTCGTTTGAATTGAATTGATTTTGAATTCATTCAAATGAATTAGAATGAATTGCATATTATAGATTTTAGGAATTAAGTGGTTTCAACCCCCTCTAGACAATTCATCAGAAGAAGCTCCCCTGACCATCCATCTCCTGGAAAAATAAAGAATAATATGAAGGCAAAATAAAATGTCAGTCATCATCCGCCACCACAAAAAGAAAAGGTAGGAAGAAATCAAAGATTGGTCAGCAAGAAATTTCAAAGGAGATGCCAAAAAAAGATTTATTAATTTTTCAAAAAGCAGAAATTGTTTTCAGTTTTTTATTTTGAAAATTTTTTATTAATTTTTTTATTGTTTTTATAAAAAAAACAAGATAGCATGATAAAAATAATTTTGGAAAAAAAGCAAGAAGAGTATCTAAAACCTAAGTTTTCTTCTTGATTTTTTCAAAAAGGTATTCTTATTAAAATAATACAACTTTCTTCTTGAAAAAAAAAACCATAGAGATATCTTATAAATTTTGTTCTATTTTATTAAGTATTAAGTCACTGTTTTTCTGTGTGAATCTATTATGGTTCAATAATTAGACCGTATACATGCAATTCGCGTCACTGTCAGAAAACCCTATAATTTTTAGATTCATTTTTTACTTGTTTATTAAGCGATTATAGTTTTAGTTACTGTTCGCCAGTTTTAGCGTCTGTTTCGTAAAGTTCAAGAAATAAAGACATTTCCGCAGATAACACTTCAATTTCGGAACACCCGCTAAGTTTTAGTATTTGTTGCTATAGCGGCCACAAAAATAAAACTTGTGTGCAAAATTTCAAGAGTCCAGATAGAAGGCGCTGACAGACGTCCATTGTAGCGAAAACAATAGGGTTACGGGTTTACTTTTTGGGTACGGAACCCTAAAAATGGCAAGTCTTAAAAATCATTGTGTAAAACGCCTCTAAAATGTCAACATTCGATATTTTAAAAACATTATAAAATTTGTCAAATTATTATGTTGACTGGAATAGTGCAAGAACGTTTTTCTGAATTTAGCAATCCACAGAAATCGTTTATTATGCGTTAGCTCAAAAACACTTACATAAGTGAAATGTATTTCCACTAGATTTATTTTTTAACTTAAGACGAAATTTTATTTTATCATAATAAATTCTGAGAAAATTTATCTTCAAAAATAATCTCGCTAAAATAATAGTTAATTTCTTGCGAATAATTTTAACTAGTTATAAAATATAGACATTAATTTTAGTCCGATAAAGTAAAAAATTAGCGCCTTTTTAATTTAATTTATTTATAAAATGTTTAGCTTTAAATATCAATTAAGCTTTTGAAATATTTTTATGCATTAAATTATTAATTTAAATTTTCAAACCTACTAAATCCAAACAAATATGTTTTGTATTTAAACACAGCCTAAAACCACTATGCACAAATGGTGATAAGATTAATAATTGGTTTTTTGCTGCCAACTGCAGTGACAACACACATTTTAAAAATATCATTATTGTTTAATCAAAAAAGCTTATCGTTATAAAACTAAAACCATAAAATACTTAGTGGTTGTTAATAATTATTAAATATATAGGTGTACATACAGTGTTGGTGGTACAATATTTATAAAATTTAACTTCTGGAAAGTTAACAAATTTTATTTTCAAAATTATCATGCTGGTAAGAAGATAACGCTTGCGATATACAGCGTGACTTTGCATTTTTAGGTGGCCAAAAATTCAAAGACAAAAGTTCACCGATCTTATTAATTTTGTATTATATCATAGAAATGAGGATATGTTATTCAAAAATCTAATTATATACATACATTTAATAAAAAAGTAACTTATTTCCTGTCTGTGTGTGTCTGTCTGCGATCGCCTCACGTAAAAACTAATAGATGGATTTTAACAAAATTTTGTGAGGAGCTACCTTAGTATCCTGATTTAAATACTTTTTTCCGCAAAAAAATCTTATTTCCAAGATAAAGTAAAGAAGAAACAGTAAAAGTACGCAATTTTACCTATATGCATACTTTAAGGGGCATATTTTAGTAGGGATCAGACCCTTTGTGTACAGTAAATACATAAACCATAACTGAAGCACTAAAAACTTAAGCGTCTTTGGTGTGGATTGCTTTCAAAGCAAAATCGAAGAAAATATTGTAGGGACGCTGAGGAAGTGGCGGGCACAGCTAGTATTATAATAAAACTAAAAATTAATGATTATATTGGTAGTCCAATATTTAGTTTCAATAACAGTTAAAATGCAGGCTTGTAAATTTCCGATTTTTTATTGTTGTAAAAATTAGTGTGTGTATATTTTGTATTAAATTATTATGTGCCCCGGTAGTGGGTAGTGTGATAGTCTATCAGTCTGGGGGTTGTGGGTATGATTCCCAACAAAAACTCTAAGAGTTTCACTACAACCAGTGAAGGGGTTTTTTATTATGCTCGATAATTTAAGTTAAAAAATAATTTGTAATTGTATTGTGACCTTGAATAAATAAATAAATAAAAAATATTTTGTATCTTAGAATCTGGAACATCTATCTTCTATATAAATAAATAAAAAAAATCAAATGCCGTTCGTTGGTAATCGATTCACTTAAGATCGGCTGCACGGATTTGGCCAATTTTTTTCTAATCTTCATTGCAACCCAATTTAGGTTTTTATGAAAATAAAATTTCATCACGCCCACTTTTACGATCACTTTTTAAGTAGCTAGAGAACTATAATAAAATTTTGACCTATTAACCCCCTTATTAATGAACCTAGTTTAGCGAAACATAGGTTGGAATAGTAGGCGTGGTACCTCCCATACAAAGTGTAAAATTATTATGGTGTAACTGGGGAGCTACATTAGGTACAGTCTTTAAACACAAGTAACCATCATTCAAATGTACGCAGTCCAGCCATATACAGACTGGATTGGGATAGTGAGCGCCATACAAAGTGATAAATTATTATCATGTCCATATTCTAGAAAGATAGAGACGATTTGGATAGTACGCAAGGTACCTCCCATACAAAGTGAAAAATTGTCATCGAGTATAGAGAACTATAATAGGTAGAGTCTTCACACAGAAAAAACAGTTTCTAAATACCTATTAAAATAGAACAAAATTTATAAGATGTCTCTATACCTTTATTTCAAGAAGGAAGTCTTATTATTTTAATAAGGAAAGCCTTTTTGAAAAAATCAAGAAGAAAACTTAGGGATTTTTATTAGGTATTCTTTTTGTTTTCTTCTTGATTTTAATAGGCTATCTTGTTTTTTTTTATAAAAACAAAAAAAATTAACAAATTTTTAAAATAAAAAACTGATAACAATTTAAAAACTTCTACTTTTTAAAAAGTTATATATACAGTCATCTCGCTTATAACACGGTGGATTGGTTGCGTGCTAAAGGAAAGCGCGTTATACGAGTATTCTCGTATAACTAGTTTTTTTACTATACAAAAACTGGGAACACAAATTTAATAAAATAATTTACATACAATGAATTTTTATAATCAAGCTTAACTTCGTTTTTATTCTCTCTAAGAAAGAATTAATTAAATTACAATAATTAATTAAATTACAAAAAAATAATTTAATTTTATAGCAACACAATTAACACAATGTGCAAATTACTTTTCATTCTAGATTTTATAGTACAGAAATATAATGTGAAACTCCTCGCGTTATATGGGGGAATACCTGCGTTGTAAGAGGGACTGAAATCGGGTAATATGAAAATGCGTTGTAAGAGTACCGTGTTATAATATTTTTTGTTAATCAATCTTAGATTTTTGCTACCTTTTCTTTTTGTGGTGGCGGCTGTCTGAAGTTTTGCCATCATATTATCCTCTATTTTTCCAGGGGGTGGAAGGTCTTCTTCTGATAGATTGTCTAAAGGAGGTTGAAGCCACTTAGTTTTTAAAACTCAAAAAACCATGTTAAAATTTTTTTCGTCCTCTGCCTCTGATCGAACCTGGTGTGCATGTATGTGTATTTTATGTTTTAACAAACAGTTTCTATGTTGATTTATATAAAAGAAATAACAAGAAAGCTAATATAATCAAGAAGATATCCTTATTAAGAAATATAACAAGATGATTTACACATGATCATATGGGAGTCTAATGAAATCAGTCAGGAAAACCTTTTTGAAAAAATCAATAAGGTAGACTAATCAAATTAATAGAATAGCCTTTTTTATACAATTCAGAAGAAATCATAATATAATCAAAAAGTTTTTCTCTCTGTATTTTTTGTGTGTCAAAAATGAGTAAAAAAAAATGTGAATAAGAAGTTTTCTTATTGATTTAATGGAATTCCCTACTTGATAAAATTAAAAAGATTTACCACATTACCACATTAACAGGAATCTCTTTGAAAAAAACTTCCCTTCTTTCTGCTTGAACAATCCTTCTATTAGGTATTTTTAGCTCTGTGTTCTTTTAGCTACTGCCAAGTTATAATAATGGGACTAAATCTCAAAAATGTCAAAGCCTAATCACATTGGATATCATTTGCAATAATTTTTGCAAAAAAACCGACTTCAAAACGGATAGAAGGGCACCAATTCTAAAATAAAAATGTAAGAAGTAATCTGTAAGAATTAGATTTAAACCAAATAAAAGATGCTCCAAAATTGCGGGGGAAAAATAAAGACTATTTGAATGTCAAGCCTCTCCCTATTACTGTTCAAAAGTTAAGCTATTTTCACCAGCATCTGTCTTTTATGGGGGCACCACTCAAGCCTCTGTCTATAACGGTTTTAAAGATAGGTTCACATAGATCAAATAACATCACCTATTCGGACACCATTTAATTTACAATTTTAAACTAAAGACCTGTTGTTATAAAGGATTTGGCCACAAAGATTCTTTGTAAATTTCAACTATTTGTCTATAACGGTTAAAAAGTTTAACCATATATATCAAATTACATGAACTATTGGGACACCCTTTATATTATAATTCTAAATATTTATACTTGTTATCATACCAGAGAAAGTAGTGGATATTCTGCCTAATTTTCAAGTGTTTGTGTTTAACGGTTCAAAAGATAGGGCCATATAGATCAAATTACATAATTTATAGAGACTCCCTTTAGTTTCTAAATTCAAATTGTATACTTGCTAAAGTGGACTTTGCAGTACAGGTTCCTTGTAAATTTCAGCTGTCTGTCTATAAAAGTTCAAAAGTTTGGCCACAAAGATAGAATTAAAGTAACTATTTGGACACCCTTTTATTTCCATACTCAAATTTTATACTTTTTGTTATAGCGGAATAGCAATACAGGTTCTTTGTAAATTTCAGCCGTCTGTGTACAACTGTTCAAAAATATGGCCACATACATCAAATTAAATGAACTATTGGAGCACCCTTTAATTTAAAATTTTGAATATTTATACATTTTATTATAACGGTCATAGAGATTCTGTCAAATTTTCAAGTTTTTTTGTTCAAAAGATAGGCCCAAATAGGTCAAATTACGTCACCTATGGGGACACCCTTTAAATTTTAAATTTATTTTTTTATTAATTTCTACTGTTGGTGCCGTTTACGGTTCTTAATACACGTAAAAAACAGGTATGTTGTATGGGGACACCCTTTAATTTTTAATATAATGAACTGTGTTTAAAATGGGACCAACCTGAAGGCATAACCTTTCAAATAAAAAAAAAATTTTAAAATCGGTTCAGAAATGGCTGAGTTCTGCGGTTACATACATAAAAAAAGCAACATTCAGACGAATTGATAACCTTCTTCTTTTTTGAAGTCGGTTAAAAATCAAGTCACATTCACATTTTGAAATTACTTTTGAGCCACCTGTTTTCTAAACATCTTGAATCAATTGTAATTTTTTGTTTTGTGTGTTGAATTTTTGGAATCTATTAAATGGATTTATTTTTATTTTTATATATTCTGGTACAAATGTTTACTTACTTGCCAAGTAATTTAAATAATTCCGTCATTCCAATGTTAATTTCCATTTTTTGATTTTTTTTTCTTTTTTAATATAACACGTTTTTTGATAAGAATAAAAAATAATATTTAAGTATTTTGAAAATAATTTGAATTGTTCTATTATAGGCACTTCTGGTGTCGTTTTTAAATTTCCCTTTCTAAACGGAAAAAAACCAAACAGGCAACATCATTGTAAACCGCGTAAAAATAAACTGTTTTCATTCAATAATTATTTAGTTGTTTTAAAATAAAAACAATCATTGTTTTTGTTTTGCTTTACAATTAAATGTTTAGACAATCCATAATATACACATGAATAGCTATTAATTTTATAATTACATATATATTGTTTATATCAATATAAATTCTGTCGATGCGTTTAAACTGCTATTTTAATGTATTTCTTCCCTTTCTTAATTATTCTTATTACATTGTACATATGTAGGTATAAATCGTTTTAATTATTTTCGTAGCTTTTATTGTTCCGTATTTAACTGCACTTTTAATTGTTGTCTGGAGGGGCTCGTTTTTTGAACTGTTGTAAGGTTTTATATAAATTTTAAATTATTGCGTTTGTTTTTAGGTTTTATAAAAAGTGATAACAGACTTAAATTGCTTTTTTTTTACTAGAAATGCATTTAAATATTATATTTATTTATTTTCGTTATCGCGCCTGTTTCGTTTTGTTAAGGCACTAACAGCAAACTAAAAATTGTTGTATTAATTGCTGTCAAAGTCGTTTAAATACAGAACTGAAACAAAGCCCTTTTTAACAAATTAAAGCATCACTAAATGCGTAAATTCTATATAAGACTAAAAATGTGTTTTACTAGCACTAGCAGCCTTTACTAGCTGTCTGTAATAACATCGTACAACAAGAGCAATTCATACAGGTACGAGTGCAGTACTAGAGGAACCTGAAATGACATATACACATATAGAGCTACGCATAAAAAAACTATAGTTAAAAAAACTGACAATAAAATTTAACTTAAGATTTTACAATATAAAAGTGACTTGTACACGTAACGAAAAAACATGGTTGAGGTAACCATAATCTAAGAGCAACATATTATGGTTGAATTACACAGTGCAACACGGAAAAAAATAAACATATACGGACACCACTACGTGATAAAAGACCAAAAAAAAAAAGAACCCTGTCTCCCAGTTTTGCCCAAAGTCCTCCAGGTTATTTTTATGAGCCCTCAAAGATGTGGGGCCTCGATGCCATTTTTGCAAAAAAATGATCATTTACTCAAGCTCATATTTTGCAAACCATTTGAAATTTTGATATACTCTCTGAGGCAAAGTTGTAGCTCTTGTCATAAAGAACAAAAATTGTTAACTTGTAAAATCAAAAAAAAAAAACATCATCTTCAAGGTCAAAATCGCAACAAACTTTAAAAAAATCAATTTTTTACCTTTTTTCCCCTGTTCAGGTCCATAGGTAGGAAACTGTTCAAAATTCAAGGAAACAATCAACTACAAAAATGAACCTAAGATCTCAGCAAACAACTTTCTAGAACATATGAACTTCCTAGGAATGATTCTTAAGACCGCTTAGGTAGCCGCAAAAGTGAAAAAAAATTGAATTTTTTAAAGTTTTTTGCAATTTTGACCTTAAAGATGAAGTTTTTTTTTGATTTTATATGTTAACAATTTTTGTTCTTTATGACAAGAGCTACAACTATGCCTCAAAGAGTATATCAAAATTTCAAACGGTTTGCAAAATATGAGCTTGAGGAAATGATAATTTTTTTGCAAAAATGACATCGAGGCCCCACATTTTTGATAGCCCATAAAAAAAAACCTGGAGGACTTTGCGCAAAACTGGGAGACAGGGGTCTTTTTTTGTTGGTATTTTATGACGTAGTGGTGTCCGTATATGGTTATTTTGCCATGACTTAAAAAATTACACAGTGTGTTATTGTTTTTGGTCAAAGCATATTATGATTAAATATTATAATGTGAACATATTATGGTAACATTTTTTATAGGAAAACACACTATCGTGTAATTATAACCACATATGTATGTCATGTAAACACATCCAAAACATTAAAGAATTGCGTATCATAAGTTTATAATTCTCATTTGGTTTACCTTCATGTTGCGATCCCCCAAGACAGGCATTCGTAACATCATGTAAAGGCCGAGACACAAATTGGAAGCGTCATACGTTATACGTCCTCTTTGCGTTGACGGAGACGTACTTATTGTGACAACCAACACACATTAGAAAACCTTTATTTCAACTTTCTTGTACGTTGAAAAAGACGACTTATACCGTATGACGTATTCTACAGGCCCAACTTATAAGCATAGGCCGGCTTAAGCTAATGTCAAAAAATGAACGAAAAGTCTGTCAAATGCTTTAGCAACTTATTGAAGACTTTTAGGTGGCAACAATGTACTTACACGAATCTAAAAACTATTATGACACAGTTGCACATTTGTGTTATTCGTACTTTTGCAAAATAATAATTTTTTTCTGAATAAATGAAATTTTTTAATAAAAAGGTGTTAAATTCATATACCATTCATGTACAAATTAATAATTATTTTTAATAGTTTTAAGAAAATTTCAAAAGAAAAATTTAACATTTTTTGCTGTTTGTGTAAAATTTTGGCCAAAAGTACTAAAAAATACAGCGGTGTGCATCACTCAACTCATAAACAATAAAATGCTCTTTCTTTTTAATGACGATTATTGTACAACGCGTCCCTTTTTTCTTATAGAAATTTCTTTTTTTTTAATTTTATATTAAATTTAGATATAATTTGTTCACTTTCGTTCTCCATTGCTATTTCTTATGAATGTACCTACACGTGTATAACACAAAGCATAAACAGCTGTTTCCGTACGGAATGTGCGATCGGTTTCGGACTTTGCTTAAGCAAATGACATTTGCCACATATGATTTATATGTAATTGCACACTTGAGTTGGCTTAACCTAGCTCATGCGTATTATAGTTGGGCCCTATGTACCCCGGCCAAGGCGAATTCATACCAGGTGGAGTTGATAGCCCAGCTTATTGTTTTTTGCTGTCGTTTTTTTGCTAATGTCTTGTCAAAAATACATTGTTTCATATCTGCTAATCTAATGTTAAAGTTGTTGTTTTGTTGTAGTTGTTGCTCTACTGCTTACACCTGGTATGAATTCGCCTTGACCCCAGCCTTACGAAGGTTGGTCAACTTTTAACGTACGTTGAGAGCAGTTCAGAGCTATAAATTAGTTTCTCTTTGTTTGTCTCTCTTTAAAAATTGTGTTGTGAGGCAGAAAAAAAGTATAAGTTAAATAAAGTAAAATGGTGAAAAAAGATTTTCAGGTGTTTTCTTTTCTGATTTAATATCCGTCAACAAAGTACTCATTGTGTCAACCTTTTCCGTTGTTACTTTAATTTCAGTTGAGTACGTCAAAGTATAACGTGTTTGTTATACTTTGACGTGCTCCGGCCTTAAGACTCGGATATTATACTTGCTCTTGTATAATAGAACAGCTAATAGCTAAACCTAAAACTAAACAAGCGCGTAAGGCGTAACTACGTATATCGCCTAGCTTTGAACAAACCTAAATAAGAGCGCTATGCTCTCTAATAAACAATAATGTAAACATAATTTGTTTAGTAGAATCTAATAAACTGAAACGCAATATTGAAATAAAATCGCTAAATAAAGCAGAAAGTAGCTAAAATGGCAGCACTCTTACACAAAAAAAAAATCAATAACAGTTTGTTTGCACCCAACTTTACTACGTAACGCTCAAGATGAAGAGCTGCGTAAATTTTGGTCATAAAAGGGAAGGGGAAAGGAAAAGGGGTAGTTTACTTACTTCTAAAATTTCTAAACGCTCTACAGGTTATACCGCATGACTCCGTTGGGTATGCTAAAGTTGAGTTTGAGTGTAGGCAACTCCAGATTTTTTTTATTTTGAATTTTAAAAAAGTATGTTATTACGCCGGAAAATTTTGCGCCTACCCTCTTAAAGAACATTGCCATTGCGTATATTTTGAAGGTATCAGTTTAGTATATAATTTTAATTTTAAATTTTGCTTTTTATTTCATTTTTGTTATTTGCTTGTTTATGGCACTAAAATAGAATTGTTTATAAATGTTTTAAACATACAATTTTCGAAATGGTAAATATTTAACTAAATGAAATTTAAATTTCTCAAAACGTACGAAATAAACTGACGTGTCGTAAAATTAAATGCGTATTTAATGTTAAAATTTTGTAAATTTTTGATTTCGATTTTTATTCCTATTTTCATAAGGTCATAAGATTCATAAGGTCGTTTAAAATAGCGGACATAGAGAACACCAGTGGTGAAAAATTATGTAATAGTAAAATTATTGAATGGAGTACTACAGTATAATTAATATTGAAAAAAAATATGTGTAATATTTTTAAAGTACTTAATATTTAATATAAAATAAAAATAAATAAATAAAAAAAACTATAACGAATATTTTTATCTTTAGATACTAGCAGAATTTAGTGCCTGTTTTGAACGCTACATCCATCTTCAGCATTCTTCTTATCTATCCACTTTGGGTAGAATTTAGTTGTAAACATCATCATATGAACCAATCAAACTCAACTAATAGAAAACGAGCAATTGTATTCCAGTAGCTTTGTATTTTCTATTTTATAAAATTAAATAACTTTTTCAAAAAATTATAAATATTTCCTCCAAAACTTTTTGTTTGTATATGAATTTGTAATTTACAATTTTGTTTCATTTTCTTTTGTTGAATAAAATAGAAATTAGCCTAAGTTGACGACAGCGGTGGCCGTGTAGCCATGTAGCTTTGCTTACTTCAAAATAATCGTTTACCTATAAACGTATGTATTTTATTTTTCACAGTTTGTAGTCGGTATCCTGACGATGTCTATGTGTTTAATGCACCTAGGTTATAAACCAGAGATCTCATCTATTTAAAAATCAAACGCATTTAAAAAAATAGTCACTCTATACACGCAAAGAAAAAACATGGTTGAGGTAACCATAATCTAAGAGCAACATATTATGGTTGTAGTGAAACCATATTATTGGTGAACATTATATTATTACGATTATAGTATGGTTAAAAATATGAAATGTCATATGAAATGGATATGCTACTTTTTTTACATTTTAAAATACAAAATTATTTATTATATTTTATTATTGATTTTATATAAACACAGATGATTTTATTAATACATAGATACAACAATTTAACTAGCATTTTTCTTCAGCCAACACCTTTTTCATGTAGTCTTTCAAGTACAAAGTAAAGTTTTTCTTGTCTCCGAAAACACTCTTGTAAACTGAGATTGAGAACAACATCAACGCCGGTCTCAACTGTTGAGTTTGTATCCTCATCAGCTTCTTCAGCTCAGGTATAGAAATCTTCACTTTTAATGTCACCTGGTAAATTGCATGACCGACCAATTTCGTTTTGTATCTGCGAACATTTCATCATCAGTAATATTATCCCTGTTGATTTTCATGATTTCGATAATAAATAAATTACAGTCTCACACCGAGAGGACTCAAATTGCAGGTATCCAGAGAAGATGGTTGCCACGCGCTCAATTCAACAGCGAAAAAGAAATAATTGAATATTTTATTTTAATTTGAATTCCCGAAACAATTGTTTTTAGATTTTTTTTATTTTTTAAAGCACAAAACAATAAACTCCGATGACATAAACAAACAAATAATTTTTATTTTTAAAAATCTTTTGGTTACCTACGAAAAAACTTTGGTTGTGGATTAAACATTAAATAGTTAAGACCAACCATGTTGAATTTTTTGTACGTAGTAACCATTTAATGATAAAATTGTAAACAAAACTTTTTTACCGCGACCAAAGTAGTGTTACAAACAACTAAAATGTGTTCATTGCAACCATATATTGTTACAGAGAACATAATGTGGTTCCTGTGACCATACCATAACCATGTTTTTTCTTTGCGTGTATATATTCATACTTATGTATATTCTTAATATTAAATATATGTTATGTTACAGTCATGATTTTCATTTTCAAAGAAATATTGAAATTTTTGTTTCACTTTTTCGAAAATTGTTTGTAAAAATATTTTTTTTAAAATTTTTTGTAAAATTGTATTCGAAAATATTAAATTTTTTTTTTCGAATATTTTTCTGGGAATATTTTTGAAAAAAACTTTCTTATTTTTTTTTAAATTTAGAAATTGTATTGAAATTTTTTTATTAAATTTAGGACCTTTCTGCAATCTATATTGAGATAGAATGGTCAGACTAAAGCAAAAAGATCCTTATGAAAGCAAATTTCCTCATATTGACCCCCCATGTGCGTTTTGACTGCTCCTTAAATTTTTTGTATCTCTTCTAGTGCCTTGGCAAATGACATTACAACACTAACACGGACAGACGGACATCGCTTAAGCAACTTCTCTATGTATAAGGATCCAGAATATATATTCTTTATGGGGTCGGAAATTAATATTGTAGAAATTACACAAGGAATGACAAACTTTCCACCTGTGGTGAAGGGTATAAAAATAGATAATGCCGAAAAAGATAGGATGTAGATTGGGTATACCAAGGTTGTTGAGAAGGTGTCAAATTTGATACCGTTTTAGTAAATAGTTTTATCACTCTTTATCCATTACCTCTAAAATCGGGAGCACATGGTACAATTTTTATTATAAAATAAATATTCTCATTAAAGGTAAAAAGGTACCTACACAGGTAAATGCCCATTAATTGTAGCGTTAATTTGCAATTTAATTATTTTAATTGTTCTTATCATTCAACTGAACATAACATAGCAAATACTTTTCTTAGTATAAAATATTTAAATTGCTTCTAAGTATGACTCAATAATAATTTAAAGTAATATTTTAATTTAATAATTTGCTAGAATGCAAGACGGTAATTATCGAAACATTAAGATGTTTAAGAAAATTGTGTTTAGAATTTTGCCTTAACCATAATACTGTGATTGTGATATTGATAAACTGAGACAATAAAGTGACTTAACTAAGCATAAAAGGGAAGAGCATAACTATACTATGACAAAACTGCGAATATTATTCCTAGCATAAGACTGGACTATGACTAGACTATAGCTATGCTATGATTAGACTATGATTATAACAAGACTATGTACACAGCAGAATAGACTACACACTGGCTATGTGTAGACTATGACTAGATTATGACGAGACTAGTACTAGACTATGGCTGGACTAGAACTATGACTAGACTATAACTAGCCACTTAGATGACTATTAAGCGTAAGTTGGATGGGGTTCAGAGGATTGCTTGTATAAATTTGTATGTGGCGCATCAGACACTCATTGCGGATGGCGTTATACGTAATAAGTGTATGAAAAACGACTTCAGCATCTTTACTGATGGTTCCCTTATGAATGGTAGAGCAGGAGCAGGGTATACTCAGCTGAGCTGAACTTGTACTGTAGTCTGCGTTTGGGGGAGTACATCTCCGTTTACTAGGCAGAATTGCTTGGGATGCTGCATGCGTTGTTGGAATGCACTTGACAACCAGTCGGTTATAAAGCGTTTGAGGCAGGTGAGCGAGTGCCCCAAACTATTGCTGGAATGTGTTTTAAAACTTAACAAATGTGCCTCGGTTACACGCAAAGAAAAAACATGGTTATTGTATGGTCACGGCAACCACACTATGTTCTCTGTAACAATAGATGTTTGCTGTGAACAAATTATAGTTATTTATAACAATACTTTGGTCACGATAAACAAGTTTTTTGTTAACAGTTAATCATTCAATGGTTATACGCATCAAAAAAGCAACATGGTTGATTTGAAACATATTAAAATTCAAACCACAACCAAATTATTTTTAATATTTAAAAATTATAAACATAATATATTATTATTACACATAGTATGTTAAGTTTGTCTAAAAATAAACAAGTAATGTTTGGTTTTAAAAATACATATTTTGGTTTTGACATTTTTTCAGTTCAGAAATGTGTGTGTAAGCTATCGGTTAATCTAAAACCGTATAACCATTAAATACATATTTGTTGTCAACAAATAAATTAGTTCTTTTATTATAAATGATAGTTTTAAATTAATAATATTAAAGACATAAAAAGGCAAGCAGAAAATATCAAAATATGTATGTAATTCTAAATGGAAATATTCGTGTATTTGCTTTTTGTTATTTATAAATATATTCATACGTTGTCACATATAACCATTTACATGTTTCAAATTATATTATAGTATGTTTATATTACAAACATAACTATGGTTGTATTTTACAATGTTATTTTTATGTAGACAATAATATGTTCCAACGACAACCATATTATTTTTATATATAACCATATAATTCAACCATAACATGTTGCTCTTAGATTATGGTTACCTCAACCATGTTTTTTCTTTGCGTGTAATGAGGTAACATTGATGTAGGTTAAGAGACACATAAGCACAGCTGGGAATGAAGCAGTAAATCAACTGGCAAAAGGGGTATCTACTGTGAATTTCTGTGGATAAGAACCCAGAGTAGCGCTGGGTAAAGGCATAATACAAGCTAAGGTTCTAAAATGGTTGGAGTCATTAAACCTGAAAAGGTGGAGGGAGACGTCTACTTGTAGGCAGGCATTCGAGCCTTATTTATAGCTTAGAATAAGTATAATGAATAATCAAACGTATAGACATTGCGCAACTTTACATTATGAATTCAGCTGAATATTTATTGTCGCTTCACTAATTCTAGAGAAGAGAAGTACCTACACGCAGAGAAAAAACGGGGAGATATTATGGTCACAAGAACCATCTTCTCTGTAACAATATATGGTTGGGATGAACAACACATAGTTGTTTTAATCATTAATATGGTCACGATAGACAAGATTTTGTTATTATTTGATCATTAAATGGTTATTACACCCAAAAAATATTTTAACTATGTACATATATAATTTTGAAACTCCAACCAAAGTTATTTTTAGTATTTCAAAATAATATTGTATTTACAACTATACTATATTATTAGTAAACAAATTATCATAAGTTTGCTTGTATGTAACCACAGCCTAACTAAAAGACAAATAAATAATATTTTTTTTTAAGTTTTGTGTTTAGTTTTTTTATAATTATTATTATTACAATATAATAGAATGTAATTATTAGAATATAATTTTACGGGTATATGTTTTAAAAAATAATAATCTATGAATTGGATCATTTCTCATATCGAATGCTTAATAGTAAACTAATAATAAAGCGTATTTTTTATAGAGGTATAGAACTTTAAGTTGCAATAAAACAACGATGGATTATTCGATTGACATGAATTTTATTTATCCGAAAGATAATCAATCTTGTGGCATTACATTTTAAATGTGATTTCTGGCATATGACCGCCACGGCTGGCGCGGATGTAGTCCAATCTGGACGTCGATGACTTTTTCCAACATTTATGGCCGTATATCGTCAATAAAACGGCGAGTGTTGTCTTCCAAATAGTCAAGCGTTGTGGCTTATCCGCATATACCAATGACTTTACATAGCCCCGCAGAAAGTAGTCTAGCGGTGTTAAATCACAAGATCTTGGAGGCCAATTCACAGGTCCAAAACGTGAAATTAGGCGGTCACCAAACGTGTATTTCAATAAATCTATTGTGGCATGAGCTGTGTGACATGTTGCGCCGTCTTGGTGAAACCACATCTCCTGGACATCATGGTTATTCAATTCAGGAATAAAAAAGTTAGTAATCATGGCTCTATAGCGATCACCATGGACTGTAACGTTCTGGCCACCATCGTTTTTGAAAAAGTACGGACCAGTGATTCCACCAGCCCATAAAGCGCACCAAACAGTCAGTTTTTCTGGATGTAACGGTGTTTCGACATACACTTGAAGATTACCTTCACCCCAAATGCGGCAGTTTTATTTCACTTCTACCAAAAGTGCGCTTCATCGCTAAACAAAATTCGCTTATGAATATCGGGAACAACGGTAATCTCGTTTTGGGCACTATTTGCAAGCGTTGTTCAGGCTGAGTCTATTCATGATGAATTGACAAAACAAACTGAGAATAAATCTTGAAAAGTAATGCCAACTTAAAGTTCTATACCTCTATAAAAAATTATAATAATATAAGATTTTATTATAATATTGTCAAATTATATTCTACAACGAGGTGTGCCAACTAACGTTGTGTGCGTTCTGACAATATTTTGATTCATTTTGCTTTGAAAGTAATCCACACCAAATTTATTGACTCTTACGTATTTACTTTATATAAAGGTACCCATTCCTAGATAAAATTAAAAAATTTATATAAAATTCTAAGAATTATTTTAAAGTTCTGTACAAAGTAAAAATACAAATACAGAGAGGAAATGATTTACTATTTTATTATAAATATGTATAGAAGTTAATTTAGACAATAATATGATTAAAACCAAGCAATATAATTATTTTGTTAATATAAAATGGTGTGATTACAACCATATAATTCAATCATAATATGTTGCTCTTAGATTATGGGTACTTCAACCATTTTTTTTTTGCTGGTATAATATTATCGAATATGGCTATACGTATACTGTGATTAAAGTATGTATTTGTTATTAACCTTACTACAATTTTGGCTATTTAATTTGATGGCCTCAGTCTTTGTTAGGAGTAACATAACTCTTCCCATTGTTATTATTACATTCATGACTTTCTCTAATTTAAAATTAATATAAAAAAAAACTTGTAATTCATATTATTTGAACTTTACTTCAGGCATATTTTTTTAAATTATTAAAAACTAGTATTTGCTTAACAGTTTATAGTGTCTGCTACATGGAACAAGTCTTAAGATGATGGATTGTTCTACTTCTGATTGTCTTAACAAATACAATGAAATTGCAATTTTCTCGTAGTTTTTGTATTATTATTTTTTATATTGCTTAACAAGGTAATTTCTTTATTAGTTATAGCATCATTAATTTATATTGTTGTTTTTCATAATTTTATCCTTGTAAAGGTATAAGTTTTCTGCTTACTTCCTCACAGCTCCTAAAGATGCGTTGAGTTGAATAAGCAAAATGGTTTAGTACTCCTGCGTACGCGCATATACATTTTTTAAATCAAAAAAGTTTTTCAATTTCACTTAACTTTAATTTGTGCGTTTCATATTATATTTTCATTTTTCCCTCATTTCTAGATGACTACATCAACACCTGCTTCATTATCTTTTCTTGGCGGTTGGATACAAATTTCATGATTCACTCACTTAGAATACGAAAGCAGTTTGATAATTCCGTAACACACATCTGTTACTGGACTTCTGTCGATTTTTGAACAGGTTGCATCTGTTCGTTTGTTTGTTTGTTTGTTTTTGGCGTTTATGTAGAGATAAAATTTTTTAAAATTTTTTTAATAAATACTTTGAGAATGACAAAGATCGATAACCAAAGAACTAGTCTTTTGTTTATCCACTTGCTTTTATGCACTGTCCCCATCGTATAATTTTGAACAAACCAAAACCAGAAATATATTTTTGAGTGACTGATTTAGTTCGTTAGAATTCCGGATGCTTACATTGTTTGATTTGTTTTTTAAATTATGTGTTAATTTGTTTTTGTTCTTAAACTCTTGTAGTAAAATAAATTTTTCTATAGCTTTTTGAAACATTCTCTAACGTAATGAGCAAATCATTTAGCAAACGTTTACGAAAGTTTTTTTTTTTCAATTCGCCTTATTCCTTTTTTCTTTGTTATCTGAGTACGATTAAATGGGCGGTTCGTGTTTACGACCAAAACCAATACAAAACTGTATGACACAATTTTTCTTAGTGCCGAATTACATCATGCAACTTTTGTCGCTATAATTCTTCATTAGTAGTTGCGAGGGGTAGACATATGTATGTATGTATGCACTGTTGAAATTCGTTTTGTCCCTTCATTCGTATTTTAATTTTGAAGCTTAAAATGTAAATAAATATTTATATATCCATACAAATTGATACAATAAAAATTGCAAAATATAAACACAAATACAATATTAAAGAAGAAACGAGAAAGATTGCAGCGACAACAGTTGTTTATGTAATTCAGCACTTAATGTTTCTTTTGTTGTGTTACTCCCTGCAAAGAACACAACAAAACGAAAGCAATGATTCATTTTGTTTGCTTTCATACTCTGGTTTTTGACAGCGAAATGAAGTGATGATTTAACGTTATTTTTTACGAAGACGTCGTCATTGAGACATGTGCGAATTTTGAGGGCCTTAATAAATTTTATTTTTATTTTTTTTTATTTGTAGGGAATGAATGAAACTGGAAAATGTAAATGATTCTAAAACCGATCTAAAAATCCACGACATTATCAAATTGCCCTCGCATCAGGGAGATAGTTTGGTGAACGACAATAAAGCTTTTATTTAATTTTTATTGTTTCAAGTTTTTGTATTCTTGTTTTGTTTTCTCAAGTAATAATAAAAATGCAATTATATAAGTTTGTTTTTCTTAACTTTTTCTTCTTGTGATTTTGTTCTTGTTGTTATTTTACTCGTACGAAATGTAATGAAATTACATTGAGTAGAAACAACAATATTAATGGCAGAATAAAACAAAATACAAGCAATCACATTGAAAAAAGTCCAGAAAATATTATATGAAAATTATTTCCATTAATAAAAGTGGAGAAAAAATATGAATATTCATTTAATAAAATAAAAGAAGTTAATATTTTTAATACACTTACTCATCACTGTACAAGATTTACTAAACTAACACTTAAATAATTAATTTTACATAATTAATTTTTAGCTTTTTATACAAATTATTTAATATGAATGTTTAGTAGTTTTAAAGCGAAATATTTATTTTCCTTAATTTTATTTTAAATCGTATTTGAGTGCTGGTGCTTATTCAAATGTAAAAAAACTGCCTACTTAACTTATAATGGGCTACATTTTAAATCAGCATAACTCTAGTAGCTATTCAATAGGGATTTAAATAAATTATAACTTAGAAGTCAATAAAATAAATATTTAACTATCAAAGTCCTTGCTTTGAAATATTTAATTATAAAAGCGAAATAATCATAGCACAAAAGAAAAATAGTTTCATATGAGTGATTTCAAACTTGAAAAATAACACAGTCAAACACGGAAAAAAATAACCATATACGGACACCACTACTTGATAAAAGACCAAAAAAAAGACCTCTGTCTCCCAGTTTTGCCCAAAGTCTTACAGGTTTTTTTAATGGGCCCTCAAAAATGTGGGGCCTCGATGTCATTTTTGCAAAAAAATGATCATTTACTCAAGCTCATATTTTGCAAACCGTTTGGAATTTTGATATACTCTCTGAGGCAAAGTTGTAGCTCTTGTCATAAAGAACAAAAATTTCTAGAACATATAAACTTCCTAGGAATGATTCTTAACACCGTTTAGGTAGCGCTTAGGTAGCCGCAAAAGTTAAAAATTTCCCGGCTACCTAAGCGCTACCTAAACGGTGTTAAGAATCATTCCAAGGAAGTTTATATGTTCTAGAAAGTTGTTTATTGAGATCTTAGGTTCATTTTTGTACTTGACTGTTTCCTTTAATTTTGAACGGTTTGCTACCTATGGACAGGAACAGGAGAAAAAAAGGTAAAAAGAATTGAATTTTATAAAGTTTTTTGCGATTTTGACCTTGAAGATGATGTTTTTTTGATTTTATATGTTCACAATTTTTGTCCGTATATGGTTATTTTTGGTTATACAGTGTGTAATGTTGCAGATGGGGCATTCCATACCAATTGAAATATTTTGAAAATTATTCCCCTTTTGATTTTCTTCATTGTTGTGACATTTGTTACCAATATTTTTATTAGATTAAAAAATTTTGTTTCGAGCTTATTTGTTAAATATGTGTTATTTTGTGTTGCAAATTGTAAGTGTCATTTTGTTGCGGTTCAAAAGATAGAGCCATATATATATATACATCAAAAAGTAGCATGCTTTCCTTATTTCCGATACTCATTGTTACATCGGATACATCAATACTTTATATAATTTGTAGGTGTCTGTCTCTACTACGGTTCTTATAAGTCACGTTTTCTATAGGAACTCCGTTTACTTTGGAATTTATTTCGTATAACTGTTGCAATAGCGGACGAAGAAATTTACATTATGTCAATTACCATTCAACAGAATAGCTTATGTATACTTTGTCAATATAATCTCCTAAATTTGTAATTTCTATAATTTTTTTAAGAATAAACTTAAGGCCTAGAATGACATTAAACTTATTCAGAAATACTTTTCTATGTAATTATAATTTATAGAAAAATCTCGATATAATCCTATAATATTTAATACTAGCTGTACTCACAAACGCTGTGTGCGTCCTAACAATATTTTGTTCAGATTGCTTTTGAAAGTAATCCCCACCAAATTTTAAGATTCCTACGTATTTACTTTATTTAAAGGTACCCATCCCTAGATAAAATTCTAAATTTTATATAAAATTTTAAAATTCTAAAAACTATTGTAAAGCTCTGTAAAAGTTGTTTAAAATATTTTAATAACGATGTAATTCCACAAAGTAAAACACAAATCGAATACAAATTTTATTCAATTGGCTATTTGGCAGTAAGTACTTAATATTTTGTCATGATTTTAAAACAGCGCCATCTTTTGTGCAACCGTGTTTAGAAAATCATGCTTTCAAAAATAAAAGATGCCCCAAATTATGCAGTACCTTTAAATCGATAAAAAAATCGGCTTACTTTAATTGCTTTTTCTTCATTTGCTCTTGGTAATAAGGTACTATTAAGTATCCTATATTGAAAAAGGGATACTAAGGTACCTGCGCACAAAATTATGCTAAAATCCATCCAGTAGTTTTTATGTGATTCGAACACAGACAGACACACAGGCAGGAAATGAGTTATTGTTTTATTATATATATATAGATTATATAATTTTTTCCTAAATAGAATTGATGATCTTTCTCGTTTACTGAAGTTGTTCAAAGAATCACTACGAAACGCTAACCATTTAGTCGATTGGGTATTTAAATACCCAACAAAATTAAAGTAGTAAAAAAATTCCCGCATTGTCCTGATAAGAGATAATGACTGCAAATTGCTTTTTTATTTAATACTAGAGATTGATTAATGTGGTAAAAATTAAAAAAAAAAATTTTTTAATTTTTACCTTTAGTTTGAGAATTGGTAAAATTGCGTTTTTTTGTTTGTCAAAAAATTATCAGAAAAAGGTTTCTCCAATTAAGGATAATGCCAAAAATGAAAAACGCCTGTACATTCTTAATAGCCTTAGGTGCCGCATTTGTAATGTGAAAAAATAAAAGCGATATGTCAACTCATTTGGCCGTCACACGCTAAAAAGTGAAAATGGGTATTTAAATACCCAACCGACCAAAATGAGTTCAGAATTTAACAATTTTCTCTATATTTAAGTAATTTTTATTGGCATAAATAAAAGGCGAATTTGTATTTTTTTAATTTATTTACAGAAAATTAGAGGTTATTTAGAGTTTGCAATTTTAGATTTATCTGGTGGGGCACTTCTATGGTAATCCAAGAAGCATAGTGCTGGGTGCAAATTCGCCTGGCACTTCAAACATCCGTACTCTGTATTGCCACGCCACTGCCGACACTGACGTCGTGCTGGGAGTTTTCCGATTAAATGATCGACTCGATTATATCTAACTTCCATTTGTGCTCCGGAAATCATAATCATACCTCCATTTTGCCAATAAAACTTCTCATTATCATCTCGCATACTTCCACTAAAATCAAATTGAGACATTTGGGGTTTTTTCATATTTGCGACAAAGGCAATGCAGTTTCCATGCATTCACCATAGCCGCATCGAAAGCGTTTGTAACTAATGGCCATTACTACTTTTTGCACCGAACTCGAATGCGATAATTGTATATGGCGTTATCCACATCCCATGTATTTATTGTTCAAACTTGTAATTATGCTTTCGGGACCATTTTGGTTTCATTCCCTTATCAATTTTATGTGCCTTCTTACCAATCTTACAGGAGGTCACTGGCAAATCATCATTCTCGTTTTCAGCAGATAGTATATCTTCATTGCATCTACTAAAGAAACGTTCTATTTCGTAAGTCCCACACTCAGAATATTTTTACAGTAACTGATTGTAGTTTATTTAAAAAGTAATCCGTACAGTTATTTTTAACTGAATAAACATTTAAAATTCAAAGCATTTTATTTTTCTACTGATTACAACTTTATTTATTTCTAAAAAAACTGAATATTAATACTGATTTTCCGTTACAGTTAATTTTTTCATTTATTTTAAGTTGAAAATTCGGTTATACCAAAAATAATAAAACTAAGTATGTATGTAAAAACATTTGACAGTTTTAGAAAAAAATTAAAATAACAATATTTGTTTGAAATAATCATATGTATATTTAAAAAACGTGTTAAATAAACATTTAGTGCTCCCGACCGCAGTCATATATCTGGTAAGTAATTCAAGTACCATAGGGTAACAGCTATGTCAAAAATAACAAAAACAAAATTAATCAATCTTCCGGTCCAATTGTGATTTTAAGTGTAGGGTTGCCAATTTTATTGTGGCTTGGCAATCCTTAGGGTGGGAAAACTAAGTATAATTTTGTTTTTGTCATTCTTGGCAACTGTTTAAACTCTTGTTTTTGCAATAGTCCTGTATTATAGGCTATATTATTAAAAGATATGTTTACTTAAAATAATGTCATGTAATTTTTTCGTTCCTGGAGGCAGAACTTCGGACTCTTCTTTACTAGTTGCAAAACATTGTTAAAATGGTACTTTATGCATAACTGTTTTTCAGTTATAGCTAGGATATATTGAAACTGCATTGTATTTTTAATTATACCTTCTCAATTATTCCCTTTAGGTATACATATGTATGTATTTTAAAAACCTCTTAAATCCTTACAATTTGTTTCGGTACTTCAAGAGAAAGGTAAGTGGTTTACAATTTATCAATTTTTTATTATTTTAAATCATTTCTTCTTTTTAGTAAACCTTCTGATTGTGGGTTTCGCTTCTTAAGTTGATAATGTATGCTGGTAAAAATTTATCTTTAATAAAAGATTATATAGATTATATAGTATTAATTTATGAATTTTAATGTAAAATAAAAAACAGTAAAAATAAAGGAAATATCGTTTATTTTTACGAAATTTGTAGTTTATTTTTTTGCAGTTAAAAAACAGAAACAACGGAAGGAATCGTTTATTTTTACGGAATTTTAAGTTTCTTTTTATTACTGTTAAAAAACAAAATCAACGGAAATATCATTTACTTTTACTGAATATTCAGTTAATTTTTATGTTGTTAAAATAAAAGAAAAAACAGCTGTTTTTACGGATTTTATCAGTTAATTTTTGAGTATTTAAAATTAACAAAACATTTCATTTGATTTAAATGAATAATGAGTAGACTGGTTTTTTACTAAGTTTTCATTTATTTTAAATTGCATTTTCAGTTATTTTAACTTACATAATATTTTGAGTGCAGCAATCTCGTGAGGTATATTTTGGTCGTCGTTCAACACTTGTAAATCCAACTCCTACGTATCACTTATACTGTCGATGTTATCGGGTGGTAATACAACAACATCAGTTGTAGCTAATTCTCTTTCAAAATCGTCTTCCTCATTGGACCAGCTATCGAGAATTTCTTGTAATTCGGCGGTAGTACGAATTTTCTGACGAAGGTTCCTTTATTATGTTTTTAAGCACTTGTGTTATTATAAAAAAACTCACTGATTTCACCAGTTCACGTGGCTTTACTAAAATACATATATGTAAAAACTCAACAAGAAGCAAACTGGGAATCCTCTTTTTAAAAACAAACTACTAAGCTACAGAGTTCAACGTTAAAACGGATGGGTATTTAAATACCCATGTCCTATCTCAGAAATGGGGGGGGGAGGTAATTTGTTTTTTTACAGCAAGCAACTTCTATGAGCCTCCAGGTAAAATTATGAAAGTTTCGTCAAAATCGTAGGAGCCGTCTAGGACCCATCCTTAAAGGGTCCCTTTAAGTGTTAAAAAAACAAAGGCATTTAAAAAGGAAACTTAAACTAATTATATGCACTTTTTAAATTAACTAAAATTAACTAATAATTTTAGATAATTTAACTAAATTGGTATCATATTTAAATCCTATTAAATAACGAATAAATAGACATATCGAAGAAATTTATTCAAAATAAGGGTTTTATAAAATTATTTTTATACTAAAATCGCTTGTAGATTTAGCTTACATAACAGTTTGCTAGCTGTATAATAATCTTCTTTTTTCAATTCTACACTATATTTAGATAAATTTTAGGTTCAGTATAAAACCTTCATGCCCAAAACTATAATTAAATTTTCAAATTTAATACTATTATTCTTCAAAGCTTTCAACGTTTCCTGAGAGCCTTTCTCAATGTCACACAGTAGGATTTGTTCATACAATGTTTGGCAAAAAATATAAGGAGTGCCCGTAGAATGTTGAGATTTTGCTCAGAGCCTTTGGTTAGCTCAATTAAGAAATATATAAATAAAGTTTCATCAAAATTGGCCATGCCCCCTACCCACCGCCCGTAGATCCCAAAATTTATTTTTGGCCCAAAGTTTTTGAAATTTGGCACAAAGCCTTTTATTACCTCAATTAAGAACAAAATAAAGTTTAATCAAAATTTGCCACACCCACTACCCACCGCTCATAGAACTCAAAATTTATTTTTGGCCCAAAGTTTTTGAAATTTGTCATGTAGCCTTTTATTACCTCAATTAAGAATAAAATATAGTTTCATCAAAATTGGCAACGCCCACTACACACCGCCCATTAAACCCAAAATTGATTTTTGGTCCAAAGTTTTTGAAATTTGGCACAGAGCCTTTACTTACCTCAATTAAGAATAAAATAAAGTTTCATCAAAATTGGCTACGCCCACTACCCACCTGGGCGGTGGGTAGTGGGCGTATTATATTTTTTCATACAACTTTTTAAAACTAAATATTTTATAAATAAATTTCAAATTATTTTATAAATAAATTTCAAATTATTTTATAAATAAATTTCAAATTATTTTATAAATAAATTTCAATACATGCATTTAAATATAGACTTTTATTCATCATCTATCATTTCATCTATCATTTTGTGTACTGTTACTGGGATATAATAGCAACTATATTTTTCAACAAAAAGAAATTAACTTTTTTGCCACAAGTTATTATTTGTAGTATAATGCGAAATTGATTAATTAGTTGCTCCTCTACACCAGTCACATCGGCAGCAAGTGCGGGGTTATAAAAGAAACGCCTGGACGTATTTCCATCGTTAGTAGACCCAGTTCCTTGTTGAACTGCATCCACTCGTATACCCATCTGTTCCTTTAAGGCCTTATTCATTGCAATTAGTGAGTTCGTAACTCAGTTCACTGTATAACACAGAAAATAAACTCATTTTAATAATACCTTTTTCACTTCTCTATTTGCTATTTTCACAAATTGTAATTTAATTTTGTAATTTTTTAAAATTAAAAATTTCATGTATTAGGAGACAAATTTTATGATTTTATAAAAGATTATTAATTATTTAAACTTTTTTTTTTTAATTGATAGTATTGAGTCTTACCTTTCATTTTATTATAGCGGGATAACCGACCGTGACCGAGCAACCTTTTTTTCTTCCAAGGAAATCATGTAATCACGGCGCGTTATAGAACAAATTTTATTCTATCATATCTTTTAAACCATATGAGCGAATTTTATAATTTTTTTTCAATACGCAGAAAAGGATATATTTGAAAAAAAAAATCACTATTTGAATCAGAGTAATAAAATTATCTTACGTACAAACACTATAGAAGTGCGTAAACAGTTTTCAATATTTTAGACCAAAATATACATGTGATTTTACTTCGTTATTTCAAAGACAAATGAACGTTTTTTTGGCATACAATTTATGGATTCTTCATACTGAATCAATTTTCTACAAAACTGCTTCATTACATTTTTAAATTTTATGTGTCGAAAAACTACTTATTGCACAAAAACTCCCACTGTGTGTCACCAGCTTATCCCCATTCAAATGTTCAGAAAAAATTCGCTGGTTTTAGAATCGCTAGATTCATTGATTGGCACATATTACATTCATACATATTACATTACAGTCCTAGTAGTCTGACCTTGAAAACCTTGTGTCTAAATCAAGATCCTCTGTAGACTGTAGCATCAGTATTACTGACTCATTTAATCTAAAGCAATTTCTTACCATTATCTCTGAAAAAACTCCAGTTTTTGACAAAATTAAAGCACTTTGGTTTCGTTACAACTTCGTTACGCTTCGAACTATTTTTAAATTTAAGGTATTTCGGTTTATTTTCTTGCCTCCCTTTAAATCACTTTTTAGAAAGCTTCGGAAATATGTAACACTTTAATTAAATACATGAAGAAAGTAAAATTTATTTCTTTTTTTTTATTAGTTTCCCTTAAGAGTTTTTCCATCTTCTAATTCTTCTTTTTAGCTTTTCTCATCTATATACTTATTTAAATAGCACAGAAATATGTTGAAAAGCAATGAAAATCCATTGAAAATAGATTTATTATGCAAATGTGTACTCGTATTAGCTGATGTGTCTTATTCATTTCATTTTTTTTATTTCTTTTTATAAAGAAATTGATAGATTAAAACTGATGACAAAATGAACGGTTAAGTATTAAAACTAAATAAAATATATAGATCTGTATATATGTATATATATAGATGTGTATATGTATATGTGTATAGCAGTATGGCCATTAAGATTTTAGTGAAAACTTTTATAGAGACGTAAGTTTAGACAATTGTGTATATAAATAAATATATATAAAGGTCTTATTTTAGCCCAATATGTAATTTTTCCATACATCAATTTGCATAAATAGCACAGCGTTTAAATGGCATATTATACGCACTCTTTTAATGGAAAGATACATACATATGTATAAGTATATAATGTATTACAAATTCCAAAGCTTTATTTTTAATGAACTTGGAAAAAGGGTAGTAGGAATAATAAGGTCTTGCAGAATTACTTCAATCCAATTTATTAGTAGTGAAATCCATATTTATCTATATATCTATACAAATAATGATGCTATAATTGGAAGATTTCTGTACATTAAGTATTATCTAAAAATGTTGTTGTTGGTGTAGATAGTAATCAAAATGGAATACAACACAATAATTTTTAGAATTTTTGTCTATTCCTCTGTGTGTGTTCGCATCACTTAAAAACTTCTGGACGAATTTTAATAAAATTTTCTGAGGCGATACCTTAGTAAGTATCTCGGTTCAAATAGGATACTTTTTTCCTCAAAAATATCTCATTGCCAAGAGAAAATAGAGAAAAACAAGTGAAAGTACGCATAGTACTGCAAACTTGGCAGCACATTTTATTTATGGCAGCGGCAAGGTTTTAACACGATTTACAGAACTCTACAATAAATTTAGAATTTTATATAAATTTTGAGAATTTTATATAAAGCCTATATACCTGAGTAATTACCTAGGGATGGGTACCTTTATATAAAGTAAATACATAAACCATATCTGAAGGACTATAAAAGTAAAAATCTTAAAATTTAGTGTGGATTACTTTCAAAACAAAATCGAAAAAAAATATTTTTAAGAGGCGGGCGCTGCTAGTCTATATATATAATACTGTAGCAGATATATAATACTGTAGCAGATATATAATACTGTAGACGATAATTTATGCAAAATAAGAAACATTTTAAAATCAAATAATTTCTCTTCAAAGCTTATTGAGAACTTAATTGCCAAATATAGGGTGAATATTTAAAAAACGAAGGAATCAAACCAAATAAATAGCTTCAAGTCAACATTGTACATTCCAGACATATCAGAAAGATTTGCCAATTCAAAAATTTTTGATTTAAAAAACTATAAAATAGCGTATAAAACATTTAATAATATAGGAAAAATCTTCAGCAAAACAAAAGATAAAATTGACAAATTTGAAAGATCTAGTGTTGTGTATAAAATACCATGCAATGGAAATGGGAGAGAGAAATGTGAAATGGTTTCTGTAGGAACAACTAAAAATAAATTAAAATCTAGATTATCGGGACCAAAACCTGATCAGCGATCTCGCAATAATAAAAAAACAGCATTAACGGCCCATTGTGCGTTTTTGAATCACTCTCCAGATTTCAACAATACCAAAATATTAACAACAGAGAATAATTACAAACGCCGCTTCATCTTAGACATGTTAAACTTAATTAATATTCCATCGAAGGAGAGAATTAACTTTCAAGCTCACAGAGAGAATTGTCCCCAAATATACCGGCATTATTTACTCTTATTTGTAACCCAAAAAGGTCGAATAAATAACTGGAATGTATGCATTCCCCCATATTTATAAAAAAAAAATATATTTGAAATCTATCTTAGAACAAATTTTTCATACAAAAGTTGTTCTAAAATACAATTTAAATAGGTTTTATTGTTTATGAATATGGGGGATAATCTTAATTCTTTTAACCGAAGGTTGGCTGAAGCAATAACAAATATAAGGTGGTAAATATTAAGGTAAAAATATTAAAAACAAGAGGAAAGCTTTAGAAAATGGTAGACTTTGTTCTCACCAACTGACGATAGATAATTAAATGCGATTTTTCTCATATTTCTTTATCTGAGTTTGGTTGGTTAAATAGATGATGCTTACAACTTAACACTACCCTAAGTAAATAGATACGTACATACACATGTATGAATATTTTGTAATCGTTATTAATAACAAAATTGAATTAAGTTAAGCTTCAATTGAAATTCTACATCTAGAAACTATTATATCGTTTGCCATTTTTTTAATATATTGCAAATTACCGGTGATTTTTAGTTTGTGACGTTATTTGTTTTACTGATAACAAAAAAACTAAAAAAAAAAATAAACGTCATATGCAGAAGGAGTAATTACAAAAACAAAAATTTAATGGTTTAACAACTGAAAACCAATTTAGGAAAAAAAAGTTTAAAATTAAATATTTTCACCGCTGCCAATTGTTTAAAAATGAAATGTGATCTGATAGCAATAATTTTGATAGAAAAAAAAGATTTTTGTGCAAATAAGAGAGGTAAAAAAAATATGTATGTATGTATGCATGTATGTATGTATGTATGTGTGTCTGTGTGTTTTTTTAGTTATGAAAGTGTTAATAATAAAAAAATATAAAATATAATTTTATCGGATTATTAATCATCTCGCAGCATTAGCATCAGTTTTGCATGTGGCATGTAGAATTTTGCAACATTTTATTTATTTATTTCGTAAATTTGTATCGGAATGGAAATGGTCTAATATTTGTTTACTTTTTTATTTATAGTTTTTAAAAGGTATAAAAATCATGAATTTGTGTTTTATAGAAACAACTATTTTTTCGTCAATTATAATTTAATTATTAAATTTCATTACATTTTCATTAACATCGATAAAAAATTGTTAAATGAAACCATGAAATGGGTTGAATGGCTGAATATTTCACAGTCGTTATTAAGTGGTCGTAGCATAGACTGTATAGTATAAGACTGTAGTCTTATACTAAGACTACATTCTTATACTAAGACTACAGTCTTATACTTATACTAAGACTACAGTCTTATACTAAGACTACAGTCTTATACTTATACTAAGACTACAGTCTTATACTAAGACTACAGTCTTATACTTATACTAAGACTACAGTCTTATACTAAGACTACAGTCTTATACTTATACTAAGACTACAGTCTTATACTAAGACTACAGTCTTATACTTATACTAAGACTACAGTCTTATACTAAGACTACAGTCTTATACTAAGACTACAGTCTTATACTAAGACTACAGTCTTATACTAAGACTACAGTCTTATACTAAGACTACAGTCTTATACTAAGACTACAGTCTTATACTAAGACTACAGTCTTATACTAAGACTACAGTCTTATACTAAGACTACAGTCTTATACTAAGACTACAGTCTTATACTAAGACTACAGTCTTATACTAAGACTACAGTCTTATACTAAGACTACAGTCTTATACTAAGACTACAGTCTTATACTAAGACTACAGTCTTATACTAAGACTACAGTCTTATACTAAGACTACAGTCTTATACTAAAACTACAGTCTTATACTAAGACTACAGTCTTATACTAAGACTACAGTCTTATACTAAGACTACAGTCTTATACTAAGACTACAGTCTTATACTAAGACTACAGTCTTATACTAAGACTACAGTCTTATACTAAGACTACAGTCTTATACTAAGACTACAGTCTTATACTAAGACTACAGTCTTATACTAAGACTACAGTCTTATACTAAGACTACAGTCTTATACTAAGACTACAGTCTTATACTAAGACTACAGTCTTATACTAAGACTACAGTCTTATACTAAGACTACAGTCTTATACTAAGACTACAGTCTTATACTAAGACTACAGTCTTATACTAAGACTACAGTCTTATACTAAGACTACAGTCTTATACCAAGACTACAGTCTTATACTAACTATAATAGGTACACTCAGAATATTTTTACAGTAACTGATTGTAGTTTATTTAAAAAGTAATCCGTACAGTTATTTTTAACTGAATAAACATTTAAAATTCAAAGCATTTTATTTTTCTACTGATTTCAACATTCATTTCTAAAAAAACTGAATATTAATACTGATTTTCCGTTACAGTTAATTTTTTCATTTATTTTAAGTTGAAAATTCGGTTATACCAAAAATAATAAAACTAAGTATGTATGTTAAAACATTTCACAGTTTTAGAAAAAAATTAAAATAACAATATTTGTTTGAAATAATTATATGTATATTTAAAAAACGTGTAAAATAAACATTTAGTGCTCCCGACCGCAGTCATATATCTGGTAAGTAATTCAAGTACCATAGGGTAATAGCTATGTCAAAAATAACAAAAACAAAATTAATCAATCTTCCAGTCCAATTGTGATTTTAAGTGTAGGGTTGCCAATTTTATTGAGGCTTGGCAATCCTTAGGGTGGGAAAACTAAGTATAATTTTGTTTTTGTCATTCTTGGCAACTGTTTAAACTCTTGTTTTTGCAATAGTCTTGTATTATAGGCTATATTATTAAAAGATATGTATACTTAAAATAATGTCATGTAATTTTTTCGTTCCTGGAGGCAGAACTTCGGACTCTTCTTTACTAGTTGCAAAATATTGTTAAAATGGTACTTTATGCATTACTGTTTTTCAGTTATAGCTAGGATATTTTGAAACTGCATTGTATTTTTAATTATACCTTCTCAATTATTCCCTTTAGGTATACATATGTATGTATTTTAAAAACCTCTTAAATACTTACAATTTGGTTCTGTACTTCAAGAGAAAGGTAAGTGGTTTACAATTTATCATTTTTTTATTATTTTATATAATTTCTTCTTTTTAGTTAACCTTCTAATTGTGGTTTTCGGGTCTTAAGTTGATAATGTATGCTGGTAAAAATTTCTTTTATCTTTGATAAAATATTATATAGATTATATAGTATTAATTTATTAATTTTAATGTAAAATAAAAAACAGTAAAAATAAAGGAAATATCGTTTATTTTTACGAAATTTGTAGTTTAATTTTTTTGCAGTTAAAAAAACAGAAACAACGGAAGGAATCGTTTATTTTTACGGAATTTTAAGTTTCATTTTATTACAGTTAAAAAAACAAAATCAACGGAAATATCATTTACTTTTACTGAATATTCAGTTAATTTTTATGTTGTTAAAATAAAAGAAAAAACAGTTGTTTTTACGGATTTTATCAGTTAATTTTTGAGTATTTAAAATTAACAAAACATTTCATTTGATTTAAATGAATAATGAGTAGACTGGTTTTTAACTGAGTTTTCATTTATTTTAAATTGCATTTTCAGTTATTTTAACTTACATAATATTTTGAGTGTAGTTCTTTAAAATTTTGCTCGTGCAGCCATCTTATTAATACTTGTATGCATAGCCCTCCAGCATACATTCTAAATTGGAGCAGTGGATCCTCAGTAATATATTTTGTTTGTGTTTAATTTTTTGGATTGTTATAAAATTTAGTATAAATGACAAAAATAAGTAATATTACTGTTTTCTTTTTTTTTTTTTTGTAATAAAACTATCAGATTTTTAAAGTTTCATAAACTTAATTTAAAAAAGTATATACAGCCACAAAAATAAATTTTTATTTTATTTTGTATTCAGTTTTACAGTATTACGATCAAAAAGAAAAGTTTGTTCCAAAAAACAACTTCAACAAATAAAAACCTGACCATTTTTCTAAGCAACTAAAAGTGTGGAGTGAAAGAAAGGAAACCGAATGCCACCTCAGTACCACCTCAATGATGGTCTTACGAATATTGCTTTTTACACACATCTTTGAAAACATTTGAAAAGAGCTTGTTTGGTCGCAAAATATAAAGTTATTTATTTATTTTACTTACTTTAGTTGTATATTGTTAAGTTTGGTTACAGAGAACAATTTTTCGATTTCGTAAAATTTGCTTAAAAGCATGGTGTTTTTTTCTTACACTTAAAACATTGCACGAATAATAAATATGTGACTTTTTTTGCAAAACTTAATAAAGTGGAACTATATTTTTTTTTGTTGTAGATATATTTATTAATGTTATAACACAATTAATAGTTATAGTTAAACTTTATTTGCCGAACAAAGTCATGATGACCATGTTCCCTTGTAGCATTTAGACTAGACTTTTTAGCAGGCGAGTTTATTAGCATCCTATCACTACCTTTCCAGGGTTTTCATATTTTTAATTGTTAACAAAAAACTAATTAAATTAATTATTTAGGCTTAAGTTCTTTATCTTTTTATAACAATTAATTAATAGATTCAAAAATAGTTCTAATAAAATTAAATACATATAATTTAACAAAAAACTATTTAGAAAATATTTTTTATTTTATTTTATTATTGAATATTTAAAGTTATTATATAAAGTAAGTTGAAAGAATATTAATTACAAATTAAGTGATTAATTTAAAAGAAAAAAATGGGAAAATGTTGAATTTGGACACTAGCAGAATGCGATGCTTTTTTTTGGTTCGCATTGTCAGCATACTACGCATCTAAATACTTTGAGTGGTGGTTTCAACTTATAGAGAATGTACCGAACTTAAACTTAATTAAAAATAAATTTATATTCTCATTTTTTTTATTTTAGTTATTTATTTTATTTTATATAGTTTATTTGACCTTTTTGTTAATATTAATTTAACTATTTTCTTTTAAGCTTTAGGTCTTTAAATAATTTTATTTTTTCAATATTTCTCTACTCCTTTGTGTAGCATCATCAGGAAAAATTAACAAATTAACGTTATGAAAATTACAATTAAAAGAGTATTGAAAAAATTTTCTTCAAAATAACATATTTCAAAAAAATTTTTGTCATAAAATTATTAAAAAAGTTTTTAAACAAGTACAAACATTAATTAAATTATTTCTTATTTACTAAATGTCTGTAAATTTGAGCTACATTATCTGTGTCTGCCTTAAAATTAATTCTCTGTGTGTTTGGTGTATTAATAATTTGTAACATTTCTAATATGTAACGACGTTTATAATTGTTTTCTGAATTTAGTACTGAAACATTATCAAAATTGGGATAGTGATTTAACTCAGCACAATGAGAAGATAATGCTGTTTTTTGCGAATTAATATTCCTATATTTTTGGTCTGATTTATGTCCTGCTATTCTAGTTTTAAGTTTATTTTTCGTTGTGCCTACATATACTTTATCACAATTTTCATTTTTATTTCCGTTACAAGGTATTTTATATACTATATTTGACAATTCTAATTTTTGGATTATTTCTTTAGTTTTACTGAATAATTTGTTTAGAGTATTTTGAGTCTTAAAAGCCATTTTATATTTAGTATTATCAAAGATTTTAGATTTTTCTAAACGTTCAGATATTTCTGGTACATATATTAAAGATTTATAATTTTTTTGTTCTATAATATCTCTTGTATTTTGATTACTTCTTCTCCCATTTGTTATTTGTTAATTGTTTTGGAAAATTATTATCATTTAAAATATTTCTTATTTTTCCCTATTATTTTTATGGAATTCTTTATTACTAATTGTCAGAACCCTGTCTATTAAATTTTTAGCTGCGTTAACTATTATTCGTTTACAATGTTTCGAATAATAGTTAATAATTCTTCCGGACGACGTTGGTTTTTGATATGTCATTGCCAATCTATTAATATGTCATTGCCTCTCCTTATGAGTAATGTATCTAAATACGGAAGTCTAAAAACAGACTCTATCTCAACTGTAAATTTAATGTTAGGATTAAATTTATTAAATGTCGTTAGTAAATTGTCAATTGCCCTATCGGATATTATACAAAATAAATCATCTACATATTTAGTCAATATTATTGGTTTAATACTTAACTTTTCAATACTTGTGTCTAGTAATTTCTCCATAACAATATCTGCTACAATTGGGGAAGCAGGAGATCCCATAGGTAGTCCTTTCTCTTGTTTATAAATTTTATTATCGTATTTAAAATATCTGTTATCTTCAATACAAAATTTTAAGATACTTAAAAACAAACTTTTTTCTATACTTGTGTGTACCTTGTAACGGAAATAAAAATTAAAATTGTGATAAAGTATATGTAGGCACAACGAAAAATAAACTTAAAACTAGAATAGCAGGACATAAATCAGACCAAAAATATAGGAATATTAATTCGCAAAAAACAGCATTATCTTCTCATTGTGCTGAATTAAATCACTATCCCAGTTTTGATAATGTTTCAGTACTAAATTCAGAAAACAATTATAAACGTCGTTACATATTAGAAATGTTACAAATTATTAATACACCAAACACACAGAGAATTAATTTTAAGGCAGACACAGATAATGTAGCTCAAATTTACAGACATTTAGTAAATAAGAAATAATTTAATTATTGTTTGGACTTGTTTAAAAACTTTTAAATAATTTTATGACAAAATTTTTTTTTTGAAATATGTTACTTTGAAGAAAATTTTTTCAATACTTTTTTAATTGTAATTTTCATAACGTTAATTTGTTAATTTTTCCTGATGATGCTACACAAAGGAGTAGAGAAATATTGAAAAAATAAAATTATTTAAAGACCTAACGCTTAAAAGAAAATAGTTAAATTAATGTTATTTATTTTATTTATTTTATTTATTTTATTTATTTTATTTATTTTATTTATTTTATTTATTTTATTTATTTTATTTATTTTATTTATTTTATTTATTTTATTTATTTATTTTATTTATTTTATTTATTTTATTTATTTTATTTATTTTGTTTATTTATTTTATTTATTTTATTTATTTATTTTATTTATTTATTTATATTATTTATTTTATTTATTTAATTTATCTTATTTATTTTATATATTTTGTTTATTATATTTTTTTATTTATTTTATTTATTTAATTTAACGATTAAATAAATAAATAAATAAATAAATATATAAATACAAAAAATTATTTCTAAAACTGTATTTCTAACATTATTTTTATGGGTCTGGCCAGACCCTTATGGTGCACTTATCGTATTATAAGGCACCGAACATCGGAGTGTAAAAGTGTTTTGATTTTAATAAAAATATTGACATTTTTTATTTTCAGTTATGTATTTTTCTTTTATCAGCCAAACAACCTTTTTTAAGCAAACACATAACGATATCTTTAATTTGAGAAAATGTAAATCATGCCTTTTGGTCACAACATGCAAACTAAAAGAACAGTATAGTGTAAATATAACTAAAGTTTCAACAGCTGGGGGTTTAAGTTTTAATTCTTGTGCTTAGAAAAATGTTATTATTCCATTTAAACTGAAAATACATTTGTTTGTTTAAAGTTTAAAGTTTTCATTAGAACATACAGCAGAGTTTTGTGTTATTTTACATTCAAATAATAATGTTTTAGGGTTAGTGTTTGAAAGGTTGTGAGCACTGGCATGTAAAACATGAGAAAAGGCTTAAGTTAAACCTTGAAAGAAAGTCCTGTTCGTACACACCCAAGTTAACTTTAACAAGCAAACACACTTTTATTATATTTGATAAAACCCCCCCCAAAAAAAAAAATAAATAAAATAAAAAAAGAAATAACCAACAACTAAGTTTATCGAACAGCTGCAACATGTGATAGTTTGGATAAGTAAAAATAAATAAAAATAAAACAAGATTGACACATGCACAATAACAACATACAAGAACTTAACCACACACAAAAAATAAAAGAAACAGTTGTGCACGTAAACTTATACAATTTTATACTTGAAAATTCACATTTTCACCAAAAGCTTTTGTCGACTCATGCGTGTTTATATTTAAAAACTTGTGTTATTTGAAAGCAGTAAAAAATGTATTTAAACAGTTTTATTTCACAGAAAAAGTTTAAATTAAGTGTTGACTACAACAAACAAGTCTTAACACAGATTTATTTATTTTTTTTAATAAAAAATGAATTTAAATTGTATTCATTGAAAATAATAGTTGTTAGAATAAAGCATGACAATATTAAATGCAGAACGGTTTACATTAAATAGAGACTTGACCCAAAGAGTCTCTACAGTACCAATAAGCTTTAAACTATTGTTGTTAAAAGTTTTAAATAATTTATTCTGATAGACTAGACTAGCGCTCTACTAATCAGTCTATCCAGGCAATCCTTAAATAACTTTTTTTTAAACTACTGTGATTTTAAAAACGGTGATTCCAGCATATAGCAGGTAGTTTGAAATTAATAAATCGCATTGGAAAAAAAATTTTCCTAATTTTTTTTTATTGCAATTTTATGGTACATTCGACATGGTCAATGCAATGAAAGAATCAGTTGAAATAGGGATGAATAATGGATTCACGATTTTTTAAGTTAATTCCAATTTTTCTAAATAATTAAATTATTTTTAAATTACTCCTAAATTAATTTTTTTTCTCCTCTGATCCCATAGGACTGCCACAAAGCATCTCCATTTCACAAGGTTTGATGCTGTTGTTTTTTCTACTGCCCATGATTGATTTTTTCGACTTAATTCTTGTACAGGCAAAGGTACAATAAATAGTTGCGATGTACAACTTATAGTTGTTTTAATCATTTCAATGGTCACGATGAACAGAGTTTTGTTACTATTTGAACATAAAATGGTTACTGCACTCAAAAAAAAAACAAAAAGGACACTTAGAGAAGGCAGAACTATATAATTTTCAAACAAAAACCAAAGTTTTATTTATAACCATAATATATTATTAGTATACAAATTATGATCAGTCTGCTGCTATATAACCATAGTATGACTAAAAATAAACAAATAATGTTTGGTTTTTTGAAGTTTTGTGTTTATTTTTTTTTAAGTAATGTTACACATAACTAAATTTTGTTCATCGCAACCAGACATTGTTACACAGAACTTAATGTGGTTCCTGTGGCCATACCATAACCATGTTTTTTCTTTGCGTGCATAAAATCAAAGCGTATTTATATTCATTGGGCGTTTGTTCGTTTGCCTAGGAAAAAGCAGTGATACCCAAATTCATTTAAATACTCAATAATTTTTAATTTTGATTAAAAGTTATGACCTGTGAAGCTCACAATTTTTTCTATTTTCGAAAATCATAAGAATAAGTAGCAATAAAATAAAATTAAACGGGACTCATTTCTAAAAGCAGATTTAATGTCAACATTAAGAGTCTCTTCCTTTTTACAATTATAATAATGTGTGCAATTTGTATATAAAAATTTATGCCGAATAAATTTTAATTTTAACAACTTTCACTTTGTTTTATTGCATATTGAAAAACTAAATAAATAAAATAAATTTATTTAATAGTCCTTTTTCAAATGAGTCAGTTATTTTTATAAACAAACGGATGTCAAATACCGGAAATTGAATAACAAAATATGCAAAAGAGGCATAATTAGTACAAATATCATTAAATATGATTATAATGCTGGAAATTTTATGTGTGGCGGACAGACATATGCGCAATGGTTAATTTAAATATTATTTGTAGCTTTTTTTTCTAGGAAAATGCACCAGGTATTTAAAATTGAATGACAAATTTTAAGTAAAAATAAATTTTTTGAGTTTTAAAACCCAACTGCATCAGGGTTCATAATTTTTGCAATAATTATTATTATTAATATCACTGGTTTACAAATTTTATTTTTTTTTAATTTAAAAAAATTAGTAATTATTTTACATACAATGAAATTTCTAGTCAAGCTTAAGTTCGTTTTTATTCTCTCTAAGAAAGAATTAATTAAATTACAAATTAGGTGATAAAATATTCCTTTATTTGGGTTTGGTTGGTTAAATAGATGATGCTTACAACTAAACACTACCCTATGTAGATTAGATACAAGAGTGCTGATGACGGACGTGGCTGTCTAGAAAACGTGAATTCCGCTCTGCTGGTGTCTAAAAAATTAATTTTCCCAATTTTTCTTTAATATTATCACCTAACTTGCAATTTAATTAATTCTTCCTTAGAGAGAATAAAAACGAACTTAAGCTTGACTATAAATTTCATTGTATGTAATACATAAATAGTTCGACTAATTTCAAATTTTCAGAATTAAAAAAAAAATTGAATATTTTATTTATTTTATTTAAAAAATTATATTTGGAATCGTGTTATATACATTATTTATTTTAAATCACGCATGATTCCTTTGAAAATTTATTAAATAAATATTTCTGTGGCAATAAGGAAAAAGTGCTTAAGTCTGATTTTTAAGTTTTGTAGGAGAGCAATTTTAAAGTTTAAAATAAATTAAAAAAAAAAAATAACTTATCTTTAAAGTTTACCTATGGGAGTCAAACGTATGATTTTGAAAAATATCTTATATCTACCAAAAGTACGCAGGCGTTGCAATTAATAAGTTTTAAAAGGAGTTTCTATGATTTTGAAAAATACCTTGTAGTTTCTTAAGCTTTTTTCCAAATACGATTCGGCATTGAAAAAAAGATAAACAGAAAGTTTTTTTTGCTGTAACTTCCAGAAAAATAGTACAAAATAATTGAAACTTTGCACATGGGTACTTTGAAGTACGGAGATGTCGAAGGTGCCAGTAACTTAATTTTTACTTAAGTCGATTTAAGCAGTTATTCCTTATTGCCACAGATTTTATAAGTGCAAAATAAAATATTTATTTCCAAAAAATATAATAAGCGAAATTGATTACTATGGGGAAAGCATATCCAGATAGCTATTTCACTAGTGCTCAACTAGCTTATCAGTGGATTTTTCCCAATTTTTCTGAATAAAACTCAAATTTTTATGCTTAAAACTTTATAGACTAAATGAGAAGTTCAATCAGTCTAGAAAGAAAGCCAAATCTAAATTCCTAAATAAAACAAAAAACCATAGTAACCATTTCGATTTCATAAAGTTTATTTTATTCTTCTTTCAATTTTCTACATTAAGGGTTTCCATTGGATACCATTCATAATATATCAAAAAGACTTTTGAAAAACAAAAATACAAATAAAAAAATCGTATTTACTCTGTAATCAATTTCGCTTATTATATTATTTGGAAATAAATATTTTAATTTGCACTCATAAAATATTTATTTAATAAATTTTCAAAGGAATCACTGCAAATGCAAATGACAATGGCAAATTAGTAAGCTGAGAAATTGGTGCAGTAAATACCAATGAAACCGGCTGTCATCTTGACAGGCAGTTGCAAAATTCATGTTATTGGTAGAGTTGGACCCATCGGTGGAAAGAAACTCCCAATTATTTGGAATAAAACTTTCCGTTAAATCGTCAAACATAGCTTTGTATATATACGAAGATATTATAGCCTTAGGTAGATATATTAGCCTTAGGTGTGCCAAGGACAAAATAAAAGAATCCTCGTTTGTAAGCCAAGATGGTTCTGTGTTCTGAATCATAAGTATAGGGCGAAGATCTAGGCTAAGTTTACTGGAAAAATCTGATGGAAGATTGCAGTCTAGGTATTCTAAATCCACTAAATCGTTTTTTTAACCTCTTGAAATAAAATTCTGTTTCGGCAAATAAAAGGTTTAGGAATGAGTTTATATATTAGTTTCGCAGTCCGAAGGCATAACGGATTAGATTATTTAACTTTCATCTATAGTATATAAATGTGTGATTTCTGTATATAACTTATGAACTCTCTTATCCTGTAATTTAAATATTAACATTAAATCTTGTGTAGCAATTGAATAAATAAATATAAAATAAATAATAAAAATAGTAAATGCAAACAAAATAGAAATAAATTAGTCAAGTGCGAGTTAGACTCACACACTTAGCGTTCCGTACTATGTTTAGTACAACTTTAAAAATTCAAGTTGTTAATTTGTTCATGTCTTATGAGTCACCATTTAATTTTAAAGTTAAAGTCATAATTGCATCACTGTTGGAACACCCTTTAGATTTTAGTAATTTTTGTTATAGCGGCAATGGTAATACACTATCTATAAAAATATACATGCGCCTACCTATTGCGGTCAATGTTAGAAAACCCTTTAATTTTAGTAATTGTCATAACGGCCATTGCAATACATCTTCTATACAAACTGGAAGAGTCTACTTATTACGGTTCAAAAAATATGTCGTTATACATGCAAAACACGTCACTGTCGAAAAACCCTTTAAATTTTTATTGTTTTATAGGGGTCATAGTAATACACCATTTGTGAAAATTTCAAGAGTTTATCTATTATGGTTAAAAAATTAGTCAATGTGCATGCAAATCACGTCACTGTCGGCACACCCGTTAGTTTTTACTATTCCTTATAGTGGCCATAGTAATACTCATCCTGTAAAACGTCAAGAGTCTAACTATTATCGTTCAAAACCTATGCCATATACATACAAATCACGTCACTAACGTAACACCCGTTAATTTTTAGGTTTAATATTGTATACTTGCTTATAACGCGAACATAGTTTAAATCACTGCAAATTTTAAGTGGTTACTTCCTATAGCTCAAGAAATAAAGATATCAATGTAAATAACACGTCACTTTCGGAACAACCTATAAGTTTTAGTATTTGTTGCTATAGTGGCCACAGTTATACGCCTTCTGTGAAAATTTCAAGAGTCTACCTATTATGGTTCAAAACTTAGGCTCTATACATGCAAATTACACCACTATCGTAACACCCTTTAATTTTTAGGTTTATTTATTTAGACTTGTTTATAAAGCGAACTAAGTTTTAATTACTGCTTGCATATTTTAGTGTATTCTTCCTACAGTTGAAGAAAAAAGCACATATTCGTAAATAACACCTCTCTATTGGAACACCCTATAAGTATTAGTATTTGCTACTATAGCGGCCACATCCATACACCTTCTGTGAAAATTTCAAGAGTCTACCTATTATGGTTAAAAACTTAGGCCTTATACATGCAAATCACACCACTATCGGAGCACCCTTTAATTTTTAGTTTTATTTTTTTATAGTTGTTTATATAGTGAACTAAGTTTTTATTACTGTTTGTAAATTTTAAGTGTATCCCACCTACAGAGTTCACGAAATATGCACATATTCGTGAATAACACCTCTCTATCGGAACACCCTATAAGTTTTAGTATTTGTTGCAACAGCTATACATCATCTGTGAAAATTTCAAGAGTCTACCTATTACGGTTCCAGAGATAAAAGGCGCTGACAGACGGACAGACATTGTAGCGAAAACAATAGGGTGACGTTTTTACACTTTGTGTACGGAACCCTAAAAAAGAAAAAAATATGATTTAAAAACAATTTTTATACAGAAATCAATTTTATTAATTACGTAAATTATTTCAATATATCTTTACTATGACAACGCTTTATAAAAAAGTGGAATTATTTTTCTATTTGGCCAATAAAACATGGCAGCTGCTATTAAAATTAATATTAAAAACATCTATTGTTCTTTCAAAAATTGTTAATAACTATTAAATATTATAATTAATGATATTTATTGCATAATAGTTAAACGTAAAACTAATTGCTGCCATGAAAAAATTTAATTTTTTGTAAAGGAGTATTGGAGCAAACCCAAATTAATAGAAATAGTAAAAATAAAAAAAATTGTTAAAAATAACTCATCGAGCTTTTTAAGATTGAGAACCGACTTTAAAAATACACTAAATAATTTAAAAATTATGAGAATTTAAAAAAATAAATAAAAATTTGCGTCTTACTGAGCTGTGAGAAAATCGGTGGCAAGATGGAAGTAAAAGATTTAGGGTTTTCGGCCTTCAAATTTATTCTGCAATATTTGGGATTGATTTTAAGAAGGACTCTATGAAATAGACATTAGTTGGTTTTTACTTTTAAGTGCAATTTTGTTTTATTATTAATGTAATGGGAATATCGAAGCAGAACATTTGTTTAATTGGTTTCTTTTCGATCCCCTTCCGTCCCTAATCATTATAGGCAACCGACTTGTAATTTACGGCAACCTTTTTTTCGTTGAGCCAAGTGCTACAACTAGCGTCTACTCTTTACTTTACTTTACTTTACTTTACTTTACTTTACTTTACTTTACTTTACTTTACTTTACTTTACTTTACTTTACTTTACTTTACTTTACTTTACTTTACTTTACTTTACTTTACTTTACTTTACTTTACTTTACTTTACTTTACTTTACTTTACTTTACTTTACTTTACTTTACTTTACTTTACTTTACTTTACTTTACTTTACTTTACTTTACTTTACTTTACTTTACTTTACTTAACATCCCAACTTAGCTTCAATTGCCCTTGTTGGCGCCGTGCGCATTGCACCACATATAATTATACAAGCAATCCTTCCAATTTACTCTTGATTGTAATCGGAGAGGCTTTTAGCCACCAAACTGCAGTTGCATTAGTTATTATGGGTCGCACCAATATTGTGTAAATACAGTATGTAGCCTTTAACGAGATTCCCCACTTACGGCCACAAACTCGTTTGCATTGATGTAAGATCATTTTTGCTTTCCATATATTCAGTTCAATGTCTTCGTTCGAAGTAAGTTCCTTATCCACATTAACGACCTACTGATTTCCCAGCAAAAAAAACATCAAGGATTCAACCTCTTTAATCATCCTCCTATAATTATGAGCATAGCTTCGGATTTACTAGCATTTATGGATAGCTCCTGTTAATTGCACCATTCGTCGGGTGAACTTGAACCAACCATAAGTATTCTCGACATACGCAACCGTATGGACCCTATTGAGCCCATTTTCCAAAGAAGGCCATTAATGCTGATTTTCCACAAAAGAGGTGACAAAACTCCTCCTTGCAAGCAACTTCTAACTACCCTAACCTCTAGATCTAAGGATAGCTTTGATCAATTTTATAACAATGGGTTCAATTCAAGGCCTCGGTGTGCTAGTAGGTAGTGTGCTAGTTTATCAGTTCGGGGTTGTGTCACGTCACGGACTGTCAAGTATTATTTGGCCAAGTTAAAATCGCAGTAAGACGATACTTTCAGACTGTGTTTGGAAAAAGGCTAACATAAGAAAAGACTTTGAACCACGGATACACATATTATATGGAGAAACTGTGGAGACCTAGCCATAAGCAAAACTGTAGTGATTTAACTCCAGTCGAGAGTAAAAATGCTAGTGAGACTCAATGAAAGTAAGGTATTCGTAAATTTCTAGTCGGAAAATAGAAATCATTGCGGAACGAAGGGGGTCGAAAAGGAACCCATGAAGTTAGTGATCGACTTAGTTATCCCCCTACAAAAAATTAAAATAATCCAACGCTCAGTGGATACATTTCAAAACTTCGATAACGAGATTTTGTGCGCCACAATTGAGTGTCTTTTTTCGCAACTCTTTTAAGTTCATGCAGTGAGGTGTCTTTAAGTTCATGCAGTGAGGTGTTCTATAAGCAAGTCGCCCAACACCCTCTCCATTGTCTTCAAGAGGAAATATGTAAGGCTTATTGGCCTGAATGACTTAGCTCCTGTTTATTCCCTTTTACCCGGTTTCGAAAGAAAAACAACATTAGTTTCCCTCGAAGCCACCGGGATATATCTCGTCACTATATAGGCTAATTTTGTTTTAATTGGTTTAATTTGTTTTTTTTTTGAATTTATCGTGTAGATTTTTTCACTATTTTTTCTCTGATAACTTTAATTCGTAAATGACAGCAGCTCATTCTGGCTTGCAATATTTTTCTTTTTTTTTGGAAATTAATCAGTCGAATATAGTTTGGAGTCCATGTTTTTTGATTCATTAATTACATAGAAAGGTCAACCATAGTTGTACTTTGTGGCGGGTAACCCGAACAGTAAGTACAGTTTCAAAAAATATGCCAGTATACATACATATGCTAAAATGTATTTATTAAGGTGACTTAAAATAAAATTTTGAATATTTCTTTCAATTTGTTTTAAAATATATTTTAAGGAATTTTTAATTTAAGATGTTTGCGAATAGACTGTATTAGCTGCTTTATAAAACAAACCACTTTATAAATACTTTATTGGCATTTTATGGCCTAAGTCATACCAATTCTTATATTACATTATTATCTTACCTTAGATTTATTACTTTTTTTCCTTTCTAGTGAACTTCTGCTTACTCTAACCACCATCTAAGGCAACTAACCGTCCTAATAAACACATATCAGTAGCCAAGCATTGTGCAGGATAATAATAATTCGCTACAGCTATAGAAATTCATTTAACAGATTAAATTGTTTTCCCTCATACATCGATATCATCATAAACATTTAATGACCATATATTAATAGGCTTTCAGCATTATGAATTTTGTTTTTTTTCCGGTGCTGATGTTGTCGTTATTTTTTGCTCAATAACTTTAATAACTAATTGTGTAGAAATGTTGTTAAAGAATATGAGGTAATAAAAATAAATGACTTTATTTTTGTAACAGATAAAGGTTTAAATAGCAGGACATTTAAGTAATAAAATTGATTTTTAATATTTAGGATATTAAGTGCATTGTAAGAATGAAATGCTTTTTAGATTATTTTAGAATAAAAATATGTTTAAAGGGCAACAAATAGAAAAATAAATTCTAAAAATTAAAATTAAATATACTCTCTTGATTAGATGATGGTTATAAAAACAGTAAAGTTTTTATAAAAATCAGAAAGGGCAGTTTCCTAAGAATGCAAAAATATCCAAATATTAAATTCAAATTTTTATTTCCAATAGGACAGAAAGAGATAACTTTCAAAAACATACAGAAAAATTTTTCTGTTCATATTATTAGAACCATTTTGAACTTGTAAATTTTTTTCAAGTGGTCGTTTTAATTTAAATACTGAACTATTACTTCCTAATAAACATTAGTGAGAAATGGACAAGAAAAGCATTCTAAATATAGCAGTAAGGGGCCAAATCGGATACTTTGGCCACCAGACATGGGTACATTACATTTCAATTACAATTACAGGTAATGTGTAATTGACAATTTCCAATTATTAATTACAATCAATTACAATTATTTGTAATTAGTAATTGGAAAATTTCAGTTACTAATAACATATAATTGTAGTTGGAAAAGTCCAATTAGAAATAATAAATAATTGTAATTGTAAATTAATAATTAAGGCTTAAGTTCTTAATTATAAAGAAATAAATAAAAATTAGATACCAGCAAAGCAGCATGCATTTTCTAGACAGCTACGTCCGTCATTACTACTCTTCGTATCGATCTACCCGGTAGTTTCAATTGTTATTAATTTTCTATTTAAACAAACTTATAAAAGTTAGGGGTTTGGAGACTATCCAAACTCCGTCTGTTGAGAGTGCAACAGCACACTTGATCGACCTTGCACCATACCTACATTAATCGATCTTAAACCACAACCACCACGTGTACCCCCGAAGGGGACCTCACTAATAACCGGTCACAGAGAGGATAGGCTCTCTGTGGGGCCACCGATTCCCGTGGTACCAGTCCTTTGGACACTGGTCAGGCCTCGAAGAGGACCCTCGATTTTTATCACAGACCTTTTCTTCCAGATTTAGGTTCTAGGAACCTTAGCCTGGTGCCCCTATTTTCCCCGAGTGAACTGCGTCAAAGCATTTGCCATTCCTGCAGTGACAATTAGAATAACCGGGGTGAAATATTTTTGACAATGAATACAATAAAGTATTCACTACGTAAAATTTTTAATTATTTATATGGAACTAGCTATCCCCGGTGCGCTTCGCTACACCCATCCACAAAAAATACAATAAACACTTGGAAAAGAAGTATGACCAACCTTTAACGCGAAAACGCACGCTTTCCTCAAGTCAAAAATGTTCCCATCCAACTTGTTTTTTGCTAGACTATACGTATTAACACGATAACAATTTTTACTTGTAATGGGATGTACTCCCAGTATTCTTATCCACTCTGTATTTTGCTAGACTATGCACATTAGTATGAGGGTTACTTGTGCAAAGTTGCAAGACTATACCTAATGTAGTTTTCTAGGTACGCGATAATAATTTTTCATTTTGTATAGGAGGTACGACGCCCTCCATTCCATTTCAGTCGGGGTTTCTCTACACAATGTATGTTAATATGGGGGTTACTGATGCAAAATTCCAAGGCGTTACCTTTTGAGATTCTCTAGATATAGGATAATTTTTTACTTTGTATGTGGGGTACCACGCTCACTGTGCTAATTCAGCCTATGTTTTTCTAGAGTATACGCATGGGTATGGAGTTTACTTGTACCCACTATGAAGACCATACCTATTATAGTTCTCTATATACACAAAAATAATTGTTCGCTATGTATGGGAGGTACCAAGCCCACTGTGCCAATTCATTCTGTATTTTGGCAGACTATGCGCCTTAGCACAAAGGCTACTCTTGCAAAGTTTCAAGGCGCTCTCTATTGCAGTTCGCCAGGAACACAATAATAATTTTTCACTTTGTATGGGCGGTACCACGCCAACTATTCCGGCCATAACTCACGAACCAATACTCATACGGAGACCGTTTGTACACAAAAACCATGCTATTGACGTCACCTTCCATATAAACTTTGCAGAAACAAAATCGGTTCACGCATTCCAGAGAACATCAATTACTAACACAATGCAACTTTTTATATATATATTGTAATTGTATTTTTTCAATTACAAATTACATGTGTAATTGAAAAAACGCAATTATAATTACAAAATTTTAAATTTTAATTGTAATTGTAATTGAAAATTTCCAAATACAATTACATGTAATTGAGTAATTGCATGTGTAATTAATTAGAAACTGTAATTGATATCCCCCAGGTCTGTTGAAAGGTATGGAAGGAGTTTATAAAGGAATGATATTATGACTTTATTACCAACTCTACGAAAAGAAAAAAGATGTTGTTGTCATTATGTTCTCTGTAACAATGTATGGTTGCAATGAACAAATTTTAGTTGTTTGTAACATTACTATGGTGACGATAAACAAATTTTGGTTAAGATTTTACCTTTAACATATATCCAAAAAATTCAGCACGGTTAACTATACAATTTTTCGTAAACTTCAAACCACGACCTAAGTTTAATAAATTTTCAAAAATATTATATTATATTTAACCATAATATATTAATAATAGACAAAATATATTTATATTATAATTAAAATATATTTATTATTATTAAAATATATTTATGTTATTTAGATGTAACCAAATAACATTTGTTTTTATTCATTGGGTTTGACAAAGTTTTTTTTTTTTTTTAAATAATAAGAAAAATAGTAAAAAAAGTGAAAACAGTTTTGTTTATGCATATTAAATTATTATTTTCAATATCTATAAAAGCTACATGACTTCATTGATCTTCATTGATACATAAATTACCAAAACTGAAATCGTTGATACAACTATAACAAATTTCATAGTTTTTAACCATACTATAATCGTTTGATTTAACCATAATATTATACTGTTTATTTAGTTTGACCCCAGACATATAATTTAACCATATTTGTTTGCTTTCAGATTATGGATTATGGAAGATTTCAATTTCTTTCGACTATATCAGCTATACTTTCTATATCCTCTATTTCCTATATTTCCTTTTTTTGTACTTTCTTCACTATCAGCTGTACTAGAACTAATCCTTAAAATAACTGTAGTTTAGGTTAGGTTAGGTTAGGTTAGGTTAACAAAAGTTGCGCCGAAATATGGCACATCAACTCGGAGACCCAGGGCCCCATTGTCACTACCTTCAGCAAACTAAAACTAAAAAAAAAACAAAAGCAAAAATAGACCTATATGCGTCCTGCTACCTATCACTAAGCCACCCGATTTCCTTAATGAAGCATACATCGCGCCATGTCGAAGAGCTTATCGATAAATCTTTCGGCCAACCCACTAAGCCTGTGGCGTTATAATAACGGTCAGTGAAACATAATATGCTCTACAGTTTCCAGCTTCTCTTCGTCCATGCACATCCTGCAAAAGTCCGATGTACCGGTGACCAAAACAATTTTAACTTCCTCCCATTTTGTTAAATTGTTAGAATTAATCAATCAAAAAAGTTTGCATTTTTTATGGTTTTATATCTAGGTCAAATAATTCTCTATACTATTTATCAACAATATTTCTATGTGCATTTCCATTTTTTTATGAATATTTCTTATTCCTCTGGCTTTCCATTGTATTGTAGAATGTCAAGAAGGGTACCATCCCTTTTACCTTTGTAACATATTCTTGTTTGAATTATTTGCTTGTATCTTGAATTTTCTTGTTTAAATTATTCTCTTGAGATGTGTCCTAACTGGTTATGTGTCTTGATAACTGTGTCCCGTTTGTATTTCCGATTAAAAATGTTAGATTTCCTATTTCCTGTTTAGTATTTGAATTCGTGTATTGGTTGTAGCAATATTATCGAATCATATATTATAAAGATTCCCTTAATATTATTATTTTAATTGAAATCTTATTTAGTATTCTTCATAAAATAAATTTTTATTTATATTTCTTTATAATTCGAAAATTATATCAACTTGATTGTTATATTTTAGGTTCTAAGATTAGAATATTTTTACAATTAAGTTTTTACCGTAACAAAGAAATTTATTTAGATTTAATATAAAAACAATATATTAATAATTTATTACTTATACTAGATATAAAGGTTAGAGTAAGGGGTTTAAGCTATACATATAATAGAGCTGTAACAGAACCATTTCTGTACATGAATATTTTTTTTTTGAAAATTTTGATGCTGGTGCAGTTTGTAATCGAATTGGAATACAAAACAGTAATTTTTGGAATTTTTATCTGTCTGTGTTCGCATCAAGTAAAAACCACTAGGTGAAATATAACTAAATTTTGTGCAGAAATATCTCATTTCCAATAGAAAATAGAGAACAAGTAGTGAAAGTACCCAATTTTACCCATGTAAATGTACTGCAAACTTGACAGTACTTTTTATTTTTGTCAGAGGAGTATTTTAAACACCATTTACGAACTCTAAAATATTTTTAGAATAAAAGTAAGAGTTATCACTCTGTAGGTATTAACTAGGCCTTTAAGACCATATATAGTTTTTGAAAATCAAACAAAAATTGAAGAAATGCCAAGCTCTAAAAATTTGCAGCAGCGAGATAGCCAAATTTGAGAATACATAGCATCACCCCTGGCACTATGGTGCCGCTGCTGCAAAAAATGCATTTTTTGACTATCACATTTCAAAAATCTAATGATGCCATTTAATAGAGAAGAGTCTGCCGATGAAAAATCTGTATTTTTTTTTCTTAAGATATATAGATATATACTTAAAAAAATCGGTTGAAATCACCTGATTGTTAAAAAGCTAAAATATATGATAATTTTATTGAAATTCAGGGATTTGTGTATCGAAGGTATTTCGACTGGTGAAACGTCAAGGACGATTTTATTTAACTTTGAGATGTTCTTTTTGTTTAGGAGCAAAAAAAAAGATTAGTGGTCATGTACTTTCGAAGATATGGGCGCATCAAAATTGTCCTGTAAAATTTAGCATTGGCCGATTTCGTTGGAGAAAAAGTCATTTGCCTAGGTCTGCCTCCGTGCTCTCAGTATAATAAAATTGTAGGTAAAAGGGTTTTCTTTCGAATTAGCTAAAAAAATTCACCAACTTTTCTCAATCTTTTGAAAAAATTAAAATTTAGTAAAAAAAGTCATGAATATTGCACCCTCGCACTTATAATAAAAAAAACGTTGCATATCTTAGGCCTTTACTTTTTAATCAAACTGCAGTTATTAAAATTATAAAAACAATTTGTTAATAAATTATTGACAGCTACATATTTTGAAAAAGTGCATAAGAATTAAAAAAAAAAACAAAACCATATGTTTTAATAATAAAAATAATATATAGGTAGAAACAAAGCTGATTAAATTGGAAATAAAATTAAATCAAAGAAATTAAATTGTTCACATTAATAAATATCATAATAAAATTTAAAATATTATTATTAAAATGAGTTTATTTTCTGTGTTGCATAGTGAATTGTGCCAGGAACTTTTTAATTGTGGTAACAATGTCGATTTGTTAACAAATTTTATAAAACAAAAAAATTCGATGCTTACCACTGATGAAGTTGAAATAGTGAAGAAGGCAGTTCAAAGGCGATTTTTGTGCCACTTTTTAAATCGCTGGGTGGAAGCGCACAAAATCAAATCTTATTTCTTTAAAAAAAATTCGACTTGGTTAGAAAGTAAATCATTTTGAGTAAAAATTTTATAAAAAAAAAAATAAATAATTTTGGTTATTGTAAAATTTTTAAGATATATTCGAAGTATCACTTGCTGATGACCAACCTAGCTGTTCAAAGAAAAAAGGAAGACCAGTTAAGGAATTTGAAGATTGCAAGTATCGTAGTAAAAGGTACAAAGCTGCTGATTTAGCATCCCAGTATACACAAGAACAATTAATATTGGCGAGTGGAACTTTACCAGGTACAAAAGTAACACCACAGTCACATATTCCTTCAACAACTGCACTTGCCTTAATGCTGGATGCAGAACTATCAAAACATCAGTACGAAACAATAAAGTACGTTTTGCAAAGAGAAGGATATGACATTTTGCCATCTTACAAAAAAGTGCTAGCTGAAAAGAAGAAATGTTATCCGGATAAAGTGCAAGTGTTGGAAAAAGAAGCCTCTGTGGATCTACAAAGTCTTATGGACCATACGACAAGGCGACTTTTTGAAAGTTTTTCGCAGGAACAAATTAATTCAATGTCAAATTTTGAATGTACTCTAATCTCGAAGTGGGGATGTGATGGCTCATCAGGACATTCTGAATACAATCAAAGTTTGCCAACTGATATAAGTGACAGGAGTCTGATTTTAGCATCGATGGTGCCCCTAAGTCTAAAGTCAAACACTGACGAGGAGTTTTGGCGTAATAAAAGCCCGTCTTCAATTTGCTAAAGAAACAAAAGAAAAAGTATTAACAGTTGTAGAAAACATGAGATTAAGCATACATCGTTTAGAAAAAACGAAAGTTGCTATTAACGAAAAACATCTCAACGTAACGCATAATTTATTGTTTACGATGTTAGATGGTAAAACTGCTCAGACCGTTACAAATACTAGTTCAGCAGCTGTGTGTTACATTTGTAAAGCTAAACCTTCAGAAATGAATGATTTAGAAGCGGTTTTAAGAAAGAATATTGATAATGAAGCTTGCAAATTAGGAATTTCTTCATTACACGCTAGGATAAAATTAATGGAGTGCGTACTCCATATAGCATACAACATGCCCTTCTGTAAGTGGTCTGCAACCGATGCTCAACATAAAATTTTAAAACAAGAGAATAAGCAACGAATTCAGACTGAATTTAAAGAACGGATGAGCTTACGTGTGGATGCTGTAAAGCAAGGATCTGGAACATCAAACGATGGTAATACCTCAAGAAGGTTTTTTTTTCCAATCCAGCTCTTGTTGCAGATATAAATGGGGTCAGTGAAGAACTAATAGATCGTTTTCGTATCATTCTTCAGGCAATAACGTGTGGACAGAAAATTGATACTACAAAGTTTAAAAAATTTACGTGGCAAACTGCTCAACTGTTTGTCCAAAAATATGAGTGGTATTTCATGCCTGTTACTGTCCACAAAATCCTTATACATGGAAAGGACATAATAGATGCAGCAGTACTCCCAATTGGAATGCTCTCCGAGGAAGCAGAAGAAGCACGTAATAAAGATTATAGAAATTACAGATTAATGTTTTTTAGAAAGTGCAGTAGAACTGCAACAAATACTGATGTTTTTCATCGTTTACTTGAGTCGTCTGATCCATATATTAGTAGTTTAAGACGTCCGCCTCATAAAAATATTTTGGAATTGGATGATGTAGTTAAAGAAATGATCATTGAAGAATAAAATGTCTAACTTTTCATTACCAAGTAATGATTGTATATGTATTCAAATTTTTATTAATTTTTTGAAATTTTTGTTAATCTTATGAAAAAAATAAAATTTAGTAAGAATATTCCACCTCAGTACTTATAACATAATAATACTGAGTCAACTTAAAGATGTGTGCCGAATTTCATCGAATTTTGTTGAGAATTGCTGCTTATACACCGAGAAGAAAAATATGTGAAAAAATGGGGGTCCAAGGCAGGTACCCCAAGGAGTCGACGGATTTCAAAAATTTTTTGAATTTTTCTTATCTATATAATACTGAATAAGTGTGCCAAATTTCATCATTGTAGGATCACTCCTTCTATTTTTTCAGTTGGATGTATGAAGTGGCACCACTGTGCGACGCACAGTGTCGTGACTTCATATAAAGAGTGGCCATAAATAGAAAAAGTTATTGTAAAGAACTGAAATTTGGCACATATATTTAGGTTGGCAAAACGTAACAATATTAAAAATTTTAAAAAATTCGGAGCAAGGATTCGTGTCCTTCCCGTATATCCTGGAATTTATACGTGTCATAAAAGTTAGAAAAAATTCTACGATTCGCTTAAACTATACATATCTTCACTATGCAGTAATACAATTTCAAAAGATATATCTTCTATATTATCATCCTCCACATTTTCTTGATATTTATTTTTCCAAATCCATTTTTTGTTACTTAAAAATTGTGAAAAAATTATCAAAATAATTCGACTTTAAAGCCGTGTAACTTTTTATAGGTGTAACGCACATGAAAAACCAAACCACCTCTGGAATCGTGGGTGTCTCAGCTTTCATCACACTATCCTAAGTAGATTAGATACAAGTAGTGCTGATGACGGACGTGGCTGTCTAGAAAATGTGCATTCCGCTCTGCTGGTGTCTAAAAAATTAATTTTCCCAATTTTTCTTTAATATTATCACCTAATTTGTAATTTAATTAATTCTTTCTTAGAGAGAATAAAAACGAACTTAGGCTTGATTATAAATTTCATTGTATGTAACAATTATTTAAATTGGCGCACTTAAGCCTAGCTAAATTTTTATTTTTATAAATTAATATACTTTTTGTTATAAAATGAAAGAAAAAATATCCCGTAAATATTTGGAAAATTTTTTTTTCTTCACTATTATATGTTTGCTTATCACAACAAGTTTTGTTTTATTAATATCATTCTTATAATGTTATCGACATATGTAATTAAAAATACCGTTTATATTCTTAAAACATAATACAACAACTAATCTAGTGCAAATTTGGTTTATTTGCCAACTAAATTCAAGTATTTAACCCTACGAAGTACATGCTCATTTGTATTCTTTTTTTATACAAAATTGCAGTTATTTCAAACCACAATATTGAAGAGCCATATCTTTGAAAAAAATTATTATTATAATCTAATTTTTTTACGCTTATTAGTAAAAGTGTCTTTTATTAAATGCCATTAGCCATTTTTTTAATTTCCATTATTAGATTTTTCTATATATGGCCAGGCTCACAACACTTTGCGACTTGGTAATTAGATATATATTAGAGGTATAACTCGGGGCACCAAAAATTTTTTTAACATATTAAAAAGCTACAAAATATAAAATTTAAAAAATAAAACATTTAAAAAATTTTTTTTTAAATAGTCTTCCTCATGCCATGTTTAAAGTAGATATTTAACAAAAAAAAAAAAAAAAACTAATAACTGTTATTTAAACATATTTATTAGTTATACTTTTTCATTTCTTCCGCTATTTCCTTTCGCATTTATTTAAAACTTTTTTACTTCTACTAATACTTGGTCCTATTGTACATGTGGCAATGATGATAGTGTTACCGATTTTGTTGCTTTTGATGCATTCTGTTGCTTGTATTCTTTAGTCTTCATTTAATTTATGAGTTTATTTAATGTTTTTGTTTGTTGCCATATTTTAAGTTTTTTTTTTTTTATTTGTTTCAAGAACTCATATATTACTCTTTTTCTTTACTTGAGAGTTGAGAGTAAAAATATTTATTATTTATGAATGTTGTTGCAAAGATTCTAAGTATATGGTAAGTAGAATTTCATTCGTTACATCTTTTTGTTTATTTTAAATTTTTCTTCCTTATTGTGTTGTGCTTTGGGTTACACTGAGACAACAATGATGACAGCTGTCATGATGTAAGAGTCTCAATTGTGTAAAGTATCTTGTGATTTAATGTTTTTTGAAGAAAATATAAATATTATATAACAACATAAACACTGTAGCAAGAAGGAATGTAAATATGTATATTTTTTAATTTAAATAAATTTAAATTTAAATATATTTAAATTTAAATTTAAATAAAATAAAATTTCATAAATATTTAAAATTATATATCAACTTATGTATGCACGTATAATCAATATAGATTGATTATAAAATTATCTTAAAAACCAGTCCCTGTCAGATTCAGGAAGTTCGATACATTCGTTATCATTCTGAAACTTTATACAGCATTGTGGCACATTCCAAAACACTCTAAGATGTTGTGAATTTTTCTAGAACATTGTGGAGCATTCGGAGACTTCTTTGTATGTGTAGGGCTACCCACTGTTACGGAATTATAAATCAAGACACGCCCTAGGTTCTCGCCTTAATTTTTTTTATACATGAGTGAATTAAAACAAACAGTGAAGTTTGAGTACTCAAAATAATACATTGGCTGAATACAAATAGAAAATGGGTCTGTGAAAACGGTTTAAAGTGTTTAAAATGCGTTTGGTGCAGAGACGTGGAGTAGTGTATTACTTAGGGGTTAGCGGGTTTATTTTCCTAGCGTCTTTGAAAGTTTCACTGCAAAGAACGTTTTTTGGTTTTTGTTAATCCTAATTGTATAGAAGAAACAATCTTATTTCCCGTAAAATTTTAGACATGTTCAATGGTGGTCCAAGTTAGGTTAGGTTAGAGAGAAACACACATAATTATATATGTGTGTATACACGACCATTATTGATCCTTAGTGACTCCTCTGCTATTCTCACTGTATAAAGCTCTGTTTCACTTACTCTCTCTAAGTAGTCCCGTGAGCTTTGTAAATTTGACAATCAGTTTAGCTTCCATACCCTTCAAGCCCTCCAAATTCTGAAAGAAAAAAGAGGCAAAACTTTTATTACAATGCCCTGGATTATCACACATAATGCAGAGCATTGACAAAGATAGTGGAATGGGTTTTCCTCTTCTTCGCCACAATATCTGCAGAAATCTTCATCACAAAGACGTATTTTTTTAAGAAATATCTGAGATCATTATGTCCTGTTATAATATCTACATACATTCTCAGTTCTAACTTACTCCTGCCTAACAGCTTTTCCCGTTCTCCCTTACCTTTTTCCGCCAGCAATGATTTCGCTTATGTGTATCTTAAGGAATTATTTCACATTGTGTCGGCATCATGTCTGAATTTTTCTCCTATCTTCTCATACATAGAATCGATACCATGATATATGTCCTCACAACGGACACTTATGTCTAAATCAGCTCCAGCTCAAGCCAACTCATCTGCAGCTTAGTTTCCTACGATGTTGTAATGACCGGATATCCCAGCACAGTTTAAGTGCGTCCTATGGTGGTCCCCATTCAAATATCTTAATGAACAAGTGGATCAAAAAGCATTGTTTATGCCTAAACAACAAAGTGAGGACATTCAGTATTGCTAAAATAATCGTCTGTTTTACGAAGTGCGGTAATGGTATTATCAGCCATCTTGGCGAAGACAATTGACTGCATCGGTGCTGCGACTGCACTTCTGTGGAATTTTCCTTGTGGGGTACTGTTAAAGACCATTGCTTTTCTTATAATCCAAATCGCCCGAAACAATCGTAAGATAGAAACTGAACGAACAGGCGGTAGGTAGCTTTGAGATTGAAGTCGTGTTCCATAAAAAAAAATTTAAAAACTACTAGATGGATTTTAATAAAATTTTGTGAGTTACCTTAGTATCCTGATTTAAATAAAGGATATTTTTTTCCACAAAAATATCTTATTTCCAAGAGAAAGTGGAGAAAAAATAGTGTATGTAAATATGTCAATGACCGCCGTGAACTAGGCGGCACATCTCCATCCGATGCTCCAAATTTTTGATGACGCTGAGGCATAATTGAGCTTCTATGCCGTTAATGTGTCGAATTATATCATCCTTTAGCTCTTGAATTGCTAAATGCGAGTCAGACTTACACGCGTAGGGTTCCGTACTATGATTAGTACAACTTTAAAAGTATTTTCTCGTCTTATGGGAAACCCCTTAATTTTTAATTATTTTTTATATTAGAGCTAAATACCCTGTGTAAATATCAAGTGTCTATAACGTTTAGCAAAACGGTAAAATTTACATCTAGGGAACACTACTCTTTTAAATTTATTTTCCTTTCTTGTTGTTACAGTAGATATTGTAAAAAATAATCTGTGTCAATTTTAAGTGTCAGCCTATTACTGTTCAAATATAAAGACTTTCTATGAAAATATCAATATTCAAAAAATAAGGTAGTGTAAATGAAGAACATATTATTGCGGTACACCCTTTTGTTTTTAGTAATGATAATAGCGGCCGTGCCAGCATATCTTCTGCACAAATTTCAAGAGTCTTCCTATTACTTATTACTTATTATTATTATTATTATTATTATTAAAATAAGGCTATATATGTTCGTGCGAATCACGACACTGTCGGAGTACCCTTTAATTTTTTCTATTTGTTATAAAATCCATATTAGTTCACCTTCTGTGAAAAGAGTCTACCTATTATAGTTCAAAAATTAGATCATATAAATGCAAATCACGTTACTGTCGGAAAACCCTTTAATTTTTGCTATTTTCTATAGAGGCCGTAGTAGTACATCTCCTGTAAATATTTCAAGAGTTTCAAAACTTTACATATACATGCAAATTGCGTCACGATTGGAAAACCCTTTAATTTTTAGGTTTAATTTTGTATACTTGCTTATAAAGCGAACATAGTCTGCAATTTTAAAGCGGTTTCCTTCTACAGCTCAAGAAATAAGAATATAAACGCAAATAACACATCACTTTTGGAACACCCTAAACGTTTTAGTATTTGTTACTATAGCGACCACGGTTATACAGCTTCTGTGAAAATTTCAAAAGTCTACCTATTATGGTTCAAAAGTTACCCTATATACATGCAAATCATGTCAATATTGGAACAGCCTTTAATGTTTAGGATTATTTTTTGTACTTGTTTATATAGCGAACTAAATTTTAATTACTGTTTGCAAATTTTAAGTCTATGTCTCCTACAGTTCAAGACATAAACACATATACCTAAATAACACGTCTCCATCGGAATACCCTATAAGTTTTATTGTTTGTTGCTATAGTGGCAACATTTACATTTCTTCTGTAAAAATTTCAATAGTGTACCTATTAGGGTTACAGAGATAAAAGGCGCTGATAGACGGACGAACAGACATTGTAGCAAAAACAATAGGGTTACGTTATTACCCTTTGAGTACGGAAGCCTAAAAATGAGACTTTATTTTATTTTAGTTTAGGTTATTCATATTAGCCACATCTTTTTTATGTACCTCAGTAAATAAAGATTTTAAAATTATTAAAATTTACTAAGTTTAGAAAACGGCTAATGTGTACTTTTTTATGCCCACTAAATTCTCTATTCAGTCTATCTTACTCTTACATTTAATCAATGCTCAAACATTTGATTTTCCCTCTTACAGCAATAGTCCATAAATATGTTTGTGATTGTAGAACATGACCCCATTTTACATTCACAATTTCATATCGTTAGATTTCGTTGGTGTTTTATTATATTTTTTTTCAGATATTCTGGCATAATTTTTTTTTTTTAACCCAAAGAAAAAACTGAAGAAAAAAGAAAACAGTGTCTGTTGCAGAAGCAAGAAAAAAACATGCTGCTGCTAATTTAAATTTATTGATGCAACATACTTTGCGAACTATGTCATCGTCTGTTACACATTTCTTGTGCTGTTTCAGCAACAACAGCAGCAGCAAAGGCAGCATTATCAGTAGTGTTATTTGCTGCTACTTATATTTTTAGTTCTTGTATTTTTACTACTTTCTTTTTTTTTTTGTATGTAGACTTTTTTGTTGAATTGTTTTTTTCACATCACAACTGTAAGGGGCTGATACAATTCGTTTTCTTCTTTCTTGTATGTATTTCTGATATGGTATGCTGTGTGTTAGTCAAACAAATTTATGGCAACTAACTGCAATGACATTGTTAAAAACTCCCAAAAGTCATGCTGGAAAAATAGAGGAAAAAAAAGAACACAGCAAATGAAATGCAATGAACCAACGAAATAAAAGTTTGAATTACAAAACAACTCATATGCCAACACACTTTACTTAACACGTATACACTTAAATGCATTTAAGGAGTGAGATTTAGAAACTTGTGACTTTGGCAAAAATTTGTTTTATTATAGATTTTTAATTTACTGAACATGGCCATCAAAGGCATATCACAGCTAATAATAGAGAATAGCTTATTAAAACTGATTTAGTCGTAAAAGTGTATATTCTATCCGTTTTTGTTCCCTCTAAGACGACCCAGTTTTTGAACACAAAAATTACACATATCCTATTGCTATGTGATTAAAAACAGATCAGCCATTTAAAAATTCCCATTTTTCTCCTCTATTCACCTTTGGACCCTATCCTGTTGCAATTTCTATCAGTTCAGCCAATTAGCTTTGAATACATAACCAGAAAAATCTTCAAAAAGATTCATAATATATATTAGATACATATATCAAAATCAAGCACGCGCTAAAGTCCTATAAAATGAAAACTGGAAGGCTCCAAGATATTGAAATACAGGCACTACACCCAGCACCAAAAGAGAACGGAACTAACTCTATCGCCACCTAGAAACAATAAACGGCTGAATCCCCAAACTGCGCAAGAGTCTTCTAGCTCTGCCGCGCATGATTGTGGCAAATGGAAATCCCATAATCAGCATAAATAAATGCTTTACTTTTTGTGGTCACATTAACGAAAAAGACATAGCGGTATGAGGTAACAAAGCAATACCTGTAGTACCGTTGACATAACCCTTATTTTCGAACATAAAACTAAGGCCAAATTATGAGAGTTCATTATAATCGGCTGCCCAAAATATCGCAACAGCCAGAAATTTATTATGATCGTGGATAAACGGAGATTGTAATTACAAATGTTTATTGATAATGGCACCTACAGACGGCGAACGATTCTCTCGGAAGCAGCAGGGCCTCATCAAGAGTTAAAAGTTCCTGTGCATCCAACTGAACTTGAGCTCTAGCAAACATGAGTGGACTACACTCAACTTTACCATACCCAATGGAAACAGATATTTTTATGGATATATTACATAAAGAATAAAAGTTCAAAGTATATTCGAATTGAAAAATTACAGCTCTTCATCTCCATATACCAAAGGCACATACTGAGTTTCATTTTAATATCTCGTACGGTATGACCTGTAGAGCGTTCACAAAATTTGGGGTAAGCAAACTACCCCTTGCGGTTTCGCGCTTATTCCAAAAATTCACACAACTCTTCATTTCCATATATCAAAGGCACATACTAAATTTCGTTTTAATATGTCATACGGTATGACCTGTAGAGCGTTCACAAAATTTGGGGGTAAGGAAACTACCCCTTGTTCTCTCCCGATTATGCCCAAAAACATACAGCTCTTCATATATATCAAAGTCACATACTAAATTTTATTTTGATATGTCAAACGGTATGACTTATACAAACTCCACAAAAATAGTGGCATGTACACCCACCACAACAAAGACCTTCACTCGTTGTAGTGAAACATCCAGAGTCTTTGGTGGGAATTGAACCCAGACTTATTAACCAGCGCACTACCTTCTAGCCTACCGAGGCATCGAGGAATATGTGCTATCTATACTATAATAAAACAGTAACTTATATCCTGTCTGTCTGTCTGTCTATCTGTCTGTTTATGTTCGCATCATATGAAAACTACTGGATGAATTTTAATAAAATTTTGTGGGAAGGTACCTAAGTATCCTGATTCAAATATAGGATACTTTTATTCCACAAAACTGTATTATTTCCGAGAGAAAAATCAGTGTAAGTACTTAATTTTATCTATATGCAAAGCGGCATATATTAGAAGGGATGATACCCTTTTTATAAAGTAAATACATAAAGCATAACTGAACCACTATAAAAGTAAGGGTCTTTGGTGTGGATTGGTTTTAAAGCAAAATCGAACAAAATATTGCACTAAACCCAACGAAGTGGCACTTAATTTTTAAACCCCGAAAAACCATGGTGAACATTTTTTCGTCCTCTGGGATCGAACCTGGTGCCATATTCTGTAATAAGCTAAAATTCTAAAAATACGCCAAAAATTATGAGTATTCTTACAACAACACTCATAATTTGTTTGTGCATTTTTAGAATTTTTGCGATAGATTTTGCTACCAGAATTACAGAATATGGCATCTTGTGTGCTTCGTTTTTCAGACATGCACTTAACCACTAGACCAAATATATATTTTATGTTTTAACAAACAGTTTCTATGTTAACGAAATAACAAGAAATCTAATATAATCAAGAAGACATTATTATTAAGAAAATTAAAAATATGATTTACAATTGATCATATAGGAACCTAATGAAATCAATCAGGAAAACCTTTTTGAAAAAAATCAATTTGTTAGGCTAATGTAACCAATAAGAAATCCAGAAGAAAACCTAAGTTTTTCTCTATGGATTGTTTTTTGTGTGTCAAAAATGAGTAAAAAATTGTGAATGACAAGTTTTCTTATTGATTTAATGGGATTTCCCAATTGATAAAATTAAAAAGATTTACCACATGAAAATAGTAAGGAATCTCTTCGAAAAAAAAACTTCCCTTCTTTCTGCTTGAATACCCATTAGCCTAAAAACATTTCATAGAGAAAATCGTTTTGATTATATTAGAAATTTTTGGCTCTCTGGGTGACTTAAATGCTGTCAGGAAACGGATATTTCCGAAAATATCAACATAAACTGAACAAATGCTACACCTTTTATTACTTTAATAATAATAAAAATTTCGTGGAATATGCTGCGCACACTTTTTTTTAGTGATACAATTCTCATTTCCTGTATATTAGAGAGAGAAACTGAAGGGTACTATAGAATGAGCGCCAAACATACAATGTACACATATGAAAATGGGTGTCTAGACACGGACTGGAGTTAGGCGAATAGATGACGATTGATCACTAGAAATATTCATAAGGGGACGCAGTGAGGGAAAACTTTCTCTTTGCGTGGAGTGCAAAAATGCATTTTAACCTTTCCCAGAAAAAAAAAACACAAAATTAGAGGACTCTCATCTTGGTCTTATTGTACTTATTGAATTTTAATAATTAAATATAGACTGTTTATTATGATTTTTTGTGTTTTAAACATATATTTTTAGGACTCTTTAGTAGCGCATTAATTCAGGCTCCATTTTAATATAAATACGGATAACATATTTGGATACTGGTATGAATGGATAAAAATTATTATTTCTAAGATTCATAACTTCCCTGTTTCTATTCCCCGGGATGGCAAGAATTTCAGATAATATAATAATTTATGAAACTTAGCTATTAATCAGAAAAAATGCTAAGAATCATTACATGAATATTATATTTGCTTCACTAAAAGCTTAATCATTCAGCTTTTTTTTATCACAGGATACGAAGAAATTTGTGTAATTTGCAATTTTTAAGTTTAGTCCTTAGCGACATTCATAGAATATTCAGTTTTACGTGCAGGTTGGCATTAACACATACATATATCTGGCCGTCTATTTAATAAGAACCTTTAAGTATCTACATGTATGCAAGTTAGATATGTGTACTAGTATCTATGTATATATGTACGTCTGCATACTTTACTGAATAAATATAATTTCTAGATAACCAACTTTCATCTTGTGCTTTGAAGCGATTTGAAAATCTCTGTGTTAGCAGCGCATAGATGAAGAGCAAAAAAAAAACAAAACAGCTGAAAATGATATAAAATTACTGGAGATATGCCAATAATATGTGCTGAGATTTAATTGTTTGGAAATTATGTTAAAGAATACAAGAAAAAAATAAACACGAAAGAAAAAATAACATTCTATCTACAACGAATATACACTTTAAGTATAAATGATTTACTATTTTAAAATACATATGCCAGTAGCATTGTGGCAAATACTGGCATACAGTGTCAAACAAAATAAATGTATGATTTAAGGTAAGTAAAAAATAAAAGTAAGAAAGTAATTCAAATATCATCGGACGAAGATGAAAATCGTAGAAGGATATACTTGCAGGCTGTGTCTGGAAAAGACTGAGATGGTAAAGTACAGTGTATTAGAATATCCAGAATTGGCTAGCAATTATGTTAAGGGCCACGGGCTAATACGCTTTAAATATGGATGTTATAGAGGACGTAAGCCTTAGGCAAATGCGGTAGGATAGATACCAGTCGACAGTCTGAAATCACTACAGTCGAGAATAAAGGCTAGTATAAGAACGAAACTCGAAGATAGTAATGAATTTGTCGCTTGAAACCATTGATAAAGAGCTAAGTTTTCGATCCTTGAATCCAACGATTAATTTGAAGATTTAGTTCTTTATAGATTTTTATTACCTACTACAACAATACTGAAAACTACTCCAATTAAAGTTAAAGATTCAACGTTAAATTTTTCCTGAATTCTGAAATAATTTTAATTTGTATTTTAATTTTAAATTTCTTTAATAACTTGAAAAACATTAAAAAAAATTTTAAATTTAATATTTAAAATTATTAAAAAAAATTTTAAATTTAATATTTAAAATTATTAAAAAAATTTTATTTAAAAATTTTATTTTATTTTATTTTATTTTATTTTATTTAAAAATCAAAATGTAATATTTTTTAATAGGGATATACATATACAGTGGCACAGAAAGCTCTACATACCCCCTTATTTATCTCAATTCTAAGAAATATAAACAAGATAGAGAAATTTCTTTTCAACCAAATAAACTGGCAATAGGAACAGGTAATAATAAATACAAAATTGCCCACACCAGCAGCTGATATGCGACCCCAGAGCATGATATTACCGCCACCATGCATCACAGTTAGAAGTAAATGTTATAGTAACTGGAAGTGAATTATATAGGCAAATAGTTCATAATTTTGTTAAGCCAAATTCTCTGACTCCCATTGGAACCGAAGAGGTCAAAGTGTGACCGTATCGTGAAATTATTTGTCTCTACATCATCTTACTTGCCTGTAGAAGTTTTTAGTTTAAAAATAAATTTGATTTTTACTGCCTCTGGAATAGTTTCGGCCTACACTGTACTTGTGCTTATACTACGTACTAACATAATGTGCATTGATTTGATTTCCTCTAAGTTCCTTTAACCTTGTGGTTTTAAATCAACTTTTTTCCATGTTGTATGCAGTTTTCTTTTCTACATGTTTCATTTAATTTGTTCTCTATCCAAGTTATCCGCACTCGATGCTGTGCTTTGTTCATATTTTCTCTGGCATCTACAATAACTAATTAATCTTTTGCTTGAGTTTGAAGATTATTCAGCTCAGTTTTTTGTTGTTGTCGTTGTTTGTATTTTAGAACTCGTATGTTGCACTGAAAATGCGCGAAAGTTACGTGATGTTGTGTACAGTTGAATTGTTATAGCAAGCAGCGTGAGTTAACAGCAGCAACATAAATTTGAACTTAAAAATGTGCAACTTTTGCAATTTTCAGCTCTCGTTTCTTTTTTTGTACTAATTTCCATATGTTTTATTTGTTTTTTTTTTTGTTTAGCTTTGTGTGAAACAACAAAATATGCGTTTATGTTGTGTGCCCTGAGTTCTATGTAACTATTTGATCAGATATTTCTTATTTCCGTAGGGTGAATCTCGAACATGAGGGTGTGGGGAAAAGTTTTAGTTATTTTAATGCTACATCATATGTTTATGATTTTCTTTAGAGTTCGCCAGTGCCACGTACGAGATGTGCATGCAAATACACAAAAAGTTAAATATTTTTGTATGCTTGTGTGCAGTTTTACAGCACGAAATTACTAACAGCATTGGGTTAGTGTGTAGCAAATAAATAGAACAGAACTGGTATTTGTATTGTTGGCAACAAAGTTTAACATATAACATGGAGGAATGTATGTTTTCTTGTACGAATTCTTTAATTTACATTTATATGTGTTCTTGGATCTTTTTCGAATTTTAAAAGAAGATAAATTTTTCATAGAGCACTTCTCAGCAAACTCTAGTTAACGACTACTACATACTGTCCTTATTATTTATAAGTAGTAAAGTAAGGTCTTTTTAATGAGATCATATTAAATAGTACAATATTTTTTAAAAAGCATTTTGATATAAAACTTGATATTATTTGTATAATTTTACTGAAACAGGCAAAGTAAGGCAGGACATTATCTCTCTATAATGAATTTTCAAAGTTATAGGCGACTTGAAAAAAAAACAATAAAATACAATGGCTGAGTACAGAAAGAAGGTATTTTCATTGCTTATGAAAGATTATATGCTTAAGTTTCCTAATGTTGTACAAAACATAATTGGAATATTGGTGTTAATTCGTTGTCTGATAAAAAAGTTTTAAATGTGGTTGTGGGTGGTTCAATTTTAAAGGGCCGATGTTGATTTTAAATAAAACACAAATTATTAAGTAAATTATTGTCATTTCTTTTTTAACCGACTTCAAAAAGGAAGGAGGTTATCTATTCGTCTGAATGTTGGTTTTTTTTATGTATGTAACCGCAGAAGTCAGCCATTTCTCAACCGATTTTAAAATGTTTTTCTTTATTTGAAAGGCTATAATTTCAGGTTGGTCCCATTTTAAAAACAGTTCATTATATTAAAAATTAAAGGGTGTCCCCATACAACATACATGTTTTTTACGTGTAGTAAGAACCGTAAAGGGCACTAAATTAAAATTTAAAAAAATTGCGTGTCGATATAGCTCCCAACAAGAGAAATTAATAAAAAGATAAATTTAAAATTTAAAGGGTGTCCCCATAGGTGACATAATATGACCTATTTGGGTCTATCTTTTGAACCAACTTAGACTAAACCTTGAAAATTTGACAGAATGTCGATTACTATGAACGTTATAATAAAATGTATAAATATTCAAAATTTTAAATTAAAGGGTGCTCCAATAGTTCATTTAAATTGATGTATATGGCCATACTTTTGAACAGTTTTACACAGACCGCTGAAATTTACAAAGAACCTGTATTGCCAAGTCAGCTATAACAAAAAGTATAAAATTTAAATTTGTAGCTAAAAGGGTGTCCCAATAGTTAATGTAATTCTATGTATTTGGCCAAACTTTTGAACTGTTAGAGACAGACAGATGAAATTTACAAGGAACTTGTATTGCAAAGTCCACTATAGCAAGTATACAATTTGAATTTAGAAATTAATTTGATCTATATGACCCTATCTTTTGAACCGTTAAACAGAAACACTTGAAAATTAGGCAGAATATCCACTACTTTCTCTGGTTTGATAAAAAGTATAAATATTTGGAATTATAATGTAAAGGGTGTACCAATAGTTCATGTAATTTGATATATATGGTTAAACTTTTTAACCGTTTTAGACAAATAGTTGAAATTTACAAAGAATCTTTGCGGCCAAGTCCTCTAGAACAACAGGTCTTTAATTCCTATCTTTGAAACCGTTATAGACAGAGGCTTGAATGGTGTCCCCATACAAGACGGATGCTGGTAAAAATAGCATAACTTTTGAACAGTAATAGGGAGAGGCTTGACATTCAAATAGTCTTTATTTTTTTCCCTCTAATTTTGGCGCATCTCTTATTTGGTTTAAATCTAATTCTTACAGATTACTTCTTACATTTTTAGTTTAGAATTGGTACCCTTCTATCTGTTTTGAAGCCGGTTTTTTTTGCAAGAATTATATTTTGATAATATTGGTATGGTTCAATTATGTATGGAACAAAATATAGGCCAAATGGGCTCTGTATTCTTGGCAGCACACCTTGCTCTTGAATTCTTGCTGGCTTATTGTCGTACACTTTTTCTTTCAAATAACTTCAAAGTAAGAAGTCCAACGGTGTCAAATCATATGATCTTGGCGGCCAATTGAGATCGCCACCACGTGAGATAACACGGCCACAACACATTAGCTGTGTGGCAAGTGGCTACGTCCTGTTGAAGCCACATATCGTCCACATCTATATCTTCGAATTCTGACCATATTGATTCGAGTTTTTCCATACACGTATCAATCAACTTTTCCATTACAATGTCTGCAACTATTGATGACGCTTTTTACCCCATGGGAAGACCTTTTCTTTGGGTATAAATTTTATCATTATACTTAAAATAGCGGTTATCTTTGATACAAAATTTTAAGACGCGAAGAAATAAAGTTTTATGCATCTTAGTATATTCGAAAATTTCAGTCCATTTATCTGCTATTATGTTAATTGCCAAATCCACTGGAATGCTTGGAAAAAGGGAAACTACATCAAAGGACACAAGTTTTTTATCAGCACGAATCGTCAAATGTGTAATTTTTTCCTTGAAATCTGAAGAGTCTTTGACATTATATTTGAATTCTTTGGTGATTTCTTTTAAAATGTTCATTATATATTTGCATAGTCCTTTCGATGGAGCATTTATACATGAAAGCCCTGATGTTGCTACTCGATGTTGTAGCGAAATATTGGCAATAAACAATTAGTTTTTACATTACATTTTGACCTGGAGCTCGAAGAATATTTACTCTTATTTATAACCCAAAACGGTTGAATAAATAACTGATATACATATATTATTCAGATTCCCTTTTTTCGATATTCCGTTGACTGAAAAAACAGGTGCTTTTCTCAGAAAGGTTTATGCGTGGTGTTAAAAATTTTAAAAGTGAATACATAAAAAAGGCCGGAGAAAGCAAGCCTGTACATTTTAAAAAAGTTAAAACATAGGGTCTATTATTATTATAAATAAATCTGCGCATACCTTCCCTCTTTTTTTTTAAATTGTGATTTTAGTAAAGGTTCATTGCATGTAAAATCAAAAAAAAAAAAATTGCTTTTCAATTAACCATTTCAGATTTTATTGAAACTTTTTTATTTATATTCCATGACTCTCTGACTACAAATATATTTAAAAAAGAAAATATATTCCTAACAGTAAATTAGCTATAAATGTATAAAAAAAAGATCGCTTTTTTGCATATGCGCTCGAGGCTGAAATATATTCTAATGCCAGTTCTATAAGACCTAGGGAGTTGAGTAAACGACAATTTTAAAGAGGACTAAATAACCTTTTACTTGATACCACATATTTTAACTAGAATTTTCCGTTTCGAAGTATACCTTTTTGCGTGTGATTTAAATAAAATCATATAATTACAAATAAACTATGAATAATTTTAAACTATAGGGTGTTTGTTATAGAGGTATAGAACTTAAAGTTGGCATTACTTTTCAAGATGGCGACTGATTTCACAGCTGTCAAGTGAATTATTCTCAGTTTGGTTCGGCAATTCATCATGAATAGACTCACGCCTGAACAACGCTTGCAAATAGTGCAAATAGGGCCTAAAAGGAGATATACGTTGTTCCCGATTTTCATAAGCGAATTTTGTTTAGCGATGAAGCGCAATTCTTGTTGAAGAGCTACGTCAACAAACAAAACTGCCTCACTTGGAGTGAAGGTAATCCTCAAGTGTATGTCGAAACACCGTTACATCCAGAAAAACTGACTGTTTGGTGCGCTTTATGGGCTGGTGGAATCATTGGTCCGTACTTTTTCAAAAACGATGGTGGCCATCGTTACAGTCAATGGTGATCGGTGTATAGCCATGATTAATAACTTTTTCATTTCTGAATTGAATAACCAAGATGTCCAGGAGATGTGGTTTCAACAAGCGCAACATGTCACACAGCTCGTGCCACAATAGATTTATTGAAAGACACGTTTGGTGAGCGCCTAATTTCACGTTTTGGACCTGTGAATTGGCCCCCAAGATCTTGTGATTTAACACCGCTAGACTACTTTCTGTGGGGCTATGTAAAGTTATTGGTCTATGCGGATAAGCCACAAACGCTTGAAACAGAAATCATATTTAAAATGTAATGGCACAGGATTATCTTTCGGATAAATAAAATTCATGTCAATCGAATAATCCATCGTTGTTTTATTGCAACTTAAATTTCTATACCTCTATAAAAAACACCCTTTACAACTACACAGAGAAAACAATGCCCACTCTAGATGTGCTGTTGTCCAACTAGAATTATTACCACTTTGCCGCTAAATAAATATTTGGCACCGTTTTGTCAGTTGATTAATATAACATTTAGTTACGTATTGTGTCCCAGGAGATCTGAATGATTTGGATTCAACTTAGGTTTGGCTTCATATATTACTTCTTTGTAACCGTTATTCAGACAAAAATTTTTAATAATTCTTGGTTAATCGTTAATTCAGGATTTTTTAAATATTGGTTATAACAGTTATGTCCGTGTTTTTAGGTATTTAAATATATTTCTTTCAATGTTAATTATTTTAAATGTTGTTTTTTTTAATTATTTACTATACTTGAACTTTTGATACAATCCCCGCAAACACGCGTATGTGGTGGAGCATGTTTATTCATGGCTGTAAGCTGAAAAACTATGTTTGTGTTAAAGTTGGTTTCGAAAATTCTTGACATTTTTTGTCGGAATTTTTTAAACTGACACACTCAGCGCACATTTAAAAACACGTTTTCGCAAAATGTTGCTGTTCTTGAATGTAAAGTTTGAAAATTTTATGTGAATTTTTTACCTTCTTCTTGTGACTGACAGAAAAACTTACATACTCGTACATTGTTTTCTAACGTTTTTAAAGCGTATGAGTATCATTTGATATGATTTCATGTAACTCATACGTCGTGGGGTACAAAAATATTCATGGCATACATTTTTGTTGGTATTAAATTAATGCGATTTGTAAATGAAATTCTGCTGTCATATCTTTCGTCTCTGGCTGTTTGATTGGTACGGTTGGCGAGCATTTCCGATATGTGAACATTAATAGCAAGCAACTTTTTGAATAGTACTGGAGAGTTAGTATTAGATGTTTTAGTTTAAATAGTTGTGGGTCTACTTAAACGATGTTATTCAGAAATTTTATCATATTTATATGAAAGGCGTTTATAATTTAATATTTCCGTATTTTATTATTAGATAGATAAGTTTTTCCGTCTGCGGATGTTTTACGTCGTTTCAGGGGTATACAAATTTTATCTGATGTAGTATTTAATGTCTCCTTTGATAGTTAATTTTTAGTAGATTTTCATATCTTCAAGATTCTCTGGTAGTCATCCTTTTTTCATAAAATGTTGTGTTCATATATTACTCTGGATATGTGTACATGAGTGTCAATATGCAGTGCAAAGTTAAAGACTTTTCTTTTCCATTTATATTTTAAGTCATCGAATTTACTGGTTAATGCATTTTAAAAGTAAATAATAAAAATTTTTAAACAATTGTTTTGTGAATTTATATTCTTATTTAATTGCTAATTTTATTATAAAGTGATAATTACGCAAGTATGTAAAAAAACAAAACTTGTTTGTTTGTGTGGAAAAAAAAAAGTTTCAATGTGCGGACGGGGACTAAACAGAGAAGGTATTGACAATTGTTATAAAATTCTCAACATTTTAAAGTCATCTTAAAGTTTATAGTAACTTTAAGATGACATAATTAATTTGTACCACTTTCGTACTTATTATACAATTAACGTGTACTCGTACATAATATAATAAATAAATTTATTTTAAGTGATTTATTGAATAGATGCTGAAATATTTCATTTTAGTCTAAACCATTAAATTTGATATTTAATTGCAGTGTAATAATTGAGCTTTGGGATGTTTCATAATAACAGGTACATAGGTTTTAATGTTAGAATATGATTCAGTCACAAAGATAGAAAAACAAAAAGCTTAAAAAATGGAATTATTACGCATTTTAGGTGTGTCGCACAGTCACAGTGAGTAGCAATTTTTAGAAAATGCCTCTTGCTTAGGGATTGGAGACTGACCAACTCCTTCTGTTGAGAATGCAACAGCACATTTTGATCCACAATGCACCTACCCTGCATATATCGATCTTAAACCACAGCCACCACGTATACCCCCGAAGGGGACGTCACCAATAACCGGTCACAGCGACGGGAGGGTACCGTGGTACAAGTCCTTTGTTCACTGGTTGGGCCTCTAAGAGAACCCTTGTTATAAAACAACAGACCTTTTCTTCCAGATTTGGGCTCCAGGAGCCCTAGCGTCTGGTGCCCCTATTATTTTCCCCGTTAGCACCGCGTCAAGGCATTTGAGAATGTACTGCAATAACAATTGGTAACCCCGGGTGGAAGACAGATGGACATCGATTATAAACTAAAAATTTAAAAGGAAGTAAAAACTAGCTTTCAAATCAACAATAGATTAACAAAATTATAAATCCTAATTTCGCCAAATTAGGTATATTACACACTGTGTAATTTTTTATGTCATGGCAAAATAACCATATACGGACACCACTACGTCACAAAAGACCAAAAAAAAAAACACCCCTGCCTCCCAGTTTTGCCCAAAGTCATCCAGGTTTTTTTTTATGGGCCCTCAATGATGTGGGGCCTCGATGTCATTTTTGCAAAAAAATGATCATTTCCTCAAGCTCATATTTTGCAAACAAGCCGAAAAAGTGAAAAACTATTGCGGCTACCTAAGCGCTACCCAAACGGTATTAAGAATCATTACTAGGAAGTTCATATGTTCTAGAAAGTTGTTTATTAAGATCTTAGGTTCATTTTGGTAGTTGATTGTTTCCTTAAATTTTGAACGGTTTGCTACCTATGTACCTGAAAAGGGGAAAAAAGGTAAAAAGAATTGAATTTTTTAAAGTTTTTTGCGATTTTGTCCTTGAAGATGGAGTTTTTTTTGATTTTATATGTTAACAATTTTTGTTCCTTATGACAAGAGCTACAACTTTGCCTCAGAGAGTATATCAAAATTCCAAACGGTTTGCAAAATATGAGCTTGAGTAAATGATCATTTTTTTGCAAAAATTACATCGAGGCCCCACATCTTTGAGGGCCCATAAAAAAAACCTAGAGTACTTTGGGCAAAACTGGGAGACAGGAGTCTTTTTTTTTTGGTCTTTTATCACGTAGTGGTGTCCGTATATGGTTATTTTTTTCCGTGTTGCACTGTGTTATGTTTCGTTCACTTCTTATTGTAGCGGACATAGAAGTAAAGTCTATGTGAATCTGCCTAAATCAAAAGATAAGCTATTTGCAGCAATATACATCTTTGATGGGGCTACTCTTTAACTTCGAAACTTGCTGTTATAGCATAGTAATACACGTACTATTTAATTTTCAAGTGCCTATTTACATATACATGTATTAAACTATAAGGAATAGAGGTATGTTACGTCAGCCATGGGGATAGCCTTTAGGTTTAATTGTTTTTTTATTACTTTTCATTCGGGTCATAGTTTTTTTTTGTTTTTTAATATCAAGTCTCTAGCTATAAGGGCTTAAAATTCAGTTATTATATACACATATATACCACAAATAATACCACTTATGATGACACCCTTTTTTTCTAGTTTAAAATTTTATACTTGTTGTTATAGCGAATATAGCTGTACACATATTGTTCGAATGCCAGGTGTCTATTTATAATGGCTTATAAAATAAGGCCATGTAAGCCAAATTAAGTCAGCTATGGGGACACTCTTTACTTTTTTATTTATACTTCCCTTTATTGCAGACTTTCCCCTTTTACTTACAACTCAAAATTTTATATTTTTTGTTAGATAACAGAGCAGTAAATATTGGGCGTATATATCAATTAACTTTGTATTACGGCTGGAAAGAAAAGACCGTATACATGAAATTACATCACCTTTTTGTTTATAATTTTATTTATTTATACTAGTTGTTATGGCGGATAGTTTAATACGTTTTCAAAGTCATGTATATCCTTTAATTTTCAATTTTAAATTAAACACTTGTTATGAAGGTGTTAACCATAGATATTCTTTGTCAAGATTCAAAAGTTTGGCCATATACATACATACGCCAAATTACATCAACTATTGCGAAACCCTTTAATTTATAAGTTTAAATATTTATAATTTTATTATATCTACCGGACATAGTAGATAGCGTATGTTGTATCTAATTTACAAGTGTATGTTAATTACTGTTCCAAAGAAATGGGCCATATAGGTAAAATTACATCAATTATGGGGATACCCTTTAATTTACAAAATCAAATTTTATAATTATTATTATAGCGGGCTTAAGCAATACGGATTATTTATAATTTATAGTTTTAAATATTTATACCTATCATTATAACAGACATCGCACAGATAGGTATTTTGGCAATCTAGCCGGACATTAGGCCAAAAAATAATTTTGAGAAATGTAAAAAATGAAGTACGCAGCTCGATAGACAACAAAATTATGAATCGTATAGTGAATTTTCAAGGCTTGTGCTTGAGATTTGTCGTTTTGGGACACTGTTAAAGTCAGGAAAGTTGAGTAAATCGCATATGTTTTTATTGACTTTAAACGATTTTGAGAGGTTTGCATTAATTTTTTTGGTGGCTAAACGAATAAATATTTTATATTGATTTTTTTCTGTGAAAGGTTAATTAGTAGCTACTTATGTTAATTTATAGAAATTTTTTTTTAATTTTTAATGATTCAAAATTAAAAAAAAAAGTTTTTTTTGTAAAATTTTTTGTCAAAAAAAAAGTGAAAAGCTTTTTAAGAGTGATCTCCATCGCGATCTTAAAAATGTAATATATCACTACAAAACTTACGACCTTTACTTTTATACTGTAAAATTTTGTGCATTTTTGCGCCATTTTTTGCGATTTTTTGAATATTTTACCTTTTGGTGTTTTTTCTTATCTTAGATAGGTAAATACGAGTAAGAAACCCTTGTATATTCATAAAATGTTTTGGTTTTTAATAACTGAAGGTAGATGTTTTTTATTTAAATCATTACATCTAATACTTTTACCTGTAGAAAAAACAATTTAAATATCAAAAGATATATGACGTAGATGCCCTTTCCGTCGGACTATCTACTTTACTCGCAGAATTCGCCTATTTCAGAGCATATTACACCTGTCATACAAATTGACAGTGAAAAAATGGCAAATAAAATCTGATGCGGACAAAGCCATTGTTAACGCGAGGAAAAAAAATTTTGAAGTGAATTTGGGCTAATAGTGGGTGTTCCGAAAGCTGGATTTGGAAACACCAACGATGGTAACAAGATTTTTTTCCAATCCTGAATTAGCTGCAGAAATAACTGTAATTGAGTTTGATTTCATATGCCGAAGGTTATTATTGAAGTAATATAAAGTGGTCACAAAACCCAAATGCACGAGTTTGCCGAATATTGCTTACATACTGCAAAACTTTACTTTTCTCTATATTATTGGCATCCTATGACAACTACAATGCACAAGATTTTAATACATGGTGCAGGGGCGGGGCTAAAAATGGCATGTAAGAATCTCTTGAGTCCAACTTTAGGTTTTTGAACATTCTTTGACCTTAAAAGTTATAATTGCTAAACAAAATGACGGGAAAATCACAAAAAAACTTGAATTTTTTAGAGGTAGGATTACTTCTTCCAAAGAGAACTTTTTTCTCCTTGATCCGATTTTTCCTATTTTATAGCTTTTACAGCCTATGACCACAACAGATTTTTCTGCAAAGTTTCATTAACCTAGGGGCACTCAGTATATTTATAGAGCCAATATTAACTAAAAAAAAGTAATGTCCGGGTAGATTGGCAAAATACCCCGATGTGCGTGTCGTTAAGATCATTCTGTAAAATTTTAAAGCGTACATATGCATATAACGGTTCAACAGATAGGGTCGTATAGATCAAATGAAGTCGTCTATGGGGACTCCCTTTAAGTTTTATGTTCAGTTTTTAATTACATTTTGTTATTGGGAGCTGCAGTGATATAACGATTTTTTAAATTTTAAAGTGATACCCTTTACAGTTCATAATACACGTAAAAAACATGTATTTTGTATAGGAACCACCTAAATTTTTAAAATTATGATGTGTTTTTAATAGGGGTCCACGAGTCGAATAGATAACCTCCTTCTTTTTTTTAAGTCGGTTAATAATAAAAAATTGTGTATTTTATTATTAAAAACTAACACAAATGGGACAATCCCATATGAAATAGTAGTATTTAATCATACTATGATCACTTAATTTATAATACATAAAAAAGAGTAAATATATAATATTATAATATTATAATATTATAATATTATAATATGGATATTTAATTATATGATATTATTTAACTAAATTTGATTACATTACCTGTCATTCAGTCATACAATTTTATAACACAGTAGATATATTTATATAAATCTAATATTATTTTTCTCCAGAAATTTTATTACGCGTGGTTTTAACTTATTTACATGTTATTTATTTCAATACTTTAATTCATAGAAAACACATTCTTTGTGTTAATCCTCCAGGTATTTTGTTAATTTTTTATATAGAAAAATTTTTAAAATTTACAAAGGAAAGAAAAATAAATATGGAAATATATATTTCAGTAAACAAGGTTATATTCAGAACATAGTGCTTGCAGCATTTTAGTTGGCCTTCTTTGCTATCTTTAAAAATATACTCTATATATTTGTAAATAATGTACGGATGTTGCTTTTATCTATTTTAACTTCTGTGCGTAAATTAACAAAAAAAAAACCCCAACTGTGAATTTAGTTTTAAGTATGTGTGTAAGTGTATTTGTGCATCTTCAAAGAAATTATCTTGTAAATAATAATTAGAATTTGTTTTAGGAAAAACCCCGATTTACCTTCTAGATATATTTCTGTTCGTGTAACAAACACCTTTAGGGAATTTATTAAATCTAAGATATATGATTCTAAGCGCATAGATTTCTTGTTCAACATGCTACGTGTTTGTTTGTTGACGTTGTTTTGTTATTGCTGATGTTATTTGTACTTTGTATAAGCAACATAAATATGTTGAAGTTGTTGTTGTAGTTCTGTTTTAGTAGCAGCCATTATTGTAACAGTAGCATCTTTGTTGTTCTACTAGATGAGATTTTGTATTGGTGTTTATTTTAGAAAATGAAATTTTATATTTGCACATAAAATAAATTGTTTAAGGTAAGTGCTGCTCTTGCTGCAGCTACTGCTGTTTTAATAAATGTTATATTTCTTTCTTTCCTTCTTTCGTTCTTTGTCATTATGGTACCAAAGCAAATATTCGTGTCCTTTTCAATACCAAACAAAGAAGTCGAGCTACTCTCCGATTCACATAACAATAACTATTAAAGAAAATATAAATTTAACAAAGTCCAGTGTTGTTTTCATAGATTGTTTCCAGTATATGTTAGATTCTTATATCATGATGGTTTATGCATGACTTTGAAAACTTATTTATTTGTTTATTAACTTAAGTTGTAAAGTTTAACAAAATATTGTTTTAATTTACCGACAATTTTATAAAATTACTTATTCAAACAAGTATGTAATAGTAGGTAAAGTTTTGTTATTTTGCGATACAAAAAAAACATGAATTGTGAGTCACACATCACAAAAAAAAAAAAAAACTACTTTAAAATTATACTTTAAAAACTACTGGGTGTGGCTCGTATGCATTGCTGATTAAAAACCAGTTTTTCAAAATACTAAAGTACCCCTTAAATCTTTAGTTATCAGGGCAGTTCTAAAAATCATTTTAATTCACAAATCATATTGAGTTCACATTTGTGATTTTTACCTACCTACTTTTGTTTTGTGATATTGACTGTTAACACTAGAAAATATCTGTTTTTTATCGGTTTGCCTTTCTCTGTGCGCGATCATATAATTTTATTAATTGTAATTTTAATAATTTGTAATTTTCATATATTGATATTCTTTTTCCTTAATTGCCTATTAATCCATACGTCTATACATAAATATAAAAATCAGTCAAGTGCGAGTTAGACTCACACATGTAGGGTTCCCTACTATGTTTAGTACAACTTGAAAAATTCAAGTAGTTAATTTTTTCACATCATGAGGCAATCTTTAATTTTAAAATTAAAGTTATATTTACGAAAACTGCATCACTATTGGAACACCCTATAAATTTTAGTAGTTGTTGTCATAGCGGCGATGGTAATACACTTTCTATAAAAATATCAGGCACCTACCTATTGTGTTTCAAAAAATAAAGTAATATACGTGAAAAACATGTCATTGATGGACCCTTTAGTTATTAGTAATTGTTGTAGCGGCCGAAGAACAACATCTACTGTAAGCAATTCAAGAGTCTACCGTAATAGGTAGAATAGGTTCAAAAAATAAGGCTATTTAAGTAAAAATCATGTCTCCGTCGGAACACCCTTTAATTTTGTTATTTTTTATAGCGGCCATGGCATTTCTCTTTCTATGAATATATCAAGAGTCGATCTTTTACGATTAAAATAATAGGTCACTATACGTGAAAAAACATGTCACTGTCAGAACACCCTTTAATTTTTAGTAATCATCATAGCGGCCGCATCTTCTGTGCAAATTATAAGAGGCAACCTATTACGTTTCAAAAAATAAGGCGTTATACATGCAATTCACGTCACTGTCGGAAAACCCTTTAATTTTTACTGTTTTTATAGGGGCCATAGTAATACACAATTTGTGAAAATTGCAAGAGTCTATCTATTATGGTTAAAAAATTAGGCCTTATACATGCAAATCGCACCAATATCGAATTTTTAGGTTTATTTTTTTAGACTTGTTTATAAAGCGAACTAAGTTTTAATTGCTGTTTGTAAATTTTTAGTGTATGCCTCCTACAGTTCAAGAAATAAACACATATTCGTAAATAACACCTCTCTATCGGAACACCCTATAAGAATTAGTATTTGCTACTATACCGGCCACAGCTATACACGTTTTGTGAAAATTTCATGCATCTACCTATTATGGTTAAAAACTTAGGCCTTATACATGCAAATCACACCACTATCGCAACACCCGTTAATTATTAGTTTTATTTTTTTATAGTTGTTTATATAGTGAACTAAGTTTTTATTACTGTTTGTAAATTTCAAGTGTATACCACCTACAGTTCACGAAATATGCACATATTCGTGAATAACACCTCTCTATCGGAACACCCTATAAGTTTTAGTATTTGTTGCTATAGCGGCAACAGCTATACATCAACTGTGAAAATTTCAAGAGCGTACCTATTACGGTTCCAGAGATAAAAGGCGCTGACAGACGGACAGACATTGCAGTGAAAACATTAGGGTTACGATTTTAGGCTTTGGGTACGGAACCCTAATAAAAAAGTAACTCATTTCCCTCTGTCTGCTTTTGTATTTGAATTGTATTTTGTATTTGATAAGTATTTTTACTTTGTGGAATTACATTGTTATTCAAATATTTTAAACACCTTTTAGAGAGCCTTGGAGTAATTTTTAGAATGTTTTTAAAAATTTTAGAAATTTATCCAGGCATGGATACCTTATATAAAATAAATACATAAATACAATAACTCATTTCCTGTCTGGCTTTCTATCTGTGTTCGGATCACGTAAAAGCTACTAGATGGATTTTAACAACATTTTGTGAGGAAATATCTTATTCTAAGAGAAAGTGAAGAAAAATCAGTGAGAGTACGCCGATTTTATTGCCGATTCAAAGGTACTGCATACAGTTGAGAAACAGATGGCGTTGTTTTAAAGTAATGACAAAATAGAAATTTTTAAAATAATGACAAAATATGAGTAACTTACTGCCAAATTTTTACTTTGTGGAATTACATTGTTATAAAAATATTTTAAACACCTTTTACAGAGCTTAACAATAATTTTTAGAATTTTTGAATTTTATATAAATTTTAGAATTTTATCCAAGAATGGGTACCTTTTTATAAATTAAATAAGTAAGAGTCTTAAAATTGGGTGTGAATTACTTTCACAGCAAAATTGAACAAAATATTGTTAGGACGCACACAACACTTGAGGGCACAGCTAGTGGTTAAATAAAACTTTGCTGCAAATTTTTGCTTAGGCATATTATTCCCTAATAATTTTTTGTTATTTACTAGTCATGGTAAAATTATATGCATATTTTTATGCTACTTCTTCTTTTACAGCCCTTGCGTAATAGTCGAGTTGTGGCTTGTTTCTTTACCCAGGTACATAATTTAATTAAAAGCCTGGGGATGCATAGCACCAGACTGGCAAAATATTTAGTCCTTTTCAATTTCAACATTTTCATTTTTTTTTTGTTTTTAATTATAATTTTTTCTATTTTTGATATAGAAGAAAGGATTATGATGACTTTTTATTGCTGTAAACGTGGCTGTTAATGCTGTAGTTGTTGTTGTCATCGTCACCGTCATCGTCATAGTCATTTTTTTTTTGTATTTAGCTGCTATATAATTTTTACTTTTATTCACGCTATGAATATTTTGTTACTACAGCTTTTTAATGTAATTTTCCTTTCATTTTATTAAATGTTTACGCTTGATGATTTTGTAAAGTGGTAAAGAACTTGTGTTTTTAAGTATTTTCTTTTTATGTTAAACAAAGCAGGGTGTGGTAAATTGGAGATAACAAAACAGCTATTTGCTGTATAACGTTTTTAGTGAAAACTAATGAATTTTTGAAAATATTAAAAAGGGACAAAGAATACCAACAAAGACTTTAATTACATTTTAGGTGAGTACACGTAAAGAAAACGCATGGTAGTTGTATGGTCACGATAACCACACTATGTTATCTGTAACAATGCTGTGAACAAATGATAGTTGTTTTTAACGATACTTTGGTCACTATAAATTCTAACCACAACCAATTTTTAAATATTTTAAAACAATTTTATATTTATAACCATAATATAAAGCGTGATCCATTTCGATGTACTTTTTTCAATAGCCTTTTTTTTGACAGATCACGTGTGAGCCGTGTTATGCTTTCATAATGGAAAGACTTACCCCTGAATCGCTTCGCTCTATGGCTCCTGAATAGTTTCAAGAAGATCCGACGTTTTCGAGGAAAATTTAGTTTAGCGATGAGGCCCATTTTCGGATCAATGGGTATGTAAATAAACAAAATGGCCGCATTTGGGACGAATAGCAACCTGCAGAGATTCAAGAGCTGCCACTTCATCCAGAAAAATCAACGGTTTGGTGTGGTTTGTGGTCCGGTGGAATCATCGGTCCATGTTTCTTAAAAAATGATACTGATGCGAACGTAACCGTCAATGGCGACTGTTATCGTGCCATGATAACCGACTATTTGATGCCTGAAATTGAAGCTCGTGATCTCGGCAACATTTGGTTTCAGCAAGACAGCGGCACTTCCAACACATCGCATCAATCAATAGATTTATGGAGAGAACATTTCACATAATTGCACATAATTTCATGTTTTGGGCCGGTCGATGAAGACAAACCCACTTCATCTCAGGCCTTGGAAGAAAACATCACGCGTGTCTTTCGCCAGTTACCAGTCGAAATGCTCGAGCGAGTCATCGAAAATTGGACTCAACGGCTGGACCATCTGCGACGTAGCAATGGCCAACATTTGATAGACATAATCTTCAAAAAGTAAATAAAAATTAATAATTCTCCATTAAATTTGAATTTTCTGTGTTTTTTTTTTTTTTCTTTAAAAAAGTAGGGAACCTTGAAATGGATCACCCCTTATAATTATGAAACTTTAATCTGTTGCTCTTAGATTATCAACCAATTTTTTTTTTGCGTGTACTATTTACTAGAGTATCCACTAGATCAATCAACGCTCGATTAATCGTAGAATTTTAAGTCGATGAATTCTTCGAGTAAGAAAAATTGCAAAATTCGATTAAAAAATAACTAGAACAAATTATATTGGTTAATTCAAAAATCGACTAAAATTAATTTCTATAAGATCTAATTTTTTTTTTTAAATTTTAATAATTCATACTTTTGTTTTAATGTCACAATAAAATTACAATTAACAATTTTAATTTAATTATTGAGCATACCAATAATTTAATTATTGAGCATACCAACAAAGAACATCACTCGTTGTAGTGAAATACTTTTTGCGAATCGAACCCACAAGCCCCGGACTAGCCTACTGGGGCAACTAATTCATATTTGGTTTTACCGAAAAGCTACGAAGTCAGTTTATATTATTTATGAAAATATCTAATGAAAATATTTTTTTAATTGAAATAAACAATTAATAAAAGTTTTTTAAATATCATCTACAACTTGTCATTAATAAAATATATCATTAATCAATTTTGAGTGGTTGTATTTTCTCATTGGATACAATTTTGTTAAATAAGCAAGATTAATTCGAGTAATTTAAATCCAGTATTTTAAATCGATTAATCGGCGAAAACTTAAATTGCAAAATCGAATAATTGTTTGATTGATTGTTTAAATAAAAATAAATGCGGCCGTATATTTACAAATGATAACTGACGTTTAGTTGCAAGGGTTATTCAGGAAATCATCAGTAAAATTATAGTTACAGTTTTAAGGGGGCAACAAAGTATAGTTGGTAGACTAGTAAGGGTCACGTAAATATTACATGGTTTAGTATTATTGAATATGAAAATGCTATCGAAAAAATCGCGTGAGCGCTCACGATCGAGAATAAATGCAGTGGTCTGATTAATCCAGAATCTTGTGTGTAAATATTCTAGGTCGAATGCTATAAATTTAGTCGGCGCCAAATGAATGAATTGAAACGACAGTCTAAGTGAATTATTTTAGTGGAAAAATCTAAGTTTTATTCCAAATAAGTTATCAGATAGGCTAACCTCCAGTAAAATAATGCTCATATTGTTTTTCATTATCAGTTTTTTCAAACTGACATTTCAATTAGTAAGCTGGATTCCCCTTATAGTGTAAAAGGCAATATTTTGTAATTCTTCATATCTATTGGACGAAAGCAGATGGCTTTTGCACCACTATAATGCTGCAATGGTAAATACTCAATGAGTATCCGCTCCACCATTTCTGTTTTCAAGGTGTAAATTCCACTCTACGAAAGTCATTTCGAAAGCAGTGGTGCAGAATACAGTAAGGTACTAAAAACCATCAAGCGAATACAATGTGTTTCTAGAAATCTCTATAACACTTGCTTGTATATTTTACCTGTATATAGAACTAGTTTGAGGAGGAAAAAATCAGTATAAAGGATTTAAATTACCCTTCTACCAGGCATTAAAATTTAAGGTTCGATCTTTCTGGAATTTTCATAGTTTGTTACTAGGTGCATGGTTGGTAAAATAGGGTATTTCTTTTTTTTTTTTTTGATATTTGACGTGGGCATGGCGCCTCCCATATCATAGTATTACTTGGTAACAGTAATAGGTAGAGCCTTGAAATTTTGTACCAATAACACAGTATAACATTTTTCAGTTAATTGATTGCCAATTCAATTCTGTGAACTGTATGTGAAATTAGACCCAAAAAGAAGAATTTCTGCATCATTCGTTTTGTCTTCTTACCTGCGATTTGAAGTTAGTATCGATTTGAAGTTAGTACTATCGTATAGGGGAATTTATCTCGTTTAAGGCCCTGTTGTTTATTTAGTTGAAATAAATTTAAAAAAATTAAGAATTACAATTCCCTTAATCTGTTCATATATTGTTTTCCTATACAAGTAACACTTTCGAAGTTAAAAATGAATGTATGAAGGGAAAAAATTATTTTTTGCCTAAAAATTTAAATTTTTTTTTTAAAAATACATAAAAAATCCAAAATGGAAAAAAGTTTCAAGTCTAGTTATTTTTTCGCAAAGTCACATAACATATGAGCAAAATGAGACAAAGATCATAAAAATCGATGCACGCGTGGGTTAGTGGTTGTCGAGCTATGTCAAACAACAGGGCCTAAAACGTGATAAATTCCCCTATACGATAGTACTAACTTCAAATCGATACTAACTTCAAATCGCAGGTAAGAAGACAAAACGAATGATGCAGAAATTCTTCTTTTTGGGTCTAATTTCACATACAGTTCACAGAATTGAGTTGGCAAATCATGTGTTGTACTGTGTAACCTCTATATACATAGTTTAAAGAAACACAGACTGAGTTGGAATAGTGGGCGTGGTACCTCCCATATAAAGTGAAAAATTACAATTAAAATTAAATCGAAACTTTGGTCGAGTAACAGTAAGTAAATATAGAATCAATTGGGACAGGATACAAAGTGAAAAATTATGGTCTAAATAGAGAACTATAATAGGTATGGTTTTAAACGTTGCACAGAGGGGTATTTGGCCAATCTAGGCGGCCAAAATTATTTTGATTGAATTTTGTATGCAAAATATTTAGAAAAGACATGTTGTGGCATTTAAAATTGTAAATTTATATAAACAAGCAAAAAGACGTAGGGTATTAAGACGGTATTTCCCCAAACCAATTAAAAGAGGATACTTTTTAAAGAAGCTCTAAGTCGTGCAGTATGAAAAATTAACAAACAATTCTGTTTTTATTGAAAAGATTAAAATATGATATAAAATAAAATCAATCGGCCATTTCTTCATTGCCTGAGCTGAAAATATCTTCTTTATTTAATTCATAAATGTTGTCTTCGTTGTCTTCGGTTGGGACAAGCATTTCTAAGAATTCCCTTGAGAAAGGATTTTGTGTTTTTTTCGGCTTTGGTCTTAGTCCCGTTAACAGAGGATCTGAAGTTAGCAATAATCTATTAATTATATCTCTATTGCAGGACTCTCTTGAAAATTTTCGGGCGTAGTTTTCACGATATTGCCGAAAGTGCTTATTTCTTGCTGGCAGCAGCTATATTAGCAATTATTGATGAAATATTGCAGATTTCGGAAATTCGTAAAACGTCTTCATGAACTATGAATTTGACCTTTGAAGAACCTAGATTTGGAAACAAAAAATTCTGTAATTGCTAAATTTTAAAATTAAATGTGTAAAAGAAGTGTCCAATAAAGCATGCATGCTGTACATGCTACAGTACAGCATCAGAATTTTTGGTACATTTTCCAGCAGTAGCATATTTCAAAGGGCCATAAAATAGTCATCCGCACATATCCGCAGCCAATTTTTTTTTTCAAACCATGAAATATCAATTAACACACCCGAGCGAGAATCTCAGTTGCGTTAAGTGGTGTTATACAACTTTATGACTATAGTTAATTTTTTTAATCAATTAAAATTAATAAAAATACCATCATTTTCAATGTAACTCTGCCGGTACCAGAATATATTATATTCTTATTAAACTATGTGAATTATATCATATTTACCTGCATTACAATTATCCATTTTAATAAAATTCATAAACTGCAAACACGCTTTTACTCAATTTTTTTTCACGTTGACTTGTCTCAAACACAGAAAAAAAGCATATGCCTACTTAGCAACACGAAACTTTGACTGCGTGGCGAGAGTGAACGAAAGCAAAAAGGAATTAAAAAATAACGGTATCTAGTCCAGCATTCTATTCTCTTCATCTTACGGTGGGTATTTAAAGAAAAAGTGAGTTTTGAAAATTCGAATTTTGGCCGCTTAAATTAGACAAATACCCTTATGTGCGTTGGTACAAGTAACCCCCATACCCATGTGTATACTCTAGAAAAACAGGCTGAATTGGGACAATACAAAGTAAAAAATTATTATCTGTATCTATAGAACTGCTAAAGGTAGCGCCTTGGATTTTTGCATCAGTAATCCCGATATTAAGATACATTGTGTAGAGAGACACAGATAGGATTGAAATGGTGGGCGTGGTACCTCTTATACAGAGTAAAAATTTATATCGTGTGCCTAATATGTAGCGCCTTGCACAAGTAACCCTCGTACTAGTGTAAATAATCCAGCATAATATAGGCTGGATAAGGATAGTGGGAGTGTTACCACCCATACAAAGTAAAATACTATGATCGTTTTAATATGCATAGTCTAGCAAAAAAAAGATTGTATGATACCGTTGGGCATCGTACCTTGCTTATACACAGTGAGAATAGCGTGCGTTTTTAAGGGTGTAGCGAACCTCACCGGGGATAGCTAATGCATAAATAAGTAAAAGTTAATTATTTTCTTTAATTTAAATATTTAATACATCAAAATGCTGGTAAAACCTGTTACAACTATAGTTACAACTTCCAAAAAACAAAAACATAATCCACAGTTGCAAAGCATATACGAGTATATCTACAATTGTTTGAATAAATTTAATATTTTTTGCTTGTTATTTTTGGTATTTTAATATAACAAGACAAAGTTTTTTCACCTGGTTATACCGAATTTTACATATGTGTACGAATATGTTTTTGTATCTTTGTGCGAACATTGAGGGTATTCAAAAATTTTTCAATATATTTTTTATTATAATTGAAAACGATTGGCTCATCTCTCATTAATATATCTCGCATTTACTTGCAAAAAATGTATTTAATAATTTAATAATATTGTGCTTATTACTGGTAATACAAAAAATCCTTTTTTTCTGTTTAAACAAATATTTTTGCATAACAAGACCTTGTGCATTAGAAAAGCAGCACAAAGTCAAATCAAATTTTATCAAAATTAAACAAAACCAATTTTTTTACTTTTTGAAATCTTTTTTTTCATCATAAACCAGGTAGGTGATGGAAATGCCAAGTACTCTAATTTTCGATGTTCCTCAAAATGTGAAATTCCATTTAGAGAAAATTGTTTATTTTATATGTGGTGTGTGATATTAAAGCAACGGGGGAATTAAATAAATTCCCCTTAGCCAGCACAATGTAAATTGATTCCTTTTGGCGTTACCAAAAAAAAAAAATATGTATTTTTTAATATGTCGGTAATGTTGGCTACATTGTCCCTATATATTGTACAGGAATAATTAATTTTTATTGGGATAATATGTTGATACCTTTTATTTAACGAATCCTCAGCTACATTATTGCCAAACAAAGTTAAGCGTTAGCACCTAGTATAAACGGGATATTAGACAAAAACTGAAGGGCCCACTGATGTTTAGAATCTTTCGTCTCCCATTTCGCCAAACTGAGTATAAGATTTTACTAAGCTTTAGTAGTAGAATAGAACCTGTCAAGTCCGTCTAGTTTTCGAAAAGTTTTGATTTGTTGCACAGTGCTATTAATACGGGTGGCGCAAAAATAACCTTCCGATGTCTTTTGGCTGTAATTTAAAACAAAAATGAAAAACTTTGATTTTTCTTGTGGATTATTTTTATTTGGTCTTTTAATTTTTTTGCATCAAGTCGATGTCATGTAAATGGCCGCCGCCACAGTTAATTGTCATTTGAGCCCTTTTTATGGCATTTTCCATCACTTTGGCCAAAACTTCCTGCGATAGGTCCTTACATTCTTGACGGATATTGTCTTTAAGAGCTGCAAGAGTCTGAGGCTTGTTGACATTCACAGTAACCGTTTGGCCCGCGATGTCTTCAAAAACAGCACACCATACAGTGACTTTCGTGGGTTACACGCGGATTTACAGTGCCCCAGAAGCGTAAATTTAGCTTATTTACGTACCCGATAAGATGGAAATGGGCCTCATCACTCATGATTATTTTTGATGAAAAATCATCTTCCTGTTGGTGGTGATTAAGGATGGCTTGAGCGTATGTTAGATGCGATTGGCTGTCAGCAGCTAACAGCTGATGCACCGTCTGGACTTTGTACGGAATAATCTTCAAATCTTTTACCAAAATTCGCTGTAAAGACCTTCGACTGATACCCATTTGCGTGGCACGTCGTCTGGTCGATGTCGACGGCGCTTCCATGACATCCTCGGCTACAGCAGCAATATTCATTGCAGAACGGCTACTCCGGGGTCTGCCACGCCTGGCAGCATCTCGTGTTGTGCCAGTCTCTTCGACGCGAGCGGCTACACGTTGCAGTGTTTCACCAGTAGGCGTTGGACGGCCAGGAATTCTGCGACGAAACCTTGTATTAGTCCCAAAACTTTTGTTATAGAGCTTTATTCGTAAAAAAGTAGAGTTGGGTGTAGATAATTTTTTTGCTTTTTTTAATGATTTGTGGTTTCAATAAACATTTTTATTTGAATATATTCTGTAGGGGGCCCTTGCCACCTGCTGGAAATTTAAATTGTTTTTTGTTGGATTTTGCAATAAAACAGCATACATTAATTAAAATAATATTCTTATATTTTGCAGCAAAAATCTATGTATGTAGATGTACATATTTACCTTTCGTTTGAATAGTCAATGATGACTTTTAAATATTTGGGTGTTTGAAAAATTTAAATTTTGTTTCTGATTTTCCAATATTCTAAAAAAAAAAATATTATATTTTACCGACTTCAAAAAAGCAGAAGCGGAATTCATCTGTATTTTTTATATTTGTCGTTTGTATTTTTACATTGAATATATATGTATAGGGCGATTAAATTTGCAAGGGCCGATATAGATTTTGAATAAAACTCAAATTATTTAGGAAATTATTGTAATTTAAATTTTATTATTTTTATTATTAATTTAAATTTGTAAGAGCCGATACACATACATATGTAGATTTTGAATAAAACACAAATTATTTAGGAAATTATTGTAATTTTTTTTGTTATTTTGATAATACTGATATGGCTCAAATATGTATGAAACACCTCGGTGGCACACCTCCATCCGATGCTCCAAGTTATCGATGACGCTGAGGCATAATTGAGCTTCTATGCCGTTAATGTGCCGAATTATCTCATCCTTTAGCTCTTGAATTGTTACTGGCTTATCCACGTATACCTTTTCTTTCAAATAACCCCAAAGAACAAAGGCCAAATGTGAAATAACACGGCTATTGAATTTGTCGCGCAAAAGAAACATTGTTAGGTGTGTGGCAAGTGGCATCGTCCTGTTGTAACCACATATCGTCCACATCCATATCTTCCAATTTGGGCCATAAAAAGTTCGTTATCATCTCACGATAGCGAACACCATACACAGTAACTGCCTGATCGGCCTCATTTTGGATGATGCCGCCACCCAATATACCACACCAAACAGTCACTCTTTGTGGGTGCATTGGTTTTTCAATAACTAATCTTATCATTATCATTCGTCAAAATGCGGAAATTCTACTTATTGCCGAATCCACTGAAGATGATTTTGACATTTTTTGCCACCATTCTGACCATTGCTCGATTGTGTATCTTTCCATGGAAATTGAGAAATGTTAAATTAAATGCAGAACAAAACTAGACTTTTAGATATGGTTCATATTCTACATTGGCCCTTAAAATTTAACCACCCGATACTATATTATTTATTATAAAAGCATTATTCAGCTTTTTATTTTTCTTTCTTCACTTCTGTCTTATTTATTGAAGATACAATAAATAAATTATGAAAAAAACAAAAAAATCCATATATTCCGATTCGGGCCATAAAAAGTTCGTTATCATCTCACGTTAGCGAACACCATTCACAGTAACTGCCTGACCGGCCTAATTTTGGAAAATATATGGCCCGATGATGCCGCCAGCCCATAAACTGCACCAAACAGTCACTCTTTGTGGTTTTTCGACAATCACTCTTGAAATATCATTTGCCCAAATTCGGCAGTTCTGCTTATTGACGAATCCACTGAATTAAAAATTTGCCTCATCACTGAAGATGATTTTCTTTGAAAATTGATCATCCAATGTTGCCATTTCTTGCCACCATTCTGACCATTGCTCGATTGTGTATCTTTCCATGGTTCAAATTGAGTTGGTCTGAAATTGAGAAATGTCAAATTAATTGCAAAAAAATAAATTGCGGTTTAGGTGTGGTTTACATTCAACATCGGCCCTTAAAATTTAACAACCGATATTTGTGATTATAAATTTTTGTTGTTGTGTTACAGTTCCGATTTAAAAATGAAAAGTGAGTGAGTATAACTATTGTCCAAAATAACAAAAAGTAATAAAAAACTAAAGTTAAAAATTAAAGGGTTTCCCTATAATGATGTACTTTGACGTATCTGCCCATAAACCGTATAAACCATAATAGAAACACAGTTAAAAATTACACAGAATGTGTTAAATGATGTCCGCTATAAAAACAAAGAAAACTATTTAAAATTATAAATTAAAGGGTGTCCCCAAGTATAGAATATAAAATTTAACAAATCAAAAATTCTTCTTACCTCTGACCATGTTAAAAAACTGATTCCTGGGCCAATGCGAAATTTACTCACTACTGGGAAGCTCTGACAGTGCTCAGACAAACAAAATGTTTTATCACGTTAATTCGGTGTTCATCCCAAAGGCTACTATCGCTCAAAAAGAGCGATTTAAAGCTACTTACAGATTACGGTTTACTGGACATTATGGTGTTCTATCGAACCACCAATTGAATTTAGGAGACACTGAGATTAGAATTTCCAGGTAGTGTAAGCTGCATGATGAGATTTGTGCGCATCCTGCTTGGTGTCTCGTACAACAAAATTCCTAAGAATCTCTCTATTGTCTTCAGCGGATATAAATGATCCCTTACCGAATACGATTTATTGGCTTTATTCTTAGCATCGAACTTGTTAGGTGAACATAAAGGCTGTTCAAAAACTTACTTAAGACCTTATTATTTATTAACTTCTATACATATAATTAAATAATAACTCATTCCCTGTCTGTCTTTCTAATTGCGTTCACATCACGTTAAAACTACTGGATGGATTTTAACAAATTTTTGTGAGGAGGTACCTTATTATTCCCGTTCCAATATAGGATACTTTTTTCCGCGAAAATGTCTTATTTCCAACGGAAAGTGGAGAAAAACCAGTGAATGTACGCCGCATGTTTTTTTACCGATTTAAAGGTACTGCATACTTAAAGGCATCTTTTGTTTTTAAAAGCGGTATATTTTAAATACTGTTGCGCAACAAAGATGGCACATTTTTAAATTAATGACAAAATATGAATTATATACTGCCTATTAGCCAATTTGTATTTGATTTGTGTTTTTACTTTGTGGAATTACATTATTATTAAAATATTTTAAACAACTTTTGCAGAGCTTTACAATAATTTTTGAAATTTAAGAATTTCATATAATTTTTAGAATTTTATCCAGTGATGGGTACCTCAAATACGTATGGATTAATTTCAAAGAAAAAAACGAACAAAATATTGTCAGGACGCACACAATGAGTGTGGGCACAGTTAGTTATTAATATAGTCGAAATATCGAAGCAAACCAATGCCTTAATGGGTCTTCTTTCGACTTCATTACGTCCTTAAAGATTTTAGTCAGCATTTATTCTTGACTTTTTTGATTTCAAACTGCTGACTAGTAACTGTCGGCCTTCTTTCTCATCACAGCACTCTGTGTAATTGGTGGCGTGTTCAAGGCTTAATTCCCCCATGACATCCATATATAAGAAGTTTCTGCTCGTGGTCCTAAGTATTACGCTAGCCAGTGCTGGACTTTCACATTCAATGTGCGCTACCACCTCAGTCTCTTCCAGGCAGATTTTACATTTGTGATATTCTTCTATTTTCATATTGGCTAAATAATACTTGAAGTTTCCATGACCTATCACTAACGTAGTTATCCAGCTTCCATTAAATTTAAGCACCTTACTGGCCTAAAATACACACAGATGGGATAATAAAATTGTATTTTTCATGTTAACTTTTTATCATTTTTATTTGTTACTATTTTTAATGCTTTCAAAAAAAGATACCTGCATTTCGTTCACCCTTTTAAAAAAACTTTTACAAAATGTATAGTTTTTAACCTGGATACTTTTTAAGTATACAAAGATTAAATTTATTTTAGAAAATATATCATGAGGTTTGACTGTCAGGTAAGACCACTATGCATTTAAAAATATAAATAAAATAAAATAAAAACCGTAGCCAATTAGTGGTTTCATTTAGTTAAAAAAAAAAACTATAAAAAACAAGAAACCTTATATAAATTTAACAATATAAATATTTAAAATTAAACTTGGTAAATGCTACGTTTTATTTTTAAAAATAATTAATATAAATAAATTTCAAGAGAACATTATTAAAAGTTTTTAATTGTCAAATAAAATTCGCATTTTGAAATATGCATTTTAAAACAAAAACTTTAAATTGAAGTTTCATTAAAAGAAATTTTATATAATTACGAATTAATTTGGGGATAACCAATGTGGCGTAACGTGACATTTGCAGGATAAAAAGTAAAAAAAAATATAATTAAAAAATCGAATTTGTAAAAAGGTTTTTTATATTTCGTCGTCTTAACATGCAAACCTGCTAACTCCCTTACAGTAAATTTTACAGGAGAGACAAAAAACTTCCTATATATCATATTTGCAACTATAGAAGAAAAACAAAAATATAGTTGGTTTATTTTATGGTATTCTACATCCATGACTTCAATCTATAAAAATAAATATGGTAATACGGAGTTATAACCGATTTTGTAACTTAGCAGCTTTTCTTACATCGATTTAAAATATTATGGTGGATATAGCAGGTTTTCTTTAGAAAGTATTTGTTCATTTTTCCAATGAAGCACACTCCATCTTCCAATACCGAGGGTATTAAGAAACATAGTTCTGCATACTTTGCTTCGATTGTCTTGTTGCTTTAGATAATATATGAAGGACTGATGTCTCCTAGATCCTTGATCAGATTTTTTTCCCCGATATCTTTTTATTGTAACTGTTGTTACAAGTCCTGTAATGTATACCTTTTTTTCTTTCCAGTTCATTTCCCAAAAGTTTTTAAAAATATATTTTCTGTCATCTTCTGTAAAACTCCCACACTTAAAAGTACCACGTTCCGTTTGTCTGCAGTTGCACCTTTGTTTTATTATTTTTGGTTTTTTCGGCACTTCATAATCCCATGTTTCTTTTTTTCGTTTACCCATATATCTTTTACCAGACTCTCTCAATTTTTTTGTTTTTCTCTGCAAACCAATTAGACTTCTGCGTTTGTGATCTTTTACTTCTTTTCTTGCTCTTTTCAGGGTAGTTCCTATCAGTTTCAGAATCTGAATTTATGTCATAAGGAACTAAACCCGTTAGACCACTATTGGCAGTTGTCAGATCTTCATAATCACTTGTTATTGGTGAAATTAAAATGGCAGAACCCCGTTCATCTGGAACATCTGACATCTGCAACAGTAAGTTTCAAGTCAAAACCATTATAAGAAAACTCCGTTTCTTTATAATTTTTCGTCTAAACTGAATTAAATAACGCCCACCAAGTCAAAGAAACATACATATGTACTTACCCTTTATTTGAAAAATGTTCCACTAATTCACACAAATTGAACCGAATTTAAAAGAATTTCAAGTCTTCACCAGAAAAATCACAAAAAATAAAATATAATTTTTCGCCTAAATTCAACGGTGTCTAAGAAAAATTAAGTTTTTTAAATTAAACTGACAATTCACTAGAGTGTTGCCCATATTACAATAAAAAACAGCTAATTTGGAGATTTTAATTAACAAAAAAAAAAAAAATAAAAAAATAAAATATCAATGTTATGGATTTAGCAGTTTTTCTTACAAAAATTTTTCTATGCGTGGATTTAGCAGTTTTTCTCATCAGACCTTTTTACATACTTTGAAACTCCAATTGAAGAAAAATTATACGTTGGTAGATGCGTCATCCCATTCTCTACCGAACGGCAACAAAACCTCACTTTGCCTAAAAAGTGGATATAGCAGGTTTGCATGTTAAGATGACGATTTGTAAATTAATTAAGTAGCACTATATTTAGTAAATTAAAATAATCGATCCTAAGGATTTGAAGATATAAGCAAAAATATATGCTGGCGTGATGTTACAAAAAACGTAAGAGGGATTTAACTTGGATTACCAAATTGCAAAACTATGCAAATTGGGCAAGACTTTTTGAATAAAAGCTTTTTAAGAAGGATTTGCAATAATATAAATTTATCATGAAGTTATCACATTTAAAATCCTTTATTCGTTTTGTTTTTTTATCCGTACACAAAGTGTAAAATCGTAACCCTATTGTTTTCGCTACAATGTCTGTCCGTCTGTCCGTCTGTCCGTCTGTCAGCGGCTTTTATCTCTGGAACCGTAATAGGTAGACTCTTGAAATTTTCAAAGATGATGTATAGCTGTTGCCGCTATAGCAACAAATACTAAAACTTATAGGGTTTTCCGATAGAGAGGTGTTATTCACGAATATGTGCTTATTTCTTGAACTGTAGGAGGAATACACTATAAAGTAGTAATTAAAACTTAGTTCGCTTTTTAAACAAGTCAAAAAAAATAAACCTAAAAATTAAAGGGTGTTCCGATAGTGGCGTGAGTTTTGAACCATAATAGGTAGACTCTTGACATTTTCGCAGAAGTGGTATAACTGTGGCCGCTATAGCAATAAATATTAAAACTTATAGGGTGTTCCGAAAGTGAGGTGTTATTTGCCGTTATGTCTTTATTTCTTGAGCTATAGAAGGCAACCACTTAAAATTTGCAGACAGTAATTAACTCTATGTTCGCTTTCTAAACAAGTATATAAAATTAAACCTTAAAATTAAACCTTAAAATTAAAGGGTGTTCCGAGAGTGACGTGCTTTGCATGTATATGGCCTAAGTTTTGAACAATAATAAGTCGACTCTTGAAGTTTTTACAAGAGGTTTATTACTATGGAAACTATAACAAATAATAAAAATTAAAGGGTGTTCCATTAGTGATATGTTTTTTACGTATATTACCTTATTTTTTGAACCGCAATAGGTAGGCCTGATATTTTTATAGAAAGTGTATTACCATGGTCGTTATAACAACAATTCCTAAAATTTAAAGGGTGTTCTAATAGCGATGCAATTTTCGGGAATATGACTTTGATTTTAAAAAGAAAAGGGTGCCCCATAAGACAAGAAAAAATTACCAACTTGAGTTTTTAAAGGCGTACTAGACATAGTACGGAACCCGACGTGTATGGGAATAACTCGCACTTGACTGATTTATTAGCCTTAGTATCTGGCGTAACGCTACTGACGTTATGTTTAGAAAATATATAAATATAAGAAAATTATATAAACATATTTGGTATACTGAATATTTAAGTATTATTAGTCCGAATATTTATTATTAAAATAATTTGAAAAAAATATCATTTAAACTTAGAAAGATAAGATTATCTAGATAAAGTAAAAAAAATTCGTACAAGATCCAAAACCTTTTTTCATTTGTCAACTCGAAAAGAAAATTTCGTGGATACCCCTCAGTTATGAAACTTCACAATCAAGAATCAAGCAATGTTGATGTCATATGCAATATGTTTGCTGATTTTTTTGCCAGCACCTATTCTGACACTGTATATGGTTACCCTTATTGCGTCGAACCAATTATTCTCTTTTCCTACATTCAACACAAGTGATATTTTGGTTAACTTAAAAAAGCTAAAGTTGTCGTTTACCAATGGACCTGATGGAGTCCCAAGTTGTATTTTAAATCGATGTGCAGATTCATTCGTCAGACCATTAACTTTATTGTTTAATGCATCTATTAAATGTGGTTATTTTCGTGTATTTTGGAAAGACTCATATATTATACCTTTATATAAATCTGGTAATAAGTCCGATATTTCGAATTATAAAGGTATTGCCAAATTAAGTGCTATTTCAAAATTATTTGAAAAACTAATTACTGATTTTCTCTGTCATCATACTACATCTCATCAACATGCTTTTAGAAAGGGTTGCTCAACCACAACTAATATTTTTCATTTAACAGCTTTAATAAATAGTGCATTTACACAAAAGAAACAAACCGATGATGTTTATACAGACTTTAGTAAAGCGTTTGACAAAGTAAACCATAAACTTCTTCTAACTAAATTGGATTTGTTAGGCGTAACCCAAAGAAGTTTAACCTGGATAAAATCATATTTAATGGGCAGAAAGCAAACAGTTCGATTCAACAAGAGTACTTCCGGTTTCATCCGGTGTACCACAAGGCAGTCATCTTGGGCCACTTTTATTTTCGCTGTTTATAAACAATCTTCCTACCGTTATTAACTACACAAATATATTAATGTACGCTGACGATGTGAAAATTTTTTACTCTTTTAATCGCTTTATTGATCACGTTCATGATCTTAATAACTTATTTTTATGGTGTAATATCAACTTGATGGAGCTGAATTTAAAATAATTCTTGCAAAAAAAAAACGACTTCAAAACAGACAAACTTAAAACCATGTTTCTTTAAGACGGTAACTATTGCGACACCCTGTAATTTCCGAATTCAAATTTTATACTAGTTATAGCGGTCGTAGCAATACAGGTTCATTGTAAATTTCAACCGTGTGTCTGTAACGGTTTAAAAGTTTGGTCATATACATCAAATTACATAAACTATTGCGACACCCTGTAATTTATAATTTTAAATAATTATACTTATTATAACAGATATAGTAATGGACATTCTTTCTAATTGTTAAGTGTTTATCAATAACTGTTTAAAAGATAGGGTCATATATATCAAATGACGTCACCTATTGGGACACCCTTTAAATTCAAATTTTAATATAAAAACTTTTTAAAGAACACTTTGTAATACAGATTCTTTTTAAATTTTAACTTTGTGTCCATATACATCAATTTACATCAACTATTGGGACACCCTATAATTTCCAATTTTAAATATTTATACTTGTTGTTATTCGAGACATAGTAGTGAACATTTTGTCTATTTTTCAAGTGTTTGTCTATTACGGTTCCAAAGATGAGGACATAATGGTCAAATAACATCAATAATGGGGACACCCTTTAATTTGTAGATCAAAGTTTTATACTTGTTTTAATAGCGGACTAAGCAATATAGGTTCTTTGTAAATTTCAACTGTCTATCTATAACAGTTGAAAAGTTTGGCCATATATATTACTTTTATATTAACTATTGGGACACCCTTTAATTTCCAAATTCATATTTTACACTTGTTATTTTAGCGGACTTAGCAATACAAGTACTTTGTAAATTTTAACTGTCTGTCTATAAAGGTTCAAAAGTTTGGCCATATATATATCAAAATAAACGTACTTATGGGACACCCTTAAGTACCTAATTTTAAATATTCTATACATTCTGTGCAACTTTCAAGTGTTTGTCTATAACGGTTTAAAAGATAGGAGAATAAAGGTGAAATTAAGTCACCTATGGGGTCACCCTTTAATTTTTAATTTTATTTTTTAATTACTTTTTGTTGTTGGGAGCTACAGTGATACGCACTTTTTTTTAATTTTAAATTGGTGACCTATAATGTTCATAATACACGTAAAAAACATGTATGTTGTATGGGGACACCCTTTAATTTCCAAAATTTTGAACTTCTTTGAAAACGGGACCAATCTGTAGCCATAGCCTTTCTAATAGTGCAAACATTTTTGAAATCTGTTCAGAAATGACCGAGTTCTGAAGGCACAAACATAAAAAAAAAAGCAACACACAGACGAATTGATAACCTCCTTCTTTTTTTGAAGTCGATTAAAAAATGTAAATGCATGCGTTTTTCCAGAAATAATTACATTTCCGCAAACTATTCTTTGGGAGGCCATCAATTGGAGTTGGTTGATTCATTTATTGATCTTGGAATATTGCTAGATCCCAAATTAAACTTCGTTTCTCATATTACTATAGCTCTGAACAAAGCTAGCAGTACTCTTGCCTTCATAAAACGTTGGGCTAAAGAGTTTTCTGATCCATACATTACGAAGCAACTCTACATGTCTCTAGTTCGAACTATTTTAGAATATGGATCAGTTATATGGGATCCTTATTATAACATTCACAATGCTCGTATTGAATCTGTGCAAAAGCAATTCTGTTCTGTTTACGTGGTTTTCATTGGAATTACACTACAAATTTCCCTTCTTATTTAAGTAGATTAGCATTAATAAAACTGCCTACTCTTAAAAGTCGTAGTACAATGTTAAATGTTTCTTTCATGTTGAACCTTATCAATGGTAATATTAGCTGTGATTTCCTATTAAGTTCTGTTAACTTTAATATTCCTTGTCGTAATATTTTTATTAAATTGTGTAGAGCTAATTATTCTTTGGCTGACCCTTTTACGAGGTTATATCGTACATATAATTGTTTGTTTCAATTTGTCGATTTTTCTTTAAATATAAATGTAATAAAGCATACAATTATCATATTTCTTAATTCATAATTAACTCATTCATTCAATTAATTTTAAGAATTATTGTTACTAGTATGTAAGGATTATATTCTATTGACTAATAAATGAATAAATAACAAGTAAAAGTGCTATATTCCGCCGTGCCGAATCTTTTATACCCTTCACCACGGTGATTTTATTTATACAGACATGTACAGCATTATCATTTTGTATGAGAAAAAATCATTATTCATGAGGAAAAAAAAGAGAAGACAAATGAAAACAAATTCCGTTGGCTACAATTGTCGCCGTGTTGTCAGCTACTTAATGATATTGATGACGAAGCTACATCGTAAACTCTGACACTGTTGTAGAAATACTTATTTTGCTTTTATAAAATTAAATAACTTTTTAAAAAATTATAAATATTTCCTCCAAAACTTTTTGTTTGTATATGAATTTGTAATTTGCAATTTTGTGACACTTTTTTTTGTTGAATAAAATAGAAATTAGCGTAAGTTGACGCCAGCCACAACGGTGGCCGTGAAGCCATTTAGCTTTGCCGACTTCAAAATAATCGTTTTATTTTTAATGCACCTAGGTTTTAAAACCGAGATATCATGTATTTAAAAATCAAACGCATTAAAAAAAAAATATGTTACTCTATATGCACACATACATACATATGTATATTCTTAATATTAAATATATGTTATGTTACAGTCATGATTTTCATTATCAAAGAAATATTGAAATTTTGGTTTTAATTTTTCGAAAATTTTATGTAAAATTTTTTTTAAAAATATTTTTTTAATAATTTTTTGTAAAATTTTATTCGAAAATTTAAAAAAAAAAAAAATTTTTATATTTTTCTGTAAAATATCTTTTTGAAAATGATTTGTAAATTTGTTTGTAAATATTTTTGAAAAAAAATTTCAAAATTTTTAAAAAAAAAAATTTTTTTAAAATTTTATTGAAATTTGTTTGTTAAATTTAGGACCTTTCTGCAGTCTATATTGAGTTAGAATGGTCAGAATAAAGCAAAAAAGAATTCCTTACAAAAAAAAAAAAAAATACCTCATATTGACACATGGGGGGTCCTTTTAACTGCTCCTATTTATCAGAGGGTACCCTTTGGGTCCATTGGCTGCCTCTATGTGTATTGCTTTCTATTAAGGTCTCTAATAAAAATCAAAGCAGAAAAACCATACTAATCTAAAAAAAAAACAAAAATCGCCCCTCGCAGGGGTTATTGATCCCCAGATCAATAACACTCCTTGCGATCTACCTGTCGCAGTCTAATATTAATTTGACAAAAAAAGGCAAAACAGAATTAGTAAGCCGAAAAAAATAAAAAAAACGTAAAAAAATATAAGTGGGCGTGGTTTTTGGCCCGCAGCCTCCAAAGGAATGTTCCGATTTTGCTGAATTGCAATAACAAAATTTTCGAAACTATGCCTGACAGATTGGTGTGCTTAAATTTTTTGTATCTCTTCTGGTGCCTTGGCAAATGACATTACCACACTAACACGGACAGACGGACAGACGGACAGACGGACATCGCTTAATCAACTTCTGTATAAGGATCCAGAATATATATACTTTATGGGATCGGAAATGAATATTGTAGAAATTACACACGGAATAACAAACTTATATATACCCTTTCCACCTGTGGTGAAGGGTATAAAAATAAATAAAACGACCCATCCACAAAAAATACGATAAACAATTGGAAGAAAAGTATGACCAACCTTTAACGCCAAAACGCACGATTTTTGCTAGACAACAAGTATTAACACGATAACAATTTTTAACTTTTTATGGCATGTACTATTCCCAGTATTCTTATCTAGTCTGTATTTTGATAGACTATGCACATTAGTATAAGGGTTAGTTGTGCAAAGTTTCAAGACTCTACATAATGTAGTTCTCCAAGTCCACTATAATAATTTTTTCACTTTGTATAGGAGGTACCACGACCTCCACTCAACTCCAGTCTGTGTTTCTGTACACAATGTATCTTAATAAGGGGGTTACTGATGCAATATTTTAAGGCGCTACCTATTGCAGTTCTTTAGATACAGGATAATAATTTTTTACTTTGTATGGGGGTACCACGCTCACTGTCCCAATTCAGCCTATGTTTGGAATTTTGAAGACCATACCTATTATAGTTCTCTATGTACACAATAATAATTTTTCACTTCGTATGGAAGGTACCACACCCACTATCATTCTCTATTTTGGCAGGCTATGCGCTTTAGCACAAAGGCTACTCTTGAAAAGCTTCAAGGCGCTATCTATTGTAGTTCGAAATGAACATGGTAATAATTTCTCACTTTGTATGGAAGGTACCATGCCCACTATTCCAATTCAGCGTGTGTTTAGCTAAACTACGTACGATAATATGATGGTTATTGATGCAAAATGCCAAGGCGCTAACTAGTGCAGTTCTCTAGATACAGGATAATAATTTTTCACTTTGTATGGGAAATACTTTGAAACAGCGCCATCTGTTGAGCAACCATGTTTAAAATAATTCGCTTTCAAAAATGGAAGGTGCCTTAAAGTATGCAGTACCTTTAAATCGGTAAAATTGCGTACTCTCACTGCTTTTTCTCCATATTCTCTTAGAAATAAAATATTTTTGCTGAAAGAAGATACTAAGATATTTTCTCAAAGAATTTTGTTAAAATCCATCTAGTAGATTTTACGTGATGCGAATGCAAACAGACAGACATGAGTTGGGTAAGTAACGAGTGATTTTTTAAGAGATTGAAAACTTTTTTTAAAAAAAAAAACGCATAAAATTTGCAAAATCTCATCGGTTCTTTATTTGAAACGTTAGATTGGTCCATGACATTTACTTTTTGAAGATAATTTCATTTAAATGTTGACCGCGGCTGCGTCTTAGGTGGTCCATTCGGAAAGTCCAATTTTGGGCAACTTTTTCGAGCATTTCGGCCGGAATAGCCCGAATTTCTTCGGAAATGTTGTCTTCCAAAGCTGGAATAGTTGCTGGCTTATTTCTGTAGACTTTAGACTTGACGTAGCCCCACAAAAAATAGTCTAAAGGCGTCAAATCGCATGATCTTGGTGGACAACTTACCGGTCCATTTCTTGAGATGAATTGTTCTCCGAAGTTTTCCCTCAAAATGGCCATAGAATCGCGAGCTGTGTGGCATGTAGCGCCATCTTGTTGAAACCACATGTCAACCAAGTTCAGTTGTTCCATTTTTGGCAACAAAAAGTTTGTTAGCATCGAACGATAGCGATCGCCATTCACCGTAACGTTGCGTCCAACAGCATCTTTGAAAAAATACGGTCCAATGATTCCACCAGCGTACAAACCACACCAAACAGTGCATTTTTCGGGATGCATGGGCAGTTCTTGAACGGCTTCTGGTTGCTCTTCACTCCAAATGCGGCAATTTTGCTTATTTACGTAGCCATTCAACCAGAAATGAGCCTCATCGCTGAACAAAATTTGTCACATTTGAACATTTCGAACCGAACACTGATTTTGGTAATAAAATTCAATGATTTGCAAGCGTTGCTCGTTAGTGAGTCTATTCATGATGAAATGTCAAAGCATACTGAGCATCTTTCTCTTTGGCACCATGTCTGAAATCTCACGTGATCTGTCAAATACTAATGCATGAAAATCCTAACCTCAAAAAAATCACCCATTACAAGATAGTAATCTAGCTGGATGGTATCGTATTTAAAAATGTTGCGATAAGTGATGCAAACAGGGCATAAGTTGGTTTTTATCTCATTTTACAAAAAAAAAAAATCGCGAAAAGGGGCAGAAGAAATATTATTAGATTTTTTAAACAAATTGTTTAAATAATAGTGGCGTAGCGTTTTTTTTTTTTACTATAAATGGTTGATCTACTATATACTGGTTATTTACTATATTCTGGTTTGTTCCCCAGTAGTGCAATTCACTAACTTTAAACGATCTTTAACTTGTTAAATACATCAACATGTTTTTTTGCTTGCACTAACGCATTTGCGATTCACTAACCTATGGTTAACAAATGAAAAATACAAACAAAAATTAATAGCAATGCTGCTAAACAAAATGGCAAAATAGTGAAAAGAACAAAGGGGAATGAAAAATAATAAACAAAATATACAAAACTTTCCACCCAAGTGCTTAATTCTTATTCTTTTTGATTTTATTTCTAAATAAAATTTTAAATTCATTTTTATAAGGTAAGTAAAATACATATGTATGTGTTCTAATTATAAATATTAATTATTTAGAATATTTTACATTTTGTAGAATGGCAACAAGAAGCCGAGAGTCAGCCATGCAACTTCATCTAATGGCCGACTTTATCTTTTAATATTTTGATAAAGTAAACGACACAAAAATAGTTGTAGTTAAATTAACAATACTCGACATGCTAAGAAAAACAGCTGATTTATAACAACATCAAATGTTATTAAAAAGCATTACAGAATAGCAAAGTCTTTCGTTTTGTTGTTAAAATGTTTTTAACGTGTCCCGAATCGTTAAAATTGAATAGTGAATCCCTCAAAATATTTTTAAAAATTTTTGGAACCTGGGTTTTTAGAGAAGTAAGGTTTGTTGCCCAGAGTTAACATAAAAGCTTTTGCTCAAAATATTTTTAAAAATCTTTGGACACTGGGTTTTTAGAGAAGTAAGAATTCTTTTTATCCTAAAAAAACATCTAAACTAAGGAAGACGTCATTTTCTGCTTACGCTCTTGTATCCTACAAGTTATAGGTATATCATATTTCCTTCAATTTATATCAACATAATGCTAATTTGTTCCATTTTATTCATCATTAATAATTCTTTATTGTGTTAATCTACACTTTATTTTACAAGTGCCAGTATGTATAGTGTTTATTCAGCGCCGCATTAAAATATTAATTTACACAAATTAAACATTATTAATATTCATAAAATTCAAATTATAATATTGTGTTTTTTTTTTCTGTTGTTGCCTTTTGCCACATCGCCTTCATATTACAAGTGCTTATATTTTGTTCAATTTAATTTTGCCCTTTATTATGTATGCAAATTTTGTTTATTATATTAAATTCTTGTTTTTATTAATTATTCAATAAACTAGGAATATTGAGAATAAATATTATACAAAATAAACAGATAAGAAAAAAAATTAAAATTAAAATTATCTGAAAGTGTGTATTACAAAAAACACTGCATAAAATATAAAAATGCAAAACAAATACCTATTTTAAGCAAATATTTAAATATTTATGAAATGAAAACCAACTTTGTTTCAACAAAATTGAAATTGTAACAAATACTATTTGTCAAACAAGTAAAACAATCGAATGAATGAATGAATGAATGTATGAATAAACAGACTACTAAACAAAAAACATAACAAGAAAAAAAAAGTATCCAGAGAACAACTAAAAAACTTTTAATTACACGAAACACAACAAAGCAAGAAATAATAAGTAAAACTTTTAATAGGCTTTTGAGTAAACTTTTTAAATTGTTAAACGACATATGTGTCAGTTACTACATTTTGTATGTCCAAAACTTTACTTAACTTTTATCTAACAGACTGTGTTTTCTAATCAAAACCCCAATACGTCACGTATAATTATTGTCTTTAGATTCACAATTTCTATATGATTAGAAAATAATAATTGTGCGAATAAAAATATCTTTAAAGGATGTACATATGTAAGCGTTGCAAAGGTTTTTTTTTTGTTCAACTTCAAGACCAACGCTGAAGAAAATTTAAACACATTTTTATCAATCAATAAATTACATTTCAAAATTAAAAAAAAAAAATGTAAAATAAATACGGTAGTAAAGATTATTAATAAGTGTAAGTTTTAAAGTTTGCTCTAAAGCCTGGTGGTACTCTGTTCGAATTTAAGAAACATTTAAGCAAAATTTATTAATTCAGTTGGAAAATTTGATATTTAAAATGTGTTGTCTATCTCGCGATTTGTAAGAATTTAAAATTTTTATTGTTTCAAAAGTATACCAAATTTTAACAAAAGCTAGGTGATCAGCCAAGTGTTTAAAAATTCCTAGCTTTGTTCCAATGCAATGTTGCCAGACACATTTCATATGTTTTTCCACACTAAAAACAGAGTACTACTTCTTTTTATGACATCTTCATACAATTTTTTTATGTATGAAAGAAAAACTGAACAGAATAACTGGCTTAAAAAAATTTAAAGCATCACTTTAGATCTAATTCTAAATCAAAGAAGAAACATGGTGGAGGTAACCATAATCTAAGAGCAACATATTATTATTATTAGTCAAACCATATTATTATTAAACTATATAATATCATAGTTAAATTAAACGCTTATAGTATGATTAATAACTATAAAATGTCATATAGAAAATTTTTAGGGTTCCGTACCCAGAGGGTAAAAATAAACCCTATTTTTTTCGCTACAATGTCTGTCAGCGCCTTTTATCTCTGGAACCATAATAGGTAGACTCTTGAAATTTTGACAGAAGATTTGTAACTGTTGCCGCTGTAGCAACAAATACTAATACTTACTTATACTTCCGATAGAGACAAATTAAACAAATTAAAGGGTGTTCCGATAGTGACGTTATTTACATGTATATGGCCTAAGTTTTGAACCATAATAGGTAGACTCTTGAAATTTTCAGAGAAGGTGTTAACCTGTGGCTGCGATAGCAACAAACATAAAACTTATAGGTTGTTCCGTAAGTGACTTGTTATTTATGATTATGTCCTTATTTAAAACTATGTTCGCTTCATGAACAAGTATACAAAATTGAACCTAAATATTAAAGGCTATTCCAATAGTGACGTCATTTGCATATAAATATATGGCCTAAGTTTTGAACGATAAAAGGTAGAATCTTGAAATTTTTACAGAAGGTGTATTACTATGGCCACTATAACAAATAGTAAAAATTAAAGGGTGTTCCGACCGTGATGTGATTTGCATGAATATTGCCTAATTTTTTAGCCATAATAGGTAGACTCTTGATATTTTCACGAAAAATTTGAAAATTTGTACAGAAGATGTGTTGCCACGGCCGATGTGACAATTACTAAAAATTAAAGGGTGTTCCGACAGCGACATATTTTTCACGCATAGCACTCATTTTTTTAATCGTAATGGGTAGACTCTTGATATATTTATAGAAAGCAAATTGCCATGACCGCGACTACAAATAATAAAATTAAAGGGTGCTCCGATTGACAGTGACATGTTTTTTTCGTAAATTGCCTTATTTTTTAAACCGTAATAGGTGACTCTTGAAATGTTTACAGTAGATTGAAAAATTGAAGGGTGTCCATTAGTGACATGTTTTTCACGAATATTAACTTTTTATTCAAACCGCAATAATATTTTTATAGAAAGTGTAATTCCATGGCCGCTATAACAACAATTACTAAAATTTAAAGCGTGTTCCAATAGTGATGTAATTTTCGCGAATACATTAAAAAAACTAACAACTTGATTTTTTAAGTTGCACTGAACACCCTACAAGTGTGAGTCTAACTCGCACTTGACTGATATATTTAAAATAAATTTATTTTATTTATTATTTTTATCACCGATTTCACTTTTATGTAAGTATCAATGTACATAGATTTGTATGATACAAAAATTTGTAGAAAGTAGTACTCACTTTATATTGTGAATAAGAATTAGGTTATTTTTCCACTTCAGTTTTGTCACAACTATTGAATATTAACCCAATTTTTCATTATTCTATTTCTTAGATTTCTTATCGGCAATCATGGGAATTAAAAACGAAATATGCATTAATAGTAGATATTGTAACTATCCAGTAATGGCTAATTAACAAAAAAAGAAGTACCTGCCACATAATGACTTACTTTTGTGTTTGCCTAATTCGGTTACTTGATTACCAAACACATTAAATTAATCTTTAAAAAAAGTAATTAGTACCTGAATTAGTTCTTATAGCTTAAAAAAGAAAATGCCTTAAATGCCTTAGTTATTTAAAACCAAGAAAAAGGTTAATCACTATTATAGTCTCAAGTCTTGTTAAAATTTCTCCAAAAAACAAAAATTCTATAAAATTTTTACAAAAACATTGTCAATAAAATTTTTACAAAATTATTTTCAATAAAATTTTTACAAAAACAATTTATTAAAAAAAAAATTTCTGTAAAAATTTTATAGAAAATTGTTTTGTTTTACAAAAAAATTTTTCTATAAAATTTTTTCAAAAATAAATTTTCTATAAAATTTTTACAAAAAAATTTTTCTATAAAATTTTTACAAAAAAATTTTTCTATAAAATTTTTACAAAAAAATTTTTCTATATAATTTTTACAAAAAAAAAAATTCTATAAAATTTTTACAAAAAAAATTTTTCTATAAAATTTTTACAGAAAAATTTTTTCTATGAATTTTTACAAAAAAATTTTTCTATAAGTTTTTTACCAAAAAATTTTTCTATATTTTTTACATAAAAATTTTTCTATAAAATTTTTACAAAAAAATTTTTCTATAAAATTTTTCCAAAAAAATTTTTCTATAAAATTTTTACAAAAAAATTTTTCTATAAAATTTTTAAAAAAAATTTTTCTATAAAATTTTTACAAAAAAATTTTTCTATAAAATTTTTACAAAAAAATTTTTCTATAAAATTTTTACAAAAAAATTTTTCTATAAAATTTTTAAAAAAAAATTTTCTATAAAATTTTTACAAACGAAAATTTATACAAAATTTTTACAAAAAAAATTTTCTATAAAATTTTTACAAAAAAAATTTTCTATAAAATTTTTACAAGAAAATGTTTCTATAAAATTTTTACAAAAAAATTTTTCTATAAAATTTGTCTATAAAATTTTTACAAAAAAAATTTCTATAAAATTTTTACAAAAATAATTTCTATAAAATTTTTCCAAAAAATATTCCTGTAATATTTTCTACACAATTTTTACATGGTTAGGAATTTTAGGTGACGATATATATGTATATGTACAATGTACATACATACAAATAAATTGTTTAGTATTTTTTTTCTAATTCAGTAGATATCAAGATACGAAAAAGATTTGTGAGCAAAACTTGTTCCTCTGAGTTTGATCTATAACTTCTACTTTTTCTACTTTTTTTGTAAAATAAAAATTAACGAAGTTATTGCCAATCAAAGTCATAAATTAGGCATTTTGCAAGTTTTGGGCGGCTGAGGGGCACCATTTCCCCTTATCCGATTGAGCTCAAATTTAGAAGGAAGTATTTTTTTTAGCAATTCGAATCAATCTGGGGGGTGCCGTGAAACAAATTCCTCCAAAAAAATGTTGTCATATAGATAATTGGCACCCTAATGTACATATACCGTATACCAGATTTTGCTGCTTAAGTAAAACCAATTTTGTACCTAATTCTGATTGGTATAGAAGATTCGGCACGGACGAATATTGCATTTTTACTTGTTTTAATTTGTTTTTCTTTAATAAATTAATTATTTGGGCTTAAGTTCTTAATTATAAAGAGATAAAGAAAAATTAGATACCAGCAGCAAAGCAGAATGCATTTTCTAGACAGCTACGTCCGTCATCAGTACTCTTTGTATCGATCTACCCGGTAGTTTCAATTGTTATTAATTTTCTATTTAAACAAACTTATCAAAGAAATAGAATCTGAGAAATTTTATTTTTTTTTTTTACATTATATTTAATAGAAGATAGAGCTTTTTGAAATTGTTTTACACTTGTAAACTCTATTTCTTTTTTATATTATACTACCAAGCAAACATTTTTCTTTATTTTAATTCTCTTTATATATTTTCTTTTATTTGAAAATGTCTTGCTATTAGCTATCCTTTGGTTAGCAATTAACAACAATTAGATATTTTTTATTTTACAAATGTATATTTTGATTATTAACACAAAAGCGTTGAAGTTAACAATGTCAAAGCCGTGCCCGCTCTGTGAAATTATATGAATTTTATTTGAACTATTTTTGAATTAATAAATTAATTATTTGGGCTTAAGTTCTTAATTATAAAGAGATAAAGAAAAATTAGATACCAGCAAAGCAGAATGCATTTTCTAGACAGCTACGTCCGTCTAGAACTTAAGCCCAAATAATTAATTTATTAATTCAAAAATAGTTCAAATAAAATTCATATAATTTGTTTTTCTTTTTTAGATTATAAATAATTAACTAATAATTTTGGATATTTTAACTTTACTTTTATTTAATTTTTTCATTCAGTCATACTGAAGAAATTTCTTCAATATAACGAATTTATTAAAAATATTTGTTTAATCAAATAAAATAACTTCGGTATTTAGGTAAATATTTATTATATTTTGTATGGTATTAAAAACAAGATGCTACACTAATCTTTAAGAATATTTGTTTATTAAAATTTTGGAATTTAAGCTATTGTAATAAATAAGTTATTATTATTTTAAATATAAAATACGTCTTAATTAAACAGGATAAATAATGTATTCTTGGTAAGTGCCTAACATGTGTGTTCTTGTTTTTTTAACGCAAATAAAAAATATTTTTAGAAAAAAAAATTAAACAATAAATTTGTTTGTGAGTGTAAAAAAGAACTAACGAAAATTTGTTTTTAAATGGTTTAACAGAAAAGGCACCCAACCAAACAAAATGGTTAAAATGGAAATGCATTGGTTTGCTAAATATTTAGCAAAGTGACACAAACCTACCTTGTTGAAAGCTGGTATGATACAGATTTAAAATTTTTACATGATTTGTTCTCTTTGTGAGATTCTGGTTGAGATTGTGTATGTGCTCACAGACCCTTAGGAGCTTGCGTGGGGGCTCTGGTTTCACAGCTTCAAGAATCAGTAGCAGCAAAATAAAAGCGATGGTATATTGATGTTGTTCCAGTTTGGCTTTGTGTGTATACGTTTGAGTTGAAGCGTATAACTGTAAGTGTTCTTGCCAATTTTCTATGCTTGTGTATGTATAGCTTATGGCTTAGAACGCTTAAATATTTAATTACAAAAGATTTTTACCAGATCTTGACGTAAAAAAAAAAAATTCTATAAAATACGCTGAATTTATGTGCAAGAATGGTAGAGGTTGGATTTCATTTTATTACTTGAACATTGAATTTATAATTAACCCTTAAGATTTGTGTGTGCGTAGCAGAAATCCTGTAATGCAAAGAAAATTCAATTTTGCTTGTCACAAATAAATAAGATTTTTAAATATGACTAAAATGTAAGGGCGTGTAAGCAAAAGAGGGCCAGAAAAGTTTGTCTAATTTATTGTTCGTTTAAGAAAATTAAACTGGTATTAAGAATAACAAAATTATATACAACTTTTGACGTGCTTGGTGGCTATTTAAGTCAGCTGTAAAAAAACAAAAATAAATTTCTCTTTTAATTTCTTATTTAAGCAATGTCCCTGTACACTGTTTTCTCTTCTACAGCGCGTTTCCTTTTAAAACCTAAACACCATAAAATCCTTTCACTTGTAGTACTCCCAAGGGCTTATTAAATTTCAAAAAGCTAAAAGGAGCAAAAAAAAAAAAGATCTTAAAAAACCACCACAAATACAATGAGTGAAAAATGTGTATTAAAATGAAAATTAGATAATGGATGGAACAGAAAATGGGAGGGAAAGAAGTTTTAAAAACTCAAAGATCAAGGTCAATAGTAATTCCTTTAACAACTGCCATTCATCTTTTTTTCGTTATTAAGCCTTTGAGTGTTAAATAAAAAGAATGTTAAATCAAAAATCTTAAACATTCAAAAGTTATTTTCATGTCTGCATCATTGCTGTCAGGGGGTACGAACAATTAATTGTAATGAGATTTAAAAGAGTCTTTAAATTAAACTGATTGTTGCAAAAACACATGAACTGCCATCCTAATAAACAAATAAAATATAATAAAACTGTAACAGGATCATTTCTGTACATGAAGTATTTTTAGAAAATATACATTACATTTGTTAGCTTATATTGGCTCTGAAACTTTATTGAGTGCCCCTGGATTAATGAAACTTGGCAGAAAAATTTCTTATGTCCATAGGATGTTAAGGATAGAAATATCAGACCAAGGAGGAAAAAATTCGCTTCATAAGAATAATCCTACCCCTGAAAATTTATTTTATTATAAGTTTTTCCATACTTTTATTTAGGAAATGCAACTTTTAAGATCAGAGAATGTTGAAAATCTAAACTTGGACCCTGGAGGTTTTAAAAAGCTATTTTTCGCTTTACCACCTTTTGTGTGCGGTGACATAAAATATTATTTGCAAAAATAATGTAATTTTTAAATGTAATTATTAAAAGTATCATAATAAAATTTGAGTTTTTATGGGTAGGGGGAGGTATCCCTCCAATCCCAGTCACCGAAACGTCCATGTGAGTTTTTTCTTATTTTTTGATTTGAATACTTCTTTAGGCACGTTGAGCAATTTTTGTTTGATTTGATTGAACTCGCAGCATCGTCACCTAACATTTGTTTCTATAGATAGTTCTGCACGCTTTGGCTAAAGAAAAATTATTGAACTCGCATCATCGTCATCATCGTCACCTTACATTGGTCTCAATAAATAGCTCTGCACATTTTAGTTGAAGAAAAATGATTGAACACGCATCATCTTCACCATCGTCACCTAAAATTGGTTTCTATAGATAAATCTGCAATTTTAAGCTGAAGAAAAATTATTGAGGATGATGTTTTCGTCATCACTATCGTCACCTAACGCTGGCTTCTACAGAAAAATTTTAAAATCTATATAATATTTTAAAATTATTGTTAAATACTGTAAATAGTGTTGTAAATTTCACGTTGACAAGAAGAACAGAAGTTGCTGCCAAGTTGGCAGTAGTATTTAATCGGCAAAATTCCGTACTTTCACTACTTGTTCTCTGTCGTCTCTTGGCAATGAAATATTTTTACGGGGGAAAATATCTTGTACTTGAACCACGATACTAAGGTACCTTTCCATTTAATTTTATTAAAATTCATCTAGTACTTTGTACGTGATGCGAACTCCAACAGACCGACGGGCATATTATATGTATAAATAATAATTTATTTATAGATAATAATTTATTTATAATAGTCACAATATTTTTTTTTAAATAATAACAATTAATTTATTTTAAAAAAATATTTTCTGGGCGACAAAAAGATTTCGTGCTCGTCTCAACCTATGCAAGATGAGCAAAAGGAGAAAAAAAGTGAAATTTGGAAAAAATCGAAAAAAAATGGCCAAAAAATGCGCAACGCCATTTCTACAGTCTAAATGTAGAGATCACCAATTTTATAGCGATTTATCACATTTTTACTTTTTTTGTTTCGACAAAAAAATTAACAAAAAATCCCTTTTTAACTTCTGGAAGTCCTGTTCTTAATTTGTATCAGCTGCTGACGAAGTATTAGTTGACGTCGAGGGTGTTCCCTGTGAAGAACTTGTTGCGATTTGATCTCTGTTAGAAATATCTTCTGGGGACTCGGTTTGAGAAATTGTTGATCCCGGTATCTTTTTGAGATGACTAATATTCCTCTTCAAAGTTTTTCCATTTGCAAATATCTCTACTTCGTTTCCGTTCCTACCTACCACCTCATATTCTGTTACATCAAAGTTTGTTGTCAGCTTATGTGGGAACACAATATTTCTGAGGAGTACTTTATCTTCAACAGCTTTTTCTGATTGCCTTGCTTTTCGTCTATTGTCTCCTCTTTCCTTTGATAGATTCACGCTTAAGCTACGTTCTTAAATTTATCAACTTTACTTTGGAAATCATGGTTCAATTTGACAAACTCATCGGGCATTACGTATATTTTATGGTACTCACAATTATCCAACATAGCGATTAATTCAAGAAGCTATAGAATCGTTTTCGCAAGACGTTACTCTTAAAGATTATCGAAGCTTTATACATCCAGAAAAACTAACGGTGATGTCACAAAGCCATACAAGTTGCGAATAATTTCAAGAAATGCACCTGTTAACTGGCCACCTCATTCATTTGATTTTCTGTGGGTGTATGTAAAGTCCCAGGTCTGTGCATATAACTAGAAGCGAATGTAAAGTTTGTCAAGTAAATGTTTTTAATATTTGAAAAAATTTAAAATCTTGAAAAGAACCACTTTTTTCTTAGCGAATTTCATAAGATTTGTGAAATTTTTGTATCAATTAAATTTTTCACTGGTGTTGACTGAAAAAAATAATTTAACTTTAAATGTTTTTAAAAAATTTAATCGCACAATTAAAAGTGAGATTTTTCATGCTAACTTTTAAAGCAGGATTTCCCCAAAATAGTAACTACTAGCCATCGCTTTACCCGCTTTATTAAAGCCATTCGCCATGTCACAAGTAGCATCCCCATATTTAGAGGATCATATATAATGATTTATTAAACAAAGTCTAGGAAACTTTTTCCTTTATTGTTTCCTTCTAAATAAGAACAGTGATGGATCCAAGATTATAGTTTCAGAGTAATTTTAATTGTGACTCTTATATAGTACTCCCAATAAAGCACGTTATTTCAGACTGAAATTCTCGCTATTTAGAGAAGCATTTTGTTTTCTATTTGATAGAGTTTTAGGGGGCAGTCGGCAATTTTATTTATATACGGCATCGCTCGTATCACTAAGAAAACACATTACTTCCTCAGTTCTAGATGCGTTATAAAGGTTGATTGTTTTTTAGATTGAATAGGCAGAAAGACTGGTCATGGCTGGATGCTTCTTAGATGTCTTCAATACGGTATCAGTCACTAAGCCACTTGGCACTCGAGAGCTTAAACTAACCCATGTCTGGGTGAACATTACTGTAAATAATAGTGAGTAATTTCTGTTTGTTCAATGTATGTTGGTTCAATTTCTTGTGCTTAGCAAGGTGATAAAATAAACAGACCAACCAACTTATATAACATATTATAGCTCAGAAGGATAATAAAATGGTAGATCGTCTGCCAGAGGATCTTATCCTTAGCTTATAATGCAATCAAAAACCATTATACGCGTATGTATATAATGGGTGTTGCAAGATCACGTGAGAGTCGTGTCATGTTGTCATGTTATTTTTGTTTAGTATTGTTTGGCATTTCATAATGGCAAGACTTACGCCTAAACAACGTTTACAAATCGTTCAACTTTATTACGAAAATTCACGTTCTGTGAGGAATGTGTTTCGTGCACATCGCTCAACTTATGGTCAACATAATCGACCTACTGAGCTTACTATTCGCAACACCATCACCCATTTTGAGACCCAGTATTCATTATTGGATAATATTCGATCGAATAGACCACGTCCAGCGCGCTGTGAAGAAAATATATCCGCCGTAGCTGAGACACGTAGACCGTGGAGAGTCGATTCGGCGCCGTTCGCAGCAACTCGGACTGACGTATGGAATGACTTGGAGCATTTCACGTCGAGTTCTAAAAATGAAAGCACACAAAAAAACAGCTTGTGCAACAACTGAAGCCGCTCGACCTTCCCAAGCGACATCGCTTCGCTCTATGGGCTCTTTAAAAGTTCCAAGAAGATCCGAAGTTTCCGTGGCAAATTTTGTTTAGCGTTGAGGCCCATTTCTGGCTCAATGGGTATGTAAACAAACAAATTTGCCGCAGTTGGGACGAAGAGCAACCTCAAGAGCTGCCACTTCATCCAGAATGGGTATGTAAACAAACAAAATTGCCGCAGTTGGGACGAAGAGCAACCTCAAGAGATTCAAGAGCTGCCACTTCATCCAGAAAAAAAACAACGGTTTGGTGTGGTTTGTGGTCCGGTGGAATCATCGGTCCATATTTCTTGATGCCGGTGCGAACCTAACCGTTAATGGCGACCGTTGTCGTGCCATGATAACCGACTATTTAATGGCTGAAATTAAAGCTCGATCTCGGCAACATTTGGTTTCAGCAAGACGGCGCCACTTCCCACACATCGCATCAATCAATGGGTTTATTGAGAGAACATTTCGGTGAGCGTTTTGGGCCGGTCGATTGGCCACCAAGATCGTGCGTTATCACACCGTTAGAATTTTTCCTGTGGGGACATGTAAAGTCTAAAGTTTATTCGGACAAACCTGCTTCGATTCAGGCCTGTCATTCGCCAGTTACCAGTCGAAATGCTCGAACGACTCATCGAAAATTGGACATGGTCCATCTGCGACGTAGCAACGACCAATAATTGATAGATATAATCTTTGAAAAATAAATGCCAAAGAATGTTCCTTCAAATGATAATAAACATTCTCCATTAAATTTGAATTTTCTGTGCTTTTTTTCTTTAAAAAATTGGGGAACCTCGAAATGGATCACGATTTAGTTGTAAACGTAGAGAAAAAACATGGTTGATGTAACCATAATCTAAGCGCAATATATTATGATTAAATTATATGGTTGTAGTCAAAACATATTATTATAAATATATGTCTAATAGCATTGTAAAATATAATATTTTATAAAGAAAAAAAAAAAAATAAATATAATGAGATATATAAATATAGAAACCTTCCTTATTTCGTTATATAAACATACCTTATAATAAAATACGCAATAATTTATTACTTAATTTTTTAAGCATTCGATATAAAAAACGACTCAATTTAAAAATTAAATTTGATTCTAATAATTAAAAAAAAAAAACGAAACACAAGACTTCAAAAAAACCAAACTTTATTTGTGTATATTTAGTCATAATGTGGTTACCTACGTGCAGAGTTATCATAATTTGATTAGCAATAATGTATTATGGTTATAAATATTATTTTTCAATTCTAATAAAATTTTAGTTGTAATTTGAAAATTGTATAGTTCAAACCAACCATCTTGCTTAGTAAGAATATGATCATCAAATAGTAACAAAAAATTATTTGTTATGGCCATAGTAATGATTAAAGCAACTATAAGTTGTTCATCGCCTGGTTTTTTATAAAAATTAAAAAATGCTTTTCTTTCTACGATGTTGATTTAAAAATTTTAAAATATCCATATGGGTATAGAACTTGATGCATTTTTTGAACACATCTTTTAAGTGAAATATTGATATAGAGGTTCCAGGCTAGAGCGTCTAAAGCCATTATAAGAAAGAAAGCCATAGGCACAAATTGGGGAATCAACCCAGAGAATGTGACTTGACTTCTTGAGACAGTTATCAAACCAATATTACTGTGTGCAGTCCTTGCTGGCACTCTAGCAATAATCTCTATCGTAGAGATGGCATTGGTCAATGTGTGAAAATTGTATAGTTCAAACCAACCATCTTGCTTAGTAAGAATATAATCATTAAATAGTAACAAAAAATTATTTGTTATGGCCATAGTAATGATTAAAGCAACTATAAGTTGTTCATCGCCACCATATATTTTTACAGAGAATATAGGATAGTTCTTGTGACCATACCTTAATTATGCTTTTTTTCTGCGTATATATAGTTTATGTATTGGGCACTTTCTAAGCTTTAAACATGATAACAATTCAAAGCAGCTCGACAGTATAATAAAAAGTTCCAACATTTGCAAAGACCTCAAACTGTCACTGCTTAAAGGAGAAACCGTTATATAAGATGGAAGATTGTTAGCACAACTCCCAAATTTGTATATTAAGTTGGCATAATTTTTTAGTACAAATTGACACGTAATAACCTGGCAATATCATTTAAATGTACATTTTTTATTTAACGAAGCGTGTAATTGCCAAGTCAAGATCTGGCGCCTTCGCCATTTTCTGTCTAAACTTTGCGAGGTGAGCTAGTACTTCTTGAGCTAAGAATTTTTATTTTGTACATATTTCCCGGTAATTTTGAAACCAAAAAGTATGTACTTATTAGTATTAATATAATTATATATAATAATGAATTGTTATATTTTATTAATGAATTTTAATATAAACACATTTGCATCTTAATCAGGTGTTTTATTTGCATTTGCGTTTTATTCAAAATCCATTGGAAATTGCTGGCTCGGCCTTTTGCCTTTTCAACAAAGATGGAAATTATTTTATTGTATAGAATTATTCCCTCATGCCCTCGTAACATGTATTCCAAAAAAATATTATACAATAAATTTGGAAATATAAAATTTAAGACACATCACTAAATATTCCACGTTGATACTGACATTGTAACGAATCTAATGTGGAGGGGTTGTCCTCAGCAAACACATAACAAGTCATTTCCTTGAAGTCAGGAAAAACATAATTGTTTAAAAAAATCGTTAGATTTTATTAAAAATACAGTTTAATTATTTTAATTAATACAAGTATTTATTTTAACACAAAATCTCTGCTTCCAAAAACACTTGCTATTAATTTCTAGACTTTTCTACACTTAACTATTTGAAACACTTGTTCGTTCACCAGTATAATTTCATTTTGGTCAAAAACCCAATTGCAGCATTAACGTAAAATTGTTGCCAACAAATTTAAATTTTTTTTAAATGAATTCTTCAACAACAAACAAATTCCCAAAGTATATATTCATATTTTCATCCTTCAAAATGCTCTAGCATATGATGCTGTACAATAGAAAATTTGTTTATGAAATCAATTTTTAGAATGCCTTGACATGAAAATATTTTCAGTTGAAAACAAATATAAACATCAAAATTTCATTATAGAACAAAAACAACAAACCAAAAGTGCATTTAATAATATTAAGCTGTCTTAAGAAGAAAACAAAAGCCGAATCAGAAAGTACAACCAACACACAGCCATCCAAAGCAACTAAGACTTCAACAATATTCTCAAGGCCATTTAAATAAATTTTGTTTTGCTAAATAATTCAGATGTTATTTTTGTATTCTTTTAATTCCAAAGTTATGTTGTTTGCTGTTTGCTGTATAAAAGCAATATAGTAAACAAAAACTAAATTACCACTTTTGCTTTTTATTTTATAAACTAAATTATGAACAAAAAAAAATGATGCCAAAATATTCTCATTTCAACAAAAAATTTGTCTCTGTTTCATTGGAAGTATATGCTGTATAGTTATTTTCTTTTTATTTCGATTATGCTTTTCTGAGTGCTTTTGTGCCCTTTTGTTCTTGTTTTTAACTAATAGCAGAGTGACAGCACGACAGGATATAAAACAATCAGAGCAAGTTAACGGAAACGGATATTATGGCAAGAGAGATGCTTACAAAAGGCCATTGCTACCACGACCAATGTACATGTTTTATTATGACAAACCATATATACCAGGTTTCCGGTAAAGTAGTGTTATTTAAGGACAAGTAGTAGTTATTTATTTAATATTTAACTTTTATGTAAATGAAACAAATGTTAAAGATATGGTTTATTATAAAAATTAAAAAATGCTTTTCTTTCTACGATGTTGATTTAAAAATTTGAGGCATTTTTTTAACACATCTTTTAAGTGAAATATTAATATAGAGCGTCTAAAGCCATTACAAGAAAGAAAGCCATAGGCACAAATTGGGGAATCAACCCAGAGAATGTGAATTGGCTTCTTGAGGCAGATATCAAACCAATATTACTGTATGCAGTCCTTGCTGGCACTGCTACTCTAGCAATAATCTCTATCGTAGAGATGGTATTGGTCAATGTGGCGACTCATATAACTGAACGCCTACGAAGGTATTTAACTTACAATACTTAACTTATAATCTGTAGAAATATAACTTTTAGGGATATATTAGCGTCATAGAAATGTTATTCCTGGACTCATAGATAACTTCTTCTGCTTTCTTCACAAAAAGTTTCACTCTTTTCTACCTCGAACAATTTTCGATATAATATTTACAAAATATTTTCGATAATATTTTTTGTTAAATATTTATTGAACATTTTTTATAAAAATTGTACCGAAGATTTTTAATATTTTTTGTAAAATTTTTATCGATAATTTTTTGTAAAAATTGTATCAAAATTTTTATTTTTCATTTTTTTAAAAAATTTTTTTTCTAAAAATTTTATCGAATATTTTTTGTAAAAAAATTATCGAAAATAATTTTAAAAATTTTTTCTAAAAATTTATCGAAAATTTTTTGTAAAAATTATATCAATAATTTTTTTTTAAAAATTTATCTAAAATTATTTAAAAAAAAAAAAATTTTAAGTTGTATCGAAAATTTTGTGTAATAATTTTATCGAAAAGTTTTTGTAAAAATATTATAAAAATTTTCTCTAAATATTTTTTTGTTAAATTTATGGAAAATATTTATTCAAAATTGTATCGAATATTTTTTGTAAAAATTTTATCGAAAATATTTTGCAAAAATTTTATGGAATATTTTATTTAAAAATTTTACAAAAAATATTATTTAAAAATTGGGACTTTCCTGCAATCTATATTGTATTGACCTCTCAAATATGCCTATTGACTGCTCCTGGTTCCCAGTGCACACCCTGTGTGTATATCGGCTTCCTTAATGTGTATTGCTGTCTATAAAGGCCTTTAACACAAATCAAATCAGAAGAACCTGAGTAACTTAAAAACAATCAAAGATCGCACCTAGCAGGAGGTTATTGAACCCCCGAGATCTGTATGCACTCCCTGCGATCTCTGATCGTGGTCTAATATTTATTTAATAAAAAAAAGCAAAAGAGAATCATAACAACCGAAAAAAAAGTAAAGAAGTAAAGCCAGAAGTCCAGGCAATCCACAACAAACGTATTTAAATTGGCGAAAAATATCAATGTGTCTGTTCGTAGCACGGATCGCACTAAAAGACAAATCTAAGCTCGGACAAGAGAAGTAATATTCCTCGTTCTTAGTCCCCCCGGGGGTACTAACTGTCTAACTAACTGTCACAAAGCACTTTTTCAAAGCTTTTGAAAAAGTGCTCTTAGGGTAAATAGGGCACCAGATGCCAGGATGCCAGGATTCCTGGAACCTGAAACTGGAAGCACAAGACTGTTTTATATGGTATGTTTTATTATGAGCTTGGCTAGTCTTCAAATCTCCCATAAACAAGAGGTTAGAACATGGGTCCAGGCTTGCCATATTCTATAAATTGCTACTCATTGTGACTATGAAGTATATCTAGTTACCTTGCGTAATGGCACCCATACGCAAGGTAAGTTGTCGTAAAGTGTGCTGTTACTACACAATGGGGGCGCTAGTATATGTTTTTATTTCACTCGGTGTTAAGACCACCGTCGGATAAGAGCCTTGATCACATTTATATCTCCTTCTTCTTAGTCGTACGTACACAAATTCATGAAATCATATATACTTACTAAATAAATATAAACTATGCATTAGAGACGTGTGATATAAAAAAGACAAGTCAATATATCGCTTTGTGTTGATTCATATTAAATATATGAATTTGTGCTTTAGCTTAATAAATATTTAATCACACACACTGCATTGCAACACCCTTTATTGGCATATGTAATGATGTATATATTTCGAGCACAGTTCATAATGTTGCTGTCATTGTGTTGTTTTTTGTTTAGTGAAAACTTTTCTATTTTTTACACATTCGTACTAACGCCCAATTTGTCGTATATTTTTTTTATTTAAATTTATTTTCTATTTTGGTTTGTCTTTGCTTGGTTTTGTGGGTGGGGAAGTAAATCTGTGCGATTCAAATGAGAAAGGGGTTTCGAAAGGAGTAGAAAATTAAGAACTAAATTTTATAACAACAAAATATAAAAATAACAACAAATCAATCCCCTACCCCTCCCCGTCTGCTCCAGAATATAAATAATTTTATGATCAGCAGTATTTCTGACTGGTTGTGTTAGTGACAGTTCAGTGTCATTTGTGGGAGGATGCTTTACTTTATTTATTTGTATTTATTTTTAACAACTTTTTAACCATTTTTGTTGTTTTTGCTAAACTGTGTGATTTTCTTGAAAATTTTGTATAAAAAAAATTTTATTATTTATTTGCATATGCAAAGAAGAAATTATTTTCGCATTTATTGTAGGTGTTTTAAGTGGTTGTGCCAAATTTCAGTAGAAATTCAATGTGGTTTAGAGTATTAACTTACTTCTAATTATAAAATAATGTGTTTTTATAAAAAAATTAAAGTTAGGATCAAGGTCAAGGTCACATTCTAGTCACATTTACCGCTTAAATTTGTTTTAGATACAAGACTTGCTATGTATCTGCACTTGTGTAATTTTTTTAATCACCACTGGCGAATAAAGAGCTTATAAAATTGAATCCGCAGACACTAAGTGTCAGAAGCCTTTTTCATATAAGGTCAGCTAAACCTGGATTTTATTACATATTTTTCCCGTCCATTCTAGCCTCAAGTGGGGTCATCAATTTCGTCTTAGTTAGATAATATTTATATCACTAATACTACCGCCGGGGGTTCCAAATGTCACTGCAGGAATATGGCAAATACTTTGACGCGGTCCACTCGGGGACCGCACCAGACGATAGGGTTCCTAGAGCCTAAATCTGGAAGAAAAGGTCTGTGAGTAAAATCACGGGTTCTCTTCGAGGCCCGACCAGTGCCCAAAGGACTGGTACCAAGGGAATCGGTGGCCCCACAGAGAGCCTATCCTCTCTGTGACCGGTTATTGGTGAGGTCCCTTCGGGGGTACACGTGGTGGTTGTGGTTTAAGATCGATTAAGTAGGTAAGGTGCAAGGTCGATCAAGTGTGCTGTTGCACTCTCAACAGACGGAGTTTGGATAGTCTCCAAACCCCTAGGCAAGAGGTTATAATGTGGATCTAGGCTTGCCTTGGAAAGGCTTGCCATATTATATAAAATGCTACTCATTGTGACTGTATCACACACAAAAAGCGATTGGTGGCAATCGTAAAGTGTTGTTATACTACACAATGGGGGCGCTAGTCTACGCCTAAATTTCATTCGGTGGTAAGACCACCGTGAGGTTAGGCCGAGTAGGCAGGTACTCACGTTAATCTTGTTCCACAATCACTAATACTGCATCTGGTGAGCAACGCAGTTTTTAGCTGAGAACATCTATGTATATAGTCTGTTTTTAATTCTACCTTGAGTATATTGTAAACTTAAGGCCCATTATTATAACTTGCCTTTAGCTAAAGTTAGGATTTTGTTGGAGCGATAATTAGTTTTTCTGTATAATAAGGAGGATAATGCTCATTGCTATAACTTGTCCTTAAAGTACGTGATAATTAAAAGTGGTTTTTAGCTTACTTTTAATAACGAAACACTATTTATCGCTCCAACAAAATCCTTACTTTAGCTAAAGGCAAGTTATAATAATGGGGCTAAATATAAGTAGCTCGCACTACAGATTTGCACATTCTAACCTAAGCAAGATCTTAGTTCCTACAGTGAACATTTTATAACAAGAATGGATGGAAATAATTTCCAAAAATAAAAACAGGTAATAAAAACCGATTCATACTTCACTTTGCTCTTATTCTTGTTTAAAGTCGAATATCAAAATTCACTTTCCCATCCGGAAATCTATTAAAAATTTTATATCCCAAAATAGTTTATCTCTTTTAAAGAGAAATTTATTCCAGAAAGAATTATTAGTAATTGAATTGTAATTGAATTGTTAAAAAAATATTAGCAAGATAAGCCTTGAATAACGATTTTATCTGAAGTAAAGATATTCCAATAACTTATTATAAAATAAGGATTCTACCAAAAGCCGTATATATCTTTCCGTGATCAGCTATTATATACAGCCATGTATTTTCATTAAATTTACTGAATGGATTTAAAAAAAAATTTCGTTTGGTACCTTAGTATCCAATTAGGATACCTTTTTTTTGCAAGAGAAAGTGGAGACAACACAGTCAATTTTTTTTTAGATTTTAAATACGGTTGCGAAATAGATTGTGTTGTTTCAAAATAATGACAAAATGTGAATTGAAAGCGGGATATTTTAAACACGGTTGCTCAACGGATGGCGCTATATTAAAATAATGACAAAATATGAATTACTTACTTACACAGACAACAGAGTAAACTTACAATCCAGCATCACTAACTCAATCAAAAATAGAAATACCAACAACACAGGCAATATTGCATATAACAATACGAATATAAATATACACACCATGTACCCCAATTTTAACAAGGTCAACAGCTATAACATACAAGCAAATAACACGCCAACACCTCGAAACAACAACCTTGCAAGCTCTCTAAATGTACTAATTGTTAAAAGCATTTACTACATACAGTACGCTTATCAACGAATTCTACAATGATCCTTGTTTTATGGAGCCAATAAACCACGTATATAATACCAGACAAAGGGACAGATGGAAGCTACAAAGTCGAGCGCCATACTAATAACTATGGCAAGAACTCATTGCACACTGCACTACCAAATGTCTTTAACAGATTGCCACTACACCTACTTAATATTTCCAACCCTCACAGAAGAAGATTGCTCATAAAGCTTCATTACATTGAAACACACAATGAAAAATCTATTAATAAATCGTACTTGCTCATTTCACAAGCTCCCTTGTATCGTTTAAAGTTTATATAAATACACTTGAACTCAAAAAGCTTGCGAGCAGGCCTTGAAATTGTAGAATTGTATCGTTTTTTACTCAAAAACTAATAATACTCAAGATACAATAAATATTTTCAAAACCAACGTTACCATTTTTGGATTTTTTCTCTCAAATTTTTTCTCAAATCTTTTTGGAATTTTTAGAAATGTAGGCTATAGCTAATTTTGGTAAGATTGAGAAAATATATAACTTTTGACTTGGGCGATATCAATTACAATTGGAGGATATCAATATCAATTAATTACAAAATTAATTACACATGCAATTACTAATTACATGTAATTGTAATTGAAAATTTTCAATTACTAATTACAAGTAATTGTAATTGAAATAGGGACTAAAATCAATTACAATTACTTGTAATTTATAATTGAAAAATTTCAATTACAATTACATGTAATTAGTAATTGGAAAATAAAATAACTAATTACATGTAATTGAAATTTTTTAATTACAAATTACATGTAATTGAAAATTTTAAGTAATGAATACTTTTTTTTTTGCAATTATTGTCAAAAATTATTTAATTACAAAAATGTTCAATTACATATAAATTATAAAAAATAATAACAATCCTATTTGAACAAATAAATTTGGCGCCTTAGTAACACTAGCGAACAAATATAACCTTTCAACTGTTGCTGGAGATGTTAAGGGAGTATTAGACCGTAAAAAAGCCTTTAATATTGTAGGATAATTTTTGAGGTAATTTAGAAACGAATTTAGACCACGCAAGTAAATCTGAAGTGCATATTTCAAACTATTTTCTTTTTCACAATGTCAATGTCAACGGAATATTAAATGAAAAAATGTATATTTGACCGCAAAGTTTTCAAAATTATGTAAGCGATAATTACCTTTATGAAGGTGTTCACCGTAATTGAACATGGATGCAGTTTTCCTATTTTCGTTTGAATAATACAGTTGATCATGCAACGCAAGATAAGCTTGACATTTTTAGGGATATAATTGAATTTCGTTCAATTGGAAGTAATGATTACTGCCTAAATACAATTACAAGTACTTGTAATTAAATTTTTTAAATTACAATTACATGTAATTAGTAATTGGAAAATTAAATTACTAATTACAAGTAATTGTAATTGAAAGTTTTCAATTACAAATTACAAGTAATTGTAATTGGTTTTGTGCCTGATTTAAATTCCAATTACTTGTAATTAGTAATTGGAAATTTTCAATTACAAATTACCTGTAATTGTAATTGAAATGTAATTGAATCCCCCATGTCTGGTTCTAAGTCAGATAAATAATCTCATCAAAAAAATCTCAGTCCGAAAGTTAATTTAACAATATTTATATTCAAAAATAAATTCTATATTTTAACCAATTTGAGTAATTTTATAAAAAAATAATTTGGTCATTAGTAATAACACTGAAATTGATTGGACAATTGAAAATTGCCACATAGATGTCTTTTGGCTTAAAATCCGCATTGATAAATATTTTAATTCGAAAAATTTTTTAATGAAATTAATGTGCTGTTTATGTAACCCAATTGAACAATTCGTCTAGGAAATTTGTATGTAAAGCACTCAAGTTTTTGAGTTTTTCCTATACAAATTTTCTAGACGTTTTGTTCAATTGGGTTACATAAACAGCACATAAAAATAATAAACCTTGTATTTTATTAACTAACCAAAATACTCTATATTCGATTTTATTATGAAGAACTTTTGCAAATAATTACGTCTTCCATAGTATTTTCTACAGAAAGTTTGACGGCATTTTTTATAATAAAATCATACTTTTACTAATTGCATGTGTATGCATTCAGATAGTTTACGAATTTGTTGTAAAGGATTATAGTAGATTAAAAAAATGGTAAAGTAAAAACTTTTAGCAATGGCAACGTTGTTCAGAATAAAATGAAATTGAATCATGCATGGGAAGTAGTCATTTTAAATATAGTAAAAAATCATTTTTACACAATTTGTAATTTTAATATAGATTGAATGAATTTGCAGTGTAAAAGCACTATACATATATAACATTAAATATAAAATAAAATAAAATAAAATAAAATGAAGATGATTACATATTACAAATATATTCAATATTATAATAATTTATTCAAATAAAAAACATAATGCCAGGTATGGTCTCGATACAATATTTTCAAAACATAAGTATAAAATGAAATTGTATTTTTGTAACAATATTTTCAAAGCAAATTACCCAACATACCATATAGCAATCAAACCACAATACAACTTGTGAATAAGCTTATAAATAATAGTCAGTTTTAATGTTTCTAAACAATTCGTTTTCTTTCTTGTCATAATTTTTTCTTTTCTGAAAAACTTAAAAATAAATGTACAAAATAGAGAAATTAATGTTTTGGGCTATTAGGCCACAACACCACAAATAGTTTAAATTTCATTGGCAGATCTACTAAGAATTCTTGTTATTGCAGCATAGGATCTCTTAAAGCGTCTCATTTGTGGTACTTCTTTGTGGGCAATCTTAAAAAATGTGGTTAATAGTGAGTATCTATGAGCAAGCTATGCATTCTCTCCTAGGCAGTGTTCCTTCATAGTAGTGTTGTGTGCTAAATTTTGTATTGACTATTCTGGAAAGATGTGATTTGATGTGCAAATTTTCTAAATAGGTGTATAAAAATTATTTAAAAAAAATTATTATTTTTTAAATTACAAGAAAAATTATCAGCTACTTACTGAAAGATAAATATTTAAGATTTAAAGTTTGAGAAGATTTACAGAAAGGATAAATAGCTTCAAACCTTGAAAGTGATTGATGTAAAATCTCGACGTTGTCGTCGCGAAATCTCTGGTCTGAAAAACATATGTCAAACCATTTTCCGCAGATACATATTTAATTTTTTTCCTTTAAAAATGTTTAAAGATACGTTTTGGTTTGCAGAAAAATCTCTTACCATCTCTTGAGCTATTTTTTGTTTTAAATAAACATATTATTAATTTTTCTTAACCAAAAAGAAAATTAAAAATTTTCAAAACTTCATCGCGGTTGGTGTGTGAACTTTTTTTACCTTAGCGAAATAATAAATATACGCTCCCTTATAGTTTTTTGTGCTTTATCGGACAGTTCTATGTCAATTTTATTATTTTAAAAAATTTTTAAAAAGTTATATCTCTAATGTATGTATGTAGTTCCTTCAGTAGGGACTACCAAACATTGACAGTTGATATTGGCCATATTGTTTAAGCTATATATGTCGCATTGGTTATCATATCTTCATTCTTTTTATTTCGATAATATTGGTATGGTTCCATTATGTTTGAAGCAAAATATCGCCCAAATGACCTACATCTGATTCTCAAATTTTCGATGACGCTGAGATATAATTGAGGTTGTATCCAGTTAATCCTTTAGCTCTTGAATTTATGCCGGGTTTTCTTTTATAAAACCCCAGAGAGTGTCAAATCACATGACCTTGGCGGCCAATTGACAAGGCCACCACGTTAGTTTTATCTAACGCCATTGAATTTGTCGCACAAAAGAGCCATTGTTTTCAGAGATTGTAATGATTATGAGTTTTATTTTAAAAATTGGGTTTTAATGATTATTTCTTGATTTTTATTTTCTACTCAAAGAATAAAAATTATTCTCTGAGCTTTATTTAATGCTTAGAACATAACGATTATGTATTAAGTTTTATTTTCTGCTTTGGGAATAAAAATTATTCCAGAGTTTTATTTTCTGCTCAGAGAATAAAAATTATTTTCTGAGTTTTATTCTTTGGTCGCCATTTAATGATTGATGTTTAAGTTTTATTTTCTGATTGAAGAATAAAAATTACTTTCTGAGTTTTATATTTCATATATAAATATAGTTTCAAAAAGTACTATTTATATACTTACATATGTCCAAATTAACAAAAGCATTAATTTTTATTTTTAAGTAAAATTTAAAACTCAAGAAATAATTTTTATTTTCTAAGCGAAATATAAAACTTGAAAAATAATCCTTATTTTCTAAGTGAAATATAAAACTCAGAAAGTAATTTTTATTCTTCAATCAGAAAATAAAACTTAAACATCAATCATTAAATGGCGAGCAAAGAATAAAACACAATAATTTTTATTCTCTGAGCAGAAAATAAAACTCGGAGAATAATTTTTATTTTCCAAGGGAAAAATAAAACTCAACAAGTAATCATTGATGTCTGAGGAAAAAATAGAACTCGAAAAATAATTTTTATTTTTGATTTTTTTCAATAAAACTTAAAAAACAAAAATCATTGGCGGAACGGACAGTCCCCTTAAAGACGATTGCAATGGTGTACTCCTTGTACATGTAGCATATCCCTAACATAATGATTTTTTTCTTTTAAAATGTGATGGATAATCATTATTTGCGATCCCTGATTGTTTCATTAGCTGTGTAGGAGGTGGCACCGTCCACATCCATTTTTCCAATTCGGGCCATAAAGACTTCGTTATCATCTCATTCACAGTAACTGCCTGGCGGGCTTCATTTTGGAAAAAAATACGGCCCGATGGTGCCGCCAGCTCATAAACTGCACTCACTCTTTGTGGGTGCATTGGTTTTTCGACAATCACTCTTAAATTATCATTTTCCCAAAGCGGCAATACTGCTTATTGTCGAATTCAATGAGGTGAAAATGTGCCTCATCACTGAAGATGTTTTTCTTCGAAAATTGATCATCCAAGCCTGAATAACTTTAACGCGTTGCTCGATTGTGTAACTTTCCATGGTTCAAATGGAGTTAGTCTGAAATTTAGAAATGTCAAATTAAATGCAAAAAAAACTTGACATTTAGGTGTGGTTCACATTCAACATTGTCCCTTGAAATTTAACCACTCGATATATATTTAAAGATGGGAAGGGCTCAATGAATTCCACGTGTTCATATGAACACGTGTTTTTTAAAATAAAATTATATTCTTAATAACCTTTGTATCATAAAACTACGTAACAATACTTTATTCAACGTAAGTCAACTTGTAGACAAGAAACTAAAAATTTGTTACATTTAGGTGAACTAAATCTTACACATATATTTCTTCAGAAGCTTGTACTTTTACAAAAACTCACACATGATAACGTAGTCTCCAAAGTATTTAATCGTAAGCCAGAAATAGTAAAAGAGAATGACAAAGTGGCAAGTTAATTAAAATCAATAGAAATATAAGACACGACACCTGAGATTAAACATCACTTCACAAAAAAAAAAAACAAATATCTGAAAAAATACCAATAATTCTCACCTAGAAATCTTTTCGAAAACAAAAACTAATAAAAAGAAACAAATCGAAACTAATTTGTTACTAATAAAATACAAGTTGCTGTAAATAAACCTAAATAAGGATAGAAAAACAACAAGAAAAAATCTCTCGAGAGTTGACAGAACATACAACAATATGTATTATGAAAAAGCACTAATACAAGAAAGTGTTACAAATATAGGTCAACTAACCCATACACTCTTAACAACACACTCTATACGAAATAAATAAACTAGAAATTCTTAAATAAACTACTAAACGAAATATTATAAAGAAATGGTTAGATTTTGCAATCAGCACTTAAATATTAATACAACAAACTTGCTGTTTAATTTCCTTTCTCTTTGTTAACAGGACATTATACACAATATTCATACAAAATATTTATAAGCAAACACAATGAAATAGAGAAGATTTGATAAATTATTAAAATTCATCATAACAAACAAAATATTCCTTTTACTACCACACCACACGATACAAGCTGTGTAAAGGATATGCTATGAAAGGTAGTGATGTACTTGACTAAAACCTTTGACTCAAACAAAACATTTGTTGTTGGTGGCCACAATGACACAAGAGCAACTAAAACAACATGAAAAATCTAAGTTGATCAACAACGCCCAGAGCACTTCTTGACTGAAAATTGTTTAAAGAGAAGGTCTTCCTAGTAAGATATATTGATTTGGCTGCAAAAATAAATAAATCGACCAGAAGACTAAAAACTGATCCATACCCTTATACAGTATTTAACTTTACATTAATTATCCTAATTTTACACACATGAGAATAGTAATCTAACATACTCACACTTGGTCTCAACAAAATTTGTAGAAAAATTTAAAATTTATAGTTCTTTAAATTCAGTTTTCGACATGGTTGCTATAATCTTGTGGCTGAAAATTTTAACTGAAGGGGACGCACGGCCTATGATGAGAACGATGAAAGCTGATAAGTCTCTAATGCCAAAGAAAGCAAGAAATAAAAATGTTATACGATAGACAACCAGAAGAGCGCTAAACAACATTGGGTACCTTGCAGATCCGAATTCGCCATGCATCAGAAATATTGGGCTGCTGATGACTGGAAGAGCGTAATATGGTCGGATAAGTTCAAATTAAACCAATATAAGTCTGATGGTAAATAGTATTACTGGCACTAAGAGCAGGAGAAAAGTCATCGATACCATATTACATGGTGGCATGTTGGTCCATTTGGAAAAAATGTATGGTATCATGAGAAAGGAAAACTATTTAAACATATTGTTACGAAAGCAGAATTTATTCATTATAGGCTCTGAAAAACAATACTCTCGAACAACAACAACATTAATGGTTTGTTTTCTTGCAATGATGAAAGGAAGAAAGAAACAAACAGCAAAGAGCATCGCTAGTCATCTAGTTGTTGCTGTCGATTAGTCTAGAAATGCCTCATGTACAAACATTCATAAAACAACAAGCACGGCATGAGTGGCGCATATGCCCAAGCACATTAAATAAACACTCTTTAGTTAAATACACAGGCACATACATAAATACAAGCATAAAGAAATAAACAAGTACACAAACAAGTATAAATAAATAAACAACCACACAAACAGGAATAAAGAAATAAACAACCACAAAAATAGAAAACAAGAGCTATAATAACCGAACCTGCCAGATCTGTCTGGAATAGAACATTCTGGTGGTTTTAAATCGCCTATATAAGCAAATCGTGCGGGTGAGTAGTATGGCAGTATTATTTCAAGCGTCAAAGAGTTAAGTTGTGGTATTGTAAGAGAGTGTTTAACAGTTTGTGTATTTTTGAACAGGGGTGTTAACAAATAATGTGACTTATAATAAAAGTAATAACAGTGTGTATTTATTTTGCAATTGAATGAACCCAACGTCATGTAAAATCGTAACAATATTGCCTAACCATCTTCCCGATTTTCTAACTATGAGCGCATTTGCTAAGGAAGAATTTGTTTTGCAACAGGTTGGAGACCCGACATACACCTGAAAAATCTGACTTGGAAAAATTTCCAATTAATGATGTGGCCTCCGCCCGGCCTCAATCCAATTGAGAATTTGTGGTCAATTGCAAAAAGACGAAAATATCGAAGTGATCCACCTAACTTAATCAAGTTGTGACAACGTGTGCAGCTTAAGTGGCAGAAAAATCCACATCAAATTATACAAATATTGGTTGAAAGTATGCCCAGACGCATAAATAGTGTTTCCACTTTGTTTGTTTCCATTGTAATCCTGGTTGTATGCGATGTGGTACCGTCTTGTTGATACCACATGTTAATCAAGCCCAAAGCATGACCAAATTGCACACCAGGCTGTCACTTTTAATGGATGTAAAGGTGACTGATGAATAAGTTGAGGCTTATCCATTGCCCAGAACCGACTATTCTGTTTATTCACATATCCATTCAAATGAAAATGTGCCTCGTCACTCATTATGATTTTTTCATATCACCTACAGACCCTTTCTTCGAAATCATTCACTACCCGATAAATAGTGCGTTTTGTTAGCACGTTGTTTCTCCCAAAAATTTCACGTAACTTTCTCATCGTCACAGTTATCGTTGATTGATTTTGATAAAATGTTGTAACGATTTTAAAACATGTTGGTTTATCGAATATTTTTCCATAATATATTTGCCACGTGTCTACTTCATGACTACCAATTACGAACTTTCAAGAATAATGTTTACTACAGTGGCGGCAAAACAAGGTAGTATACCTTCCCGGCGTACACCATGTACTACCAGAAAGTTCAAAATTGAATACATAAGAGTTATTTTTATTTTATCTTGACTTTTCTTTGAATCTGTAATTTTGTGATTTGTTTCAAAAACATTATTGTTAACAAGTGAATAATAAATAAAATAAAACAAGAAATGGAAGGATTAAATCGCTTCATTGTTACAATTTGTAAGCGCCTACAAATTTGGAAAATAAAAAGATGTACTCGTTTCTTTATTACTGAGTAATTACCCAGGGATGGGTACCTTTATGTAAAGTATAAACCACATCTGAAGCACTATAAAAGTAAGTGTTCTAAAATTTGGTGCGGCTTACTTTCAAAGCAAAGTCAAATAGAACATTGTAAAGAAGCTGACAAAGTGGCGGTTAATATAATAAAGTGATACTAATACAAACTGCAGACATATAATATAATTCGTTTCCTGTCTGTCTTTCTGTTTCTGTTCACATCACGTAAAAACTACTTAATGGATTTTAACAAAATTTTGTGAGTGGCTACCTTGGTATCCTTATTTAAATATAGGATATATTTTTTCCGCAAAAATATCTTATTTCCAAGATCAAAATATTGTCAGTATGCGCACAACGTGTATGGGCACAGTTAGTTTAAAATAAGTATCTTTTTCTTCAGTTATTAACATTCGTTTGAATAGTATTTATTTAAGCATAAAAAATTTATTTGCCAGATAATTTCAGTATCGAAATTTAATTTATATTACACATAAGGTTTCCTTCCCATTGAATTGCTCAAGAGTTATTTTAAACATATTTATAGCAGTAGTTGTAACTATTTGAAATGGTCAAGGATACTTTAAGCAAATCTTGCAGAAACATTGAAAATTCTTATAATATTTTGTAATGCTTATATCTTCATTATACTTGAAAATATACTTATACTCTACAGAAATTTCTTACAATTATTATAATGATGACGATGTTATTCTTGATGATAATAAAATATGATGTGCAAACCAGAAATCTAATAAATGTTTTCACATGTAAATAATTGTTGTGATTAAAATATGAATGTAGCAATGACAACTGTTAATTTGTAGTAAGAATGACAGTGAAAGCCAACGAAGAAAATTTTATACTGACACCTATAAATAATTACAACAATATCTGTATAAATTATGATACATAAAGCTACATAAATATTTGTAGATATGTATATAGATTTAACACTGTATATAAAAATATTTTATTATTGAGATACAAATGTTATCAGAGATTCCCATGAAGTGATTATTATTACTGATATTTAAAATTAATATTAAGTCTATATATAATACCATATTTGACACTAAAGATAAAAGTTCCTTAGAACAGATAAGAATCGATTAGACAGCAGGCAAGCAGACTAAACTTGAGTCGAATAGTTTGGAGTGGGGTAAAATCAAGTAGACTATAGGGAGTTAAGCCAACAATAGAGTCTAGTAAAGCCGAATAGTGTCTACTAAAACCGACTATAGTCTACTAAAGCCGACTATAGTCTACTAAAGCCGACTATAGTCTACTAAAGCCGACTATAGTCTACTAAAGCCGACTATAGTCTACTAAAGCCGACTATAGTCTACTAAAGCCGACTATAGTCTACTAAAGCCGACTATAGTCTACTAAAGCCGACTATAGTCTACTAAAGCCGACTATAGTCTACTAAAGCCGACTATAGTCTACTAAAGCCGACTATAGTCTACTAAAGCCGACTATAGTCTACTAAAGCCGACTATAGTCTACTAAAGCCGACTATAGTCTACTAAAGCCGACTATAGTCTACTAAAGCCGACTATAGTCTACTAAAGCCGACTATAGTCTACTAAAGCCGACTATAGTCTACTAAAGCCGACTATAGTCTACTAAAGCCGACTATAGTCTACTAAAGCCGACTAGTAGCCTAGTCTACTAAAGCCGACTATAGTCTACTAAAGCCGACTAGTAGCCTAGTCTACTAAAGCCGACTATAGTCTACTAAAGCCGACTAGTAGCCTAGTCTACTAAAGCCGACTATAGTCTACTAAAGCCGACTAGTAGCCTAGTCTACTAAAGCCGACTATAGTCTACTAAAGCCGACTAGTAGCCTAGTCTACTAAAGCCGACTATAGTCTACTAAAGCCGACTATAGTCTACTAAAGCCGACTATAGTCTACTAAAGCCGACTATAGTCTACTAAAGCCGACTATAGTCTACTAAAGCCGACTATAGTCTACTAAAGCCGACTATAGTCTACTAAAGCCGACTATAGTCTACTAAAGCCGACTATAGTCTACTAAAGCCGACTATAGTCTACTAAAGCCGACTATAGTCTACTAAAGCCGACTATAGTCTACTAAAGCCGACTATAGTCTACTAAAGCCGACTATAGTCTACTAAAGCCGACTATAGTCTACTAAAGCCGACTATAGTCTACTAAAGCCGACTATAGTCTACTAAAGCCGACTATAGTCTACTAAAGCCGACTATAGTCTACTAAAGCCGACTAGTAGCCTAGTCTACTAAAGCCGACTATAGTCTACTAAAGCCGACTAGTAGCCTAGTCTACTAAAGCCGACTATAGTCTACTAAAGCCGACTAGTAGCCTAGTCTACTAAAGCCGACTATAGTCTACTAAAGCCGACTATAGTCTACTAAAGCCGACTATAGTCTACTAAAGCCGACTATAGTCTACTAAAGCCGACTATAGTCTACTAAAGCCGACTATAGTCTACTAAAGCCGACTATAGTCTACTAAAGCCGACTATAGTCTACTAAAGCCGACTATAGTCTACTAAAGCCGACTATAGTCTACTAAAGCCGACTATAGTCTACTAAAGCCGACTATAGTCTACTAAAGCCGACTATAGTCTACTAAAGCCGACTATAGTCTACTAAAGCCGACTATAGTCTACTAAAGCCGACTATAGTCTACTAAAGCCGACTATAGTCTACTAAAGCCGACTATAGTCTACTAAAGCCGACTATAGTCTACTAAAGCCGACTATAGTCTACTAAAGCCGACTATAGTCTACTAAAGCCGACTATAGTCTACTAAAGCCGACTATAGTCTACTAAAGCCGACTATAGTCTACTAAAGCCGACTATAGTCTACTAAAGCCGACTATAGTCTACTAAAGCCGACTAGTGTCTACTAAAGCAGACTAGAGTCTACTAAAGGCGACTACAGTTCAGTAAGGCCAACTAAAGTCATTTAAAACAAACAAGGTTATGAGAAAAACACAAACACAACTAGAGTCAAGTGAAGAAGACTGGAATTGATTGATATTTACGGTACCATTAGGTGAAATATAATGAAAGGAGTGTAGAACAGTTAGGCGAAAAAGAGTATAGTAACTGTAGAACAAATTAAAGAGGAGTTGATAGAGAAGTTCAAATACAGTAAGGTCGAATAAAGTAGATTTTAGTGGAAACATATTCAGGCGATAACATGTTTAAGAAATCGGTGTAAGTGAAAACGGAGGCAAATACACAATTCGATGTTCGATTTTTTTTTGTGGCGAGTTACCCACTGCGGTTTCCTAAATCGATTTTACAGATTTTTAAACTAAGATTGTTTGAATTAAAAAACCCTTAAAAAACCATTATTACTGTGGAGTAAATGTCCCACATGGAACTGTTCGAAACAAGTTACAAAAAAACATAGCAATAACTTTAAAGTTGCTAGTAAAAAGACTGTGATGTTAATTAATTTCATAATAGGCATATTTTTTCCTCCGGGGTGCTGGAATGCGCTTTTGTTTTGTGGCCAGAAGAAGTTGATGCTTTACTCTCATGATGGACCCATACAATGTTGGTAGAACACTCTAACAGTGCTACCAAATAAAATAATTATAATAATTATATAATAAGTTTAGTAAGATTATATTAAACAAAAGAATTGGTATGGTCAGGATTTCAGATAACATATTAACCAACAATAAGTGTCAGTCTAGAAAACTATATTCCACTAGCTATTCCCGGCGCGCTTCGCTACATCCATCCATAAAAATACAATAATCAGGGAAGAAAAGTATGGCTAACCTTTGGCTAACCGACAAAACTATTTCAGTTAATGTGCAAGGTATGACACCCACTGCTTCCATCCAATCTGTTTTATGCTAGACTTCGTCTATAGACATGATTCTAGTTTTTACTTTGTATGGAAGGTACCATTCTCACTATCCTAATCCATTCTCTATTTTGATAGATTATGCAGATTATTATGAGAGTTACATGTGTAAAGTAAGACCCTATATATTATAGTTCACCAGGTACACACTAATAAGTCTTCACTTTGTGTGGGAGCTACTATGCCCACTGTCCTACCCCAGTCTTAAATTTCTTAGATTGTGAACATTAGTACGAGGATTTTTGGACTCTACCTGTTGTAGTGGACGATAATAATTTTTCACATTTTACGGGGTACCACGCCTACTATCCCAATCCAATCTATAAACATTAGTATGAGGATTACTTGGGCAAAGTTTCAAAACTTTACCTATTGTAGATCTCCAGGTAGACGATAATAATAGGTTACTTTGTATGGGAGGTACCAAGCCCACTATTCCAAAACAGCCTATATTAATAAGGGGATTACATGTGCAAAATTTCAAAGATCTATCTATTACATAGTTCTCTAGCTACCTAAAAAAGTTGGCTTAAAAGTGGGATTGGTACATTTTTATTTCCGTAAAAACCTAAGTTGGGTATGGGTTCAATCGTTCTTAAGCGATCCGATTGCCAACGAATGACATTTGATTTTATTTATATATATATATGTAAATGGATGCGGAAAAATCCAAAAAGTTTGAATATAAACCAATATGGGTTGTTAATAAGAACAGTACTGAGAATGTTGATCCACATTCTAAATTTGTGGTTCAACCTAGAGAAAAAGGTTGTATAAAGATCTCTAAAACTAAGTACAAATAATAATCTATACATATAATAAAACAGTAACTACTTTCCTTTCTGTATGTCTGTCTTTTTGTTTTTTGTGTTCGGAATATTTTAAACACGTTCGCGCAATAGGTGGTGCTGTTTTAAAATAATGACGAAATATGTATTACTTACTGCCAAAGAGCCAATTGAATAAAATTGGTATTTAATTTGTATTTTTACTTTGTGAATGACTTTGTTATTAAAATATTCTTTTAAAGAGCTTTAAAAATTTTAAAATTTTATCCAGGGATGGGTACCTTTATACAAAGTAAATACGTAAAAGTCTTAAAATTTGGTGTGGATTACTGTCAAATTGAAATCAAAGAAAATATTGTCAGGACGCACATAACGTGCTGGTAATTTATAAAGGAAAAATATGCATCAGCAACCACAATTAAAAGGTGGCCAATATTAAAGGAAAATATCACACACGAGGGAAGCTTTATGTGGTGGTAGACTTTATTTTCACCAACTGACAATATATGATTAAATAAAATATTTTTCTATTCCTTTATCTGAGTTTGCTTGGTGGAATACATGATGTTTGCAACTAAAACATATCTGAAAGTGGAAAGTGAAAGCGATCTAGAAAATGCATTACATTCTGCTCTTGTGTAAAATTTCTAGTAATTCATTTACAATAAATCTCCCAATTTAGAAAGAATAAACCGATTTAAAAAATTCATTTGCATATTAATTTTTCTGTATAATAAAGGGTGGTTAAATTTTAAGGGCCGATATTGATTTTGAATAAAACACAAATTATTCCGGAAGTTATTGTCATTTCTTTTTATTTTGATAAAACTGGTATGGTTCAATTATGTATGGAACAAAATATTGCGAAAAAAATACAGCGACCTCGGCGTTACACCTCCATCCGATGCTCCAAATTTTCGATGACGCTGAGGCATAATTGAGGTTGTATGCTGTTCATCTGCCGAATTATCTCATCTTTTAGCTCTTGAATTATTGCTGGCTTATCGAGATTCACTTTTTCTTTAAAATAACCCCAAAGAAAGAAGTCCAACGGTATCAAATCACATGATCTTGGAGACCAATTGACATCGCCACCACGTGAGATAACAGGGCCATTGAATTTGTCGCACAAAAGATCGATTGTTTCGTTAGCTGTGTGGCAAGTGGCACTGTGCTGTTAAAACCACATATCGTCCACATCCAAATCTTCCAACTCGGGCCATAAAAATTTCGTTATCATCTCACGATAGCGAACACCATTCACAGTAAATGCCTGACCAGCTTAATTTTGAAATAGATATGGCCCGATGATGCCGCCAGCCCATAAACTGCACCAAACAGTCACTCTTTGTAGTTTTTCGACAATCACTCTTGGATTATCATTCGCCCATATGCGGCAATTCTGTTTATTGACGAATCCACCGAGGTGAAAATGTGCCTCATCACTGAAGATGATTTTCTTCGAAAATTGATCATCCACTGTTGTCATTTATTGCCACCATTCTGACCATTGACAACTTTTGGAATGATCAAGGGGCTTTAGTTCTTGAGTCAATTGTATCTTGTAAATGCATAATTTTCATTAACGATGAGAGAGAGAGGTGTAATTGTTGGGCACGATGACGAGTTGAAGTGGACGGTTCTTCAGCCACTCTATCGGGAATAGCAACAATATTTTCTGCAGTTCGAGCATTGGTGTTTTCACATCTCCTGCAGACCCGGTTTGCTAAAATTTTTGCACGATTTTTCCGATTGTACGCACATTTGGACGATTAAATTGACAGAAAAAATAACGAAGTGCACGATATGCATTTGGATTTAAACGCCCATTTTTTTCATAATAAGGTTGAAAAACTTTAACGCGTTGATCGATTGTTTATCTTTCCATGATTCAAATTAAATTAGTCTGAGATTTAGAAATGTCAAATTAAATGCAGAAAAAAACTTGACGTTCAGGTGTGCTTCACATTCAACCTCGGCCCTTAAAATTTAACCACCCAAAATATTTAAAATAAATGTGCCAATATAAATGAATAGAAAAATACACAACGTTATGTAATTCGCTTAGAAATAAGTGTTTCTTTTGCAGGTTTTTTATTATAAAGAAAACATTTATTTGACATACTGTATCTGAGGAAGAAAGGAAAAATAGCTTAAGAGTCAATTAAGTTGTTAAGTTTTAAAAAAGTTTTAAAATTTAACCGGTTTTTTAAAACTAAAATTGAAAAGACCGAGAATGAATTTTAATAATAAAATTTAATAATCTGCAAGCGTTGTACGTTTGAAAATTATAGACTGAACATATTTAACAGTAACATGTTAACCCTTTCGCTACATATTTTTATTTATGATTGCTAAAAATATGATTCCTTCGATTATTCAATATTTTGGGCTGTAAAAACAATATGACCAAAAAAAAAATTTAAGAATTTTTGTCGGAAACGTGTTTTTCAGACTGTTGCCATATAACAACAATTACTTTTAAGGGTAAAAAATTATCATTAAAAGTTAATTTATTTATATGTTTTCTTTTTTCACTTTTTGTTTATTTTTTGTTTTCTTCTTATAAAAAGTTACCTTTGTTGAAAAATAAACGTTTAATAAAAAAAGTTGTTTAGTTCTTCAATAAATATGTATGTATGTATACGCGATATTAGTCCTTAAAACTATTTCACTCTAAATGCACAAGCCTTTGTACCTAGAAAAACCACTACATCCTCTAAATTTGCATGTGGCCTTATCTTAGGCGTACTCGGGCCAATGCAAGGCCATCATATCGGAATAAAACAGAGGATCATATTTCGTACTCTTTTCGGGACGTAGTAGGACTATCATTTTTGTCTGCGCTACGAGATGTTTTGGACGTCCCCGTTTGCTAAAACAGGCTTGCTTATTGCTAATACAGGTTTGCTTATTTGAAAGGGCTAGAAGCCCATCCGCTATGTCATTTCGAAAACTCAATATATCCATTAAACCTATTAGGTTTCTATCATAAAATTCACTATCTATTTTATATTCTAGCCAGGAGGGCTAAAATAAATTAGATAAAATTTCGAAATCTATGAAATTATTTTAAAGAGTCCATATATTCGAGCTCCGATAAATCGAAATTAAATAAAATTAGTTAAATTTTAGTATCTGCCTTGCACTTCGCCATGGTTGTGATAAAAAAGAAAGAAAAATGTTCATATAAAAATAATTCTTGCAAAAAAAACCGACTTCAAAACAGATAAAAGGGCACCAATTCTAAACTAAAAATGTAAGAAGTAATCTGTAAGAATTAGATTTATACCAAATAAAAGATGCGCCAAAATTAGAGGGAAAAAAATAAAGACTATTGAATGTCAAGCCTCTCCCTATTACTGTTCAAAAGTTAAGCTATTTTCACTAGCATCCGTCTTCTATGGCGACACCATTCAAGCCTCTTTCTATAACGGTTTCAAAGATAGGGGCACACAGATCAAATAACATCACCTATTCGGACACCCTTTAATTTACAATGTTAAATTAAAGACCTGTTGTTATAGAGGACTTGGCCACAAAGATTTTTTGTAAATTGCAACTATCTGTCTATAACGGTTAAAAAGTTTAACCATATATATCAAATTACATGAACTATTGGGACACCCTTGACATTATAATTCCAAATATTTATACTTGTTAGAGAAAGTAGTGGACATTCTGCCTAATTTTCAAGTGTTTGTGTTTAACGGTTCAAAAAATAGATCATATAGATCAAATTACGTAATTTATGGGGACACCCTTTAATTTCTAACTTCAAATTGTATACTTGCTATAGTGGACTTTGCAATACAGGTTCCTTGTAAATTTCAGCTTTCTGTCTCTAACAGTTCAAAAGTTTGGCCACATACATAGAATTACACTAACTATTGGGACACCCTTTTTGTTCCAAATTCAAAATTTTGTACATTTTGTTATAGCTGACTTAGTACTACAGGTTTTTTGTAAATTTCAGCGGTCTGTGAACAACTATTCAAAAGTATGGCCATATACTTCAAATTAAATGAACTATTGGAGCACCCTTTAATTTAAAATTTTGAATATTTATACATTTTATTATAACGGTCATAGCAATCGACATTCTGTCAAATTTTCAAGGTTTAGTGTATAACGGTTCAAAAGATAGACCCAAATATGTCATATTATGTCACCTATGGGGACACCCTTTAAATTTTTAATTTATTTTTTTCTAAATTTCTACTGTTAGGAGCTATAGCGGCACACAATTTTTTAAAATTTTAATTTGCTGCCCTTTACGGTTCTTAATATACGTAAAAAACATGTATGTTGTATGGGGACACCCTTTAATTTTTAATATAATGAACTGTTTTTAAAATGGGACCAACCTTGAAGCATAACCTTTCAAATAAAGAAAACAAATTTAAAATCGGTTCAGAAATGGATGAGTTCTGCGGTTACATACATAAAAAAAGCAACATTCAGACGAATAGATAATCTCCTTCTTTTTTGAAGTCGGTTAATAAAAGTAACGATTTTTGGTTATTCTGTACCATAAAGTGAATTTGTTGCCATATAATAACAACAAGCTAACTTTAAAAAGTTGTTACAAATGTATAATTTTTTTACTTCTAATGATAAAACAATGTTTTGTTAATAACTGTATAAAAAATATATACAAAATATATTTGTTTAAAAACCTCTTTTTCATCAAATTAGTAAGGAATGGTAGAGGTACTTTAGTTCTTGATATTTTTGAATGATTTTGGACTATTCTTTAATTTTTTTATTTAAAATTGTTACTAGGTATCTAAAATATAAAATTGTGCAGGAAAAAATTTGATTCTTTAAAACAAATCAGACATAGGTCAAAAATGTGCATCTTGCCATATGGCATTAAAATAGCGAAAGGGTTAAGCCTGGTACTCTGTTCATGCGTTTTTCATGCGGATTGCTGTCATACATAAAAAATTTGTATGAAAAAGTCATGAAAAAATTTTTCAGAAGTAGTACTCTGTTTTTACTGTGGAAACACAATGAATTGTTTTTGGCATCTTTTTATCAAAGCTGTGAAATAAAGTAAATGGGCATTATTTCATGCGGATTTTTTTTTCTTTGTAAAACAATGTGGTATATTTAAAAGCAATAAAATCGTAAAATTCTTCCAAATCGCGAGATAGAGGACACTACATTTTAAATGTCAAATTTTCCTTGTGAAATAATAAATGTTGCTCAACATGTTTCACAAATTAGAACAGAGTACTAGGCTTTATACGAAAACAGCTGAGCTGCCAAAAACATTGATGTCAAAAAGAACATTGCTATACAATCACCCGATACATACCCTTTCTAAACGGTGTTTTTTATAGAGGTATAGAACTTTAAGTTGCAATAAAAAAACGATGGATTATTCGATTGACATGAATTTTTTTTTTATCCCAAAGATAATCTTGTGGCATTACATTTTAAATATGATTTCTGGCATATGACCGCCATGGCTGGCGTTGATGTAGTCCAATCTGGACATCCGTTCGATGACTTTTTCCAACATTTGTGGCCACATATGGGCAATAACACGGCGAATGTTGTCTACCAAATGGTCAAGCGTTTGTGGCTTATCCGCATAGACCAATGACTTTACATAGCCCCGCAGAAAGTAGTCTAGCGGTGTTAAATCACAAGATCTTGGAGGACAATTTACAGGTCCAAAACGTAAAATTAGGCGGTCACCAAACGGGTCTTGCAATTAATCTATTGCGGCACGAGCTGTGTGATATGTTGCGCCGTCTTGTTGAAACCACATCTCCTGGACATCATGGTTATTCAATTCAGGAATGAAAAAGTTAGTAATCATGGCTCCATACTGATCACCATTGACTGTAACGTTCTTGCCACCATCGTTTTTGAAAAGGTACGGACCAATGATTCCACCACCAAACAGTCAGTTTTTCTGGATATAACGGTGTTTCGACATACACTTGAGGATTACCTTCACTCCAAATGCGGCAGTTTTGTTTTTTGACGTAGCCATTCAATCAGAAGTGCGTTTCATCGCTAAACAAAATACGTTTATGAAAATCGGGAACAACGGTAATCTCGTTTTGGGCTCTATTTCAAGCAATGTTCAGGCGTGAGTCTATTCATGATGAATTGCCAAACCAAACTGAGAATAAATCACTTAACAGCTGTTAAATCGGTCGCCATCTTGAAAAGTAATGCCAACTTAAAGTTCCATATCTCTATAAAAAACACCCTTTACTTGCGGTGAATGAGTATAATAACGTTTGCATAAAATATCTAACCTAGATTGTTAGTAGTTCTGTAGAACTTTTCCGTGCGTAGCTGTAAACTGCATAGTGGTACATGCGTATTATAATTTGTGTCGAATATAAAATAATGACATATTTTTGTATTAAGAATTCCTGTCGCATTAAATCTCATACTTACTTTTTAATTAAAAACCATTTAATATAACAAAACCAATATTTAATAATATCTTTTTTATTTTTTCGTATATAGTTTTCCTTTTTATAGTTATTTCTTTTGTATACCACAATTTAATTATTATAATTATTTTTTTTTTGTAATGTGTAGTATTATTTCTATTATAAAGATTTAAATTTGTTTTTTTTTCTCTTGTAATTTTTTACACATGATTTTGGGGAGAAATTTACTATTAAATACATATTTTAACATTTTCCATTTTTTTTTTTAATAATTTTTCGTTTAATAATTACATTTTAACTGTAATATTTGGTTTCCTTTCCTAGTGTAGTTTGGTTTTTAGTTTGTTTAAATTTCAATGAGTAGTGTAAATTTAGCTTAAATATTGAGTTCATGTTTTTTATTTATTTTAATTTTTTTTTAACATAAAAATTAATTAAAATTAATCTGAATTTAAATTAGTTTTTATATAGAAGTGTACACACTAAATAACTTTACACTAGTTTTGTTTATTTATTTATATATTTTTAATTTTAGTTTTAATAATTATTTGTTTACTTATTTTAATTATTTCTATTAACTTAAACTAATTGTTTAACTTAAATAAATTTAATAACTTAGCGTAGGTTTTTTGACAATATAAACATTTATTTTTTTTTTTGTATATATTAATTATTATTAGTTTTTTAAATATGTATATTGTACTATATTAAGTTTATATATTAATTTATGATTTATATTTCTACATATTTATACACACAAAGAACGAATATTGTGTGACAATCATATTTGTTTAGACAAATAATGATTTGGTTAAGAAAATATCGATCAGTTAGTTCTGATTTCTATGCAGATTTGAACATTGATTAAACCAAAAGCTAAAGTAATTTGGCATATAGACAGCCAAGTGTTACAAGACCTAGAAAATATATAGTTTAGTGTGCTAAATTGGGAAGTTTATGTTTTTAAAAAATTAAAAAACAACTCACTTTAGGAACGAACCTAAAAAAAAAAATATTTTCTCCAATTAAAGGTATTAATTCTTTTCAGATAGAAATTAAATTAATAGTTTGAATTATTTATTTAATTAAAAAATTACGTTGCTCTTTTTTAATTAAGTATTTAATTAAATTAATTAAAATAATAATAATTAATTTTGTATCCGAATCTCATTAAAACCAATTAAAGGTTTTAAATAGTGAAAATTTTTTTTCTGTGTACGAAGCTATTCTATAAGAGCACCATATAGCAAAAAATAGAAAAATTCTTTTTTTTACACACCTCACCTTTAATATATTTAACAGCTTCACTACACTGTTAATAATAAAAATTACGAGATTCTCAAAGTATCATAATTTCTCTTTATCTACATCAAGGCATATTTAACAAGATGACTGCACAAGGCGGAGCTCATATTAAAGAGAAATTTTTTAAATTTTTTTTATATGGAGTTTGACATAAATCAGTTATTTTAAGAGAGAATCAAATAGATGTTACTGTCAAAATCCATATAAAAAAAAAATTAAAAAAATTTTTTTCTGAATTTTCCTCTCCCTTACGCTATCACCTTGTTAATTATGCCTTGATCTACATGGTTGATTCATTTGTTTATGTCTGGATAAAGCAACTTATTTGTTGCTTAAAAAGAAAGCCTTTGAAGCATTGATTTTTGCTTAGAATTCTCGTTTGTTTGTTATACTCTTTTTATAGTAAATACCCTGTAGGAAATTTGTGACAATTGTTCCTATTAAAAATATACCATGATATGTCATTTTTGTTGAACAGATATTTTTTTTCAACATAGAAGTTTGTTTGCTTTCTAAGTAAATACTTGGATGCCTGTGTGGACTAGTAGGTAGTGTGCAAGTGTCCAAGGTTGTGGGTTCGATTCGCACTAAAGACTATAGTATTTTTCACTACAGATTGGCAGGAAGACTCAGAAGGTACTGGGATATAATCTGGGTGCCAACAAAAGGTTAACTGCGTAAAGCTTTAAACACATAGACAACAGCGGCTACACTTTCTCAAAACCTTTTGATTGTAAATGAATTAGTATTTTTTATTTTGTGACATTTTCTTCTGTTGAATAAAATAGAATTGTCGCAAACAATAACAGTAATTAGCCTAAGTTGGCTACAGCCACAACGGTGTTCGTGTAGCCATGTAGTCATGATGTTGTCAAAATAATCGTCTACATAAAAACGTGTGTATTTTAATATTGACACGTTGTAGTGGGTATCCTGCTGTTGTCTATGTGTTTAATGCTTTAGTGACAGGTCATGGTAACATCAAGTTAAATCGAGGTAAAACAATACTAAGACAGCAGAGCATATTTTGTGTAGCATATTTTGTGTGGATGTCCTGCAGTCTGGCCAACATAAAGGCTTCGGACTACGGGCAGAGATATATTAAATATAGATGTTGTGAAAACCTTAATCTTAGATAAATGTTAGCATTTACCATAGACTTTGTGATGAGGAGAAGAATGTCAACATGTATCAGTCGTCAGTCTGAAATCACTATAGCCGAGAGTAAAATGCTAGTAATATCTCGAGAGTCCATGAAAGTAAGGTAGTCGTAGTCGTTAATTACCAGTTGGAAACCAGAAATCATTGAGGAAATAATTGGGTCAAAAAGGGTAAAGTTGGTGGTTTGCTTCGGTATCCCCCCTACAAAAGAAAAAAAAACTCAATACTTCTAAACTAATAATTTTTTCGTAAGCAAATTTATAATTTTTTTTTTTTTATCATAAATTTATAAATATGTTCTTTATAAACAAAAAAATCTGGAGTGACCTACACTCAACTTAGCCATACCCAATGAAAACAAATATTTTTATGTATATATTACATAAAGAATATAAGTTCAAAGTATATTCGAATCAAAAAATTATTTATTTTCGGTTTGGGGTGTTAAGTAAACTACCCCTTCCCCAAAACTATACAGCTCTTCATCTCCATATACCAAAGGCACATACTAAATTTCATTGTGATATGGCAAATAGTATGACCTCTTCAAACTACACAAAAATTGTGGCATACACACCCACCCAACAGACATCATCGTGAAAATAGTCAAAATGGATTCAGGAGACATCAAAACGTATAAATCCGTGGAAATCCCTGCCTCGATTTTTTCATGATTACGATACTTTACCTTATACTACGTATGGTAAAGTAAAAAACTATTATGCAAATGAAAAAAACCGAAAATCTAGTTTTTCGCGTTATTCGAAAATCTATATTGCGTTACTTCAGTGTTCTATATTGTGTTACTTCAGTGTGCACTAACATTCCTAGTGGAAACAGAAACAATGGATCAAGTGACTAGTACTAAGGTAATAGGGATTCTGGGACTGTTGCGATAGATGTTAAACTTACGACGTACAGCGTTGTGAAGCCGGTTATATATATAGTAGATACGTCAAATTCTCTACTGAAAAAAAAAACTTTAATACACACAGAACAATTTTTTTGCACCAATTAAATGTTTTAAGTTTAGTTTGAAGTTAAAGTTCAATTAATTTTTTAATTGATTCAAATATATATTTGTTTAAAACTAAAAAAAAACTTCCTATTTAAACAAACAAATAATTGAATCATTTAATTATTTAATCAAATTTCAAATCCGAAATCAATTAAAAACTTTAGTTGGTGAAACTATTTTTTTATTTTTTATCTGTGCAATATTGTTAAGTACACAACCGGAAATTCTTTTAAATCAGTTAAGTGGTGTGAGCTTTACTCGCCAGTCACAACTTAAATATTCTTGTATCATGTCTGATTTGACAAGTCTTGGAATTAATATGATTGCAACAATTGTCACCAATTTTCCGCAAGGTTTCTCTTATTTCACTTCACCCGACATTAATTTTGTGGCATAAACTAATAGTCACAATTGTCTACAATATTGATTGACACATTCTAATTGCTTTGTGAGTGTATAAATAATAAAATTCTTCTTTTTTTTTGGTTTTGCTGTTAGTATTCATTTTCGCATTTTATGTATCGCAAATTGTATTGACTAATTAAAAGTTGGTTGTAAGTTTTATTATAATTTATTTCTAATTGCTTTAACTACTAGAAATTATTATTTTTTTTTTTTACTTTTATAAATGAATCATTTTTAAAATACAAAGGATTCATTTATATTTTTTAATTAATTTTTTTTTACATTATTTGTTATAACCATGATTTTTAACATCCCATGTGTGTTGTGTGTGTGTGTGCTATTTTAACTATTTATATAATTTAACTTAAAAAGTGATTTTATTATATAATTATTACTAATCTTATTAGATATTTAAATTTATAATTTACATACATAATAATTCAGTCTTTGGAAGAACAACATTTAATAATATTTAATCAACTAAAAAAAGAAAAAGATAATTGAGAAATATGAAAGTATTACGTTTAAAATTGTAATTCAATTCAAGTGTAGTTGATATACATATTCAATACAAATTATAAGTCGAAGCCTTTGACGAGTGTGTAAAAATTTTTCATACTAATGAAGATTTTTAAAATGTTCCAATCAAAACCGGCATGAACTGCAATGCGCTGTACGTGTAGCAGAAAGTACCCCTTATTCTATTATTACACGGTCTTTTTTTAACACAATTGATTTAACATGGTTTAAAAATATAAAAAAAAATATTTTTTACACGCTTTTATTCCACTTAGCACGATTGAATTGGGCCTAGATTTTTTATGTCAAATTTAATTTTTGTGAAATTTGATCATATCTCAAGTTTAGAAGAAGTCCCTTTTTGTGTATACTTTACTTGTCAGAGCAATTGAAATGTGTTAATATTTTCTAAGCTCTCAATGCACTCATAAAAGTAAATGTCGAAAACTACAAATAATATTTATTCAATAAAAAAAAAGTATTTGAGAAATATAAAAGTATTGCGTGTAAAATTGTGATTCTATTCAAGTGTAATTGATATATTTAATAAAACGTAATAAAATTAAATGTTAAAGCCATTTCCTTGGAAACAAAAATTTTAAATTTTAGATCGACCTCGAAATGGAGAAGGCTCTACATTTCTTGGCGAAATGTTCGGTTTAAACGAAGCCACAGTAAGAAATATAACAAATGAAATTTCAGTTAGGCCATCGGTGATTTCTGGAACAAAATGGTCTGTTAAGTCTTCATTATACACTAGAGATGCAAATAAAAGGTGCCAATACACATTTGGGGTATTCAAACGGTGTCTTATCGAGTCATATTTTCATAATGTCATAATATTTTAAAGCAGTTTTATGTGAGTTTCTGTATTACAAGCGAGCGATACGTCTAAATATTTTCTATGGAAATAACTTAAAAAATTGAGAGCTTTTCATACAAAATTTCTAGACGATTTGCTTGCTTGCAATACAGAAACAGCACATTAAAAAATTTTTGTTGTTTTGTGTGTAAAAAAAGTCATAAAAAATTAAGACTTTTCTACATATGGTTATTGTTTTGTCATAAATTGGCAAAATAATTCGGAGCTAAGTGGTTAAAGCTATTAAGTTAAACCGGCGATGGTAAAACAAGCTGCCGCCAAAAAAATCGATAAGCAGAAATTATTATTAAAAATAAATAAATAAATTAAAAATAACACACTAAATTACAACGGTCGTTCACATCAGTCATATTTTTATTTTCGTTTTATTATTTTATGACATATGACTTTAGAACGACCGTTTGAATACCCCAATTATATGTACATGCATATACATACATATGTGTGATTTATTAAAATAAACATGAATTCTTGTTCTTAAAAAATCCTTGTTTTTCTCTAATTTTAATAGATTTTAGGAAATCAGAAACCAATAACCAATTTTTGCATACGTTCAATGTCTTTTTTTACACGGATTTTTCTGAAACCAATCTACCGTGTAAAAACAGAATTGGGTGTATAGTATTTAACTTATTTCCTGTCCGTCTATCTGGCTGTGTTCGCATCACGTAAAACTACTAGATGAATTTTAAAAAAATTTTAAAAAGACGTACCTTATTATCCTGATTCCAATATAAGATACCTGTTTTCAGCAAAAATATCTTATTTCTAAGAGAAAGTGTAGAAAAAGCAGTGAAAGTATGCAATGCTACCGATTTAAAAGTACTGCATACCTTAAGTAATATTTTATTTTTGAAAGCGGGATATTTTAAACACGGTTGCGCAACAGATAATGCTGTTTTAACCCTAGTCCTTATACACAACTTTTATTATGTGGACGTATACCCAAGTGCAGGTGTGGCCAGTAGTAATTATTCGCATCATTCGTTATAACTTTTAAGCAAAAACATTTTTTTGTTATTAAAATTTTGTTCTTTAATATATTAATATATTTAATATATTAAGAAGTCATTGAATTTGGAATAAAACAAAAGGAGGAGTGGATATTATATAAACGGCCAATATGTGTGCAACATTCGAGCAATTTCTTTGTATGCAAAACTTGCAATAATGAAGACAAAAAATAAATGAGTTAAGTTTTAATAAATAAAATAAATTTACATTACCACAAAAAAACAAAGTCTATAATAATTTTATTGATACAATTGCATAAGTGGCCACATCTGTATATGGGTATACGTTCTTGGGAGTCTCGGCTTAAGAAGCTCATAGATCCTCAGTGGTTTGAGATAGGATAGTAATTGAGGTGTCAGTTGACGCAGAATTTTGCCATTTTCTTAGATACGAAATTTCAATAGAAAAGTGTAAGCCATTTAAGAGGTGCATTACTCCAAAGTGTCAGTGGCCACACCTGTACTCGGGGTATAAGAACAAGAGTTAAAATAATGACAAAGTATAGATTAAAAGCGGCGTATTTTTAGCACCGTTGCGCAACAGATAGAGCTGTTTTGAAATAATAACAAATTATGAATCAGTTACTGCCAAATAGCCAATTGAATAACAATTTTATTTGATTTGGTATTTTTACTTTGTGGAATTACATGGTAATTAAAATATTTTAAACACCTGACGATAATTTTTAGAATATTAGAATTTTATACACAATTTACGAATTTTATCCAGGGATGGGTACCTTTATATAAATGAAATAAGCATACGTGAAGTATTATAAAAGTAAGTGCGTTAAAATTTGGTATGGATTACTTTCATAGCAAAATTGAATAAAATATTCCCAGGACGCGCACGAGCTGTATGGGCACAGCTCGTTTGCACAGAGAAAAAACAGTGTCTAAATTCCTAATAAAATAGGACAAAATTTATGAGATATCTATAGTATTTTTTAAGAAGAAAGTTTTATTATTTTAATAAGGAAAACCTTTTTTAAAAAATCAAGAATAAAACTTAGCGTTTTTATTAGATATTCTTCTTGTTTTTTCAAATAAAAAGAAAAAAATCAACAAAAAATTGTAAAAATAATAATTCTTGCAAAAAAAACCGACTTCAAAACAGATAGAAGGGCACAAATTTTAAACTAAAAATGTAAGAAGTAATCTGTAAGAATTAGATTTGAATCAAATAAAAGATGCGCCAAACTTAGAGGAAAAAATGAAGACTATTTGAATGTCAAGCCTCTCCTCTTTTCATCAGCATCCGTCTTTTATAGGGGCACCATTCAAGCCTCTGTCTACGGTTTCACAGATAGGGGCACACAGATCAAATAACATCACATATTCGGACACCCTTTAATTTACAATGTTAAATTAAAGACCTGTTGTTGTACGGGACTTGGCCAGAAAGATTCTTTGTAAATTTCAACTATCTGTCTATACCTGTTAAAAAGTTTAGTCATATATATCAAACTACATGAACTATTGGGACACCCTTTACATAATAATTCCAATTATTTATACTTGTTAGCATCCCAGAGATAGTAGTGGAAATTCTGCCTAATTTTCAAGTGTTTGTGTTTAACGGTTCAAAAGATACGGCCATATAGATCAAATTACATAATTTATGGGGACACCCTTTAATTTCTAAAATCAAATTGTATACTTGCTATAGTGGACTTTGCAATACAGGTTCCTTGTAAATTTCAGCTGCCTGTCTCTAACTGTTCAAAAGTTTGGTCACTCACATAGAATTACATTAACTATTGGGTCACCCTTTTAGTTCCAAATTCAAATTTTATACTTTTTGTTATAGCTTACTTAGCACTACAGGTTCTTTGTAAATTTGAGCGGTCTGTGTACAACTGTTCAAAAGTATGGCTATATACATAAAATTAAATGAACTATTGGAGCACCCTTTAATTTAAAATTTTGAATATTTATACTTTTTATAATAACGGTATGATGTAATCGACATTCTGTCAAATTTTCAAGGTTTAGTCTATAACGGTATAGACTATATGTATATTTTGTGTTTTAAGAAACAGTTTCTATGTTGATTTAAATAAACGAAATAACAAGAAAGCTGATATAATCATGAAGATATCCTTATTATACAAATTAAAAAGATGATTTACATATGATCATATAGGAACCTAATGAAATCAATCAGGAAAACCTTTTAGAAAAATTAGGTAAATTAATGAAATTAATAAGAAATCCCTTTTTTATACAATTCAGAAGAAAACTTAATAAAATCAAAAAGTTTTTCTCTATTGAAGGGTTTTTTTTTTGTCAAAATTTGTGAATAACAAGTTTTCTTATTGATGTAATAGGATTCCTTTCTTGATAAAATTAAAAAGATTTACCACATGAAAAAAATTTGTCTTCTTTCAGCTTGAATACCCTTTAGCCTAAAAACATTTTATAGAGCAAATCTTTTTGATTCTATTAGGCATTTTTGGCTCTGTGTAGCAATAAAAAATAATTACCTGCTTTAAAATTAAGAAAAATCTTAAAGTTTTTAATTTTTAAATTTTTTTGACTGTTTGTAATATTTGAGTCAAATGGAAGAAGTGTGTGCACAACCATTAGTGGAAAATCAGGCAACAGTTTCCAGACTTCTAAAAGCAAGTGAAATATAGGAGCCTCATGATCTAAAGCCAAGTAACGTCGAAGGGCTTATTGGTTTAACTAAAAACTTTTACTTAGCACCACAAACTGTTACGGGCAAAGAAAAGTGGATCTTTTATAATAACCGCAGGTAAAAAACATCTTATTTGAAGCCTGGTAGTATTTGAAGTATAGCAGCATTTTAGCAGCATTTGTGGTTTGAATAAAGAACAGTGTGAGAGAAATATGGAACATTTTTTGTTCAATAAAACATAAACATAGAAATTTTATTTCGGTTAAACATCTACAAGGGAATTTAGTTAAATAAAAATATACAGAATTCATATTCTTAATAATTTTTAAACTAATTATATACAGAAAAAAGTTTTTGCAACAATCAAAGTTATTAATTAGTTTCAGATAAAATTTTAATTTAATTTTAATTAATTCTATTATTTATTTAATTGGAATCTTATTATATTCATCCTTAATCTATACATATAATAAAACATTAACTCATTTCCTGTCTGTCTGTCTGTCTGCCTTTCTGTCTATGTTCGCATCACCTAAAAACTACTGGATGGATTTACACAAGATTTTGTGAGCAAGTTATAATTTTTTTTTCTGCAAAAATATCTTACTTTCAAGATTACATACTGCTTAATAGACAATTAAATAAAATTTATATTTGATTTGTATTTTTACTTTATGGAATTACTGTAATTTTTAGAATTTTAAATATAATAAACACTAAATTAAGAACAAATTAAAAAGAATTATAAATGATGCATTACGTTGATTATGTTACGGGATTTGTATATTGTAATTAATACATTGTTGCATGTCCTTTATTTGTAATTACGTCTGCACAACTTTAGGCGTCGAATTTAGAAGATTTTGGCATCTTTCTTTTGGAATTTTATTACAGATTTGCTGGACAGCTGTCCGAAGCGCTTGGTTGTTTATTGGTTGCATTTGGACGCTCTTTTTTAGGGTTCCGTACACAAAGTGTATAAACGTAACCCTATTGTTTTTGCTACAATGTCTGTCCGTCTGTCCGTCTGTTAGCGCCTTTTATCTCTGGAACCGTAATAGGTAGACTCTTGAAATTTTCACAGATGATGTATAGCCGTTGCTGCTATAGCAACAAATACTAAAACTTAGAGGGTGTTCCGATAGAGAGGTGTTATTCACTAATAGGTGCCTATTTCGTGAACTGTAGGAGGCATAGACTCAAGATTTAAAAACAGTAAATAAAACTTAGTTCGCTATATAAACAAGTCTAAAAAAATAAACCTAAAAATTAAAGGCTGTTCCGATAGTGGCGTGAATTGCATGTATAAGGCCTAAGTTTTGAACCATAATAGGTAGACTCTTGAAATTTTCTCCGAAGTGGTATAACTGTGGTCGCTATAGCAATAAATATTAAAACTTATACGGTGTTCCGAAAGTGAGGTGTTATTTGCCGTTATGTCTTTATTTATTGAGCTATATGAAGCGACCACTTAAAATTTACAGACAGTAATTAACTCTATGTTCGCTTTCTATTACATTAAACCTTAAAATTAAAGGGTGTTCCGAGAATGACGTGCTTTGCGTGTATATGGCCTAAGTTTTGAACAATAATAAGTAGACTCTTGAAGTTTTTACTAGATGTTTATTACTATGGAAACAATAACAAATAATAAAAATTAAAGGGTGATCAATCAGTGACATGTTTTCTACGTATATTACCTTACTTTTTGAACTGCAATAGTAAGGCCTGATATTTTTATAGAAAGTGTATTACCATGGCCGTTATAACAACAATTCCTAAAATTTAAAGGGGGTTCCGATGCAATTTTCGTGAATATGACTTTGATTTTAAAAAAGAAAAGCGTGCCCCATAAGACATGAAAAAATTAACAACTTGAGTTTTTGAAGGCGTACTAGACATAGTACGGAACCCTACGTGTGTGAGACTAACGCCCACTTGACTGATTTATTTATATCTGTCCAGAAATTCTTAAATGGTCTGGGCTCTGAGTGCGCCATTCCCTCACATTGACTTTATTGTCCCTAACCACGTTGTTGCAAGATTGCTCGTGTGCTAGGGTCATTATCATGCTGGAAGACCCATACCAATGGCATTTCTTCAGAAGCATAAGGGAGCATTACTTCCCCTAATTTACATTTAATTAATAAATGTTCTTATTTTGGTTTTGTAGGTCCTATACCATAGAAAATAAAAATACCTCATACCATTACGCTAGATACAGCTTGTTTTATGGTTTTAATTGTATGTTTTGGGTTGAATTCTACGTTCAGGTTCTTCTTACTTAGGAACGTGATCTCTTGCTTTCAAATAATACAATTCTGGACTCATCTACCATTTATTTTTCCGTTGGAATGAAACTACATTTTGTCTTTGGTAATATTTTTTTGACCGGCACTGTATAATTAATTAAATTTTTGTATCTGAAACTAATTAAAAACTTTAATTGGTGCAAATATTTTTTTCTGAGTAGTAAGTTTATATTTTTAAATAAATTCTTAGTAAAAAGGATCCTTTATTTTTTGAAAATGGTAATCATATCATAAGGAAATCAAATCAAAATTAACAATGAAACTTCTTATAGAAATATTGGACTTATACTCAAATAAGTAGAAAATTTTGTTATTTAAAGTAAGAAATATTTTCGTTTTTTTTTGGTCCTAATTGTAAATTATATTTCTTTTTATTTTTAATTTTATAATTAACTAACAATAACTTACTTCTATATTAATAAATCTATTTATATACAAGAATTTCTAAAAAGGAGAAGAGGGAATCAACAGTTGTAACACCAAAAAAATTAGTTTGTAACCTTTGTCGTTTTGGAATTATAACATTTACGATAAATTTCTTTTAAGAATTTGTAAGTATATCTTTAGTATTTATATACGGAAATGTTTGTGGCAACATTTAATTTAATGCACTAATTTAGCTAGAATGAAAATAATAGAAACAAACGCACGCTAATGTAATCTCTAAGACGAATACGTTTAAAATACTTTAAACTCAACCCGAGATGAAAATTTAAAATAGAAGTCAAGTTTTCTATTCATATTATATTAGAGATCACATTTAAAACGTACGGTTAATTAATGTCACACTCTGAGTTCGTCCATTAATGGATGTTGTTGGGATTGTGTTTGATGTTGATGTTGTTGTTGTTGCATTTGATGCTGTTGCATCGATTGAGCTGTACTAACTTGTACGGTGGGTGGTGGCGGTGGTGCACCCGCCCCAGTCAATGAGGTTGTCATTGTTTGATTATGAGAATTTTGCATTTGATGCTGATGCGTAACAATCATTTGCTGTTGGTGTTGTTGTTGCTGCTGTTGCTGATGACTAAGTTGTTGTTGTTGCTGCTGCTGTAGCGAAGACTGCTTCATGCAACTTTTTTTTGTTAATGTACCACACTGATTGCCCATAACTTGAAGGGCATGAGGAGCTGGCATTAAACCCATAATTGTAGCAGTTGATGCAGAACCGTTGCCACCAACACCTACACCTCCACCGCCTCCAGGATCTTGTAAAGATTTCAAGTGCTTTGGTGGCGGTGGTGCCCGATGAGGTAAATCGGCAAATTCTGGTGGCGGCAATTGATGATGTTGTAAAGCATGATGATGTGATAAAATAGTGGCCGGATCACTTTTGCTGTGTATTGTTAGTGTTTCCAAATCGCCACATATATTATTGGGCATTTGACCGCTCTCCTGTCTCTTCAGCTTTGTTTGCGATCTAGGCTCATTTAGTCTAGTCTTGTCACGTTGATAATAAACACCAGCAAATATTAACACATTCAATATAAGTAAACTGCAACCAATTGCTATGGTGACACTTAAAGCTGTTGAATAGGCTGCGAAACCATCATTATCTTGGGAAGCCTGAGAACCACCATGACCATCACCATCCATCATATCGTCCGGATACATTTTACTACTTGTATAGTGTGTACCATTGCGCTGTAGAGAAGATGAAGGTGAACTAAGATTTAGCAAGGAGAAGACTTGATTTGTGAATATACTAAAGTTCCCTAGAGCTGCATTGCCAACGCCAGGTGAATAGGGTGGGTTAAGCGGTTTAATGGAAGCATCACTGGCAATATTGTTGTCCATTTCATCCTCATCGCTAAGCTGGTGATGTGATGCGGGTACATTATCTCCACCCGGCTTATGTAGATCTGGTATTAAATTCAACCAAAAGGATAATCGATGGGCTCGGTAGTGATTTTTTAATTTTGGTTTAGTGTCTAAAGATAAAAATTGAGAATAAAGGACACGTAAGAAATGTGAAAAAATCAAAGATAAAATCCGAAATTTTCGATACAAATTTAAAGAAGATTTAATAAGAATAAATCGAGTATAAAATAAAAAAGCTAAACTAAATATATAAAACTAAGTAAAATAAAAATAAAAAATTGATTTCATTTTGATTGTAAAAAATTATGTCGTAACGGGTTTTAGGCAAATAATTGAGTACGAAGTTCATTACAAATACACGCTTATAGAGTAGTTAAAGATATTAAAATTATGAGATCTTACCAAAGTTTAAATACTTTTTGTGAACACTTTCATAGGCAGTCCACTCAATTATTTTATAGCGACTTCTTTCCTGACGGCTACCATGATCACTTTCCATTTGTTCATTGGGATTGCTGAAATACAAAGGGTTTTAAATATAAATAAGTTTAAACAAATTCTCATTTAATGTTAAATTCAAATATTTTTTTTTATGAAAAAAATCTTTTATTATAAAAAAAAAATTTTTTTTATGAAAAAAAAAATATTTTTATGAAAAAAAAATATTTTTTGAAGATCTTTTTTATATAAAAAAAATATATATATTAACGAAGTTTTATATAGAACTGCTGGTGTACCTTAATGTAGCCTAGCTGAAGCAAAACTGCATACTGTGAAGCAGAGTGGGCGATTATTTAATAAAAAACTTTTTGTAAAAAGGTTTTCCTTTTTTTAATTTCTAACAGAGACCGTAAATAACAGTTGTCAAAAACAAATTAAACACAAAACTTTTTATGTTAGAGTTAACGGAGATCTATACTGTCATATATCAATAGATTTGTATTGACGAGCTCTTTCAGAATCTATGGTGACCTTAAAAAATCGCTCTCAACTCCGTAGTTAACAAAGTTATTTTTCATCGGAAAAATAAAAGTGTAAAGGAAACTTTCAAAGAGAGAGTTTTATTATGCAGTCATAAAATAGCAGTAATTTTATTTTTTCACTCAGAAAATAAAACTCATTTTGTTTATTTATATAATTTTTTTGTGGACAGATTTGAATTTAAGAGCATAGAATGCGCTCTTCACGCTTCCCTGGATTGCAGGAATAAATTGTGGACTTTTTTATTGCCAATTTAGAGATATGGCTAATGCATTTTTTTCTCCAAGAGAAAAAATTTAAATTTTCAAGAAAACTTTTTTGCAACTTCAGTCATTTTCTTCGATTTCTTGTTCTGTTCTAAAAACGATGTATGAGATGTATCGCAAAAATTCGATCAAAATTGGTAAATATCTGGTGAAGATCGTTAATCAAACAATAACAAATTTTCATAAAATGAGTTTTAGTTTTTAACGAAAAAAAAAACTCCTAAAAAAGTTTTATTTTATGACAAATAAAATTCTTTTTTTTTGTGTAATTTTCATTTGAGTTTTTATTTTTACGTTAACCAATAAATGTTTCAGATGAATTTTTTTATTTAATTCTCAAAATTATTATAAAATAATTTTTTTAAATGATAATTGTTATTTACGGTCCCTTGCTTCTAATAGGAATTTATTTTGTTTTTTTTTTTTGGTAATTGGAAAAAAATTTGTTGTTAATAACAAAAATAACCTTAAAAAACTTTTTTCATAAAAACTAAAATTAGGGAAAATAGTTTTTTCAAAATAGGTTGTTTTAAATTATAACCCACTGTAAATTATTCTTAGTCACAGTTCAGACGGGCGAACATTTGGAACTCTCTTTTGTTTTTATAATTTTTCGCTACACCCTTCCACAAAGAAACAAACAAAAGTAGGGCTAACATTTAACTCAAAAATTCAAGGTATGACCCCCACTGTTTCCTTCCAAACTGTTCTTTGCTAAACTATGCGTATTGAAAAGATAATAATCTTTTACTCTGGATGGGAGGTACCACTCCTAATATTCTAATCCAGTCCGTATTTTCCTAGACTAATCACATTAGTATGAGGGTTAATTGTGCAAAGTTTCAATACTCTACCTATTGCAGATATCCAGATAGACGATAATAATTGATCAATTTGTATAGGAGGTACCACGCCCTCTATTACAAACCAGCCTGTGTTTCGCTAAACTATGTATATAAATGTATATAAAGGGTTTACTGGTGCAAAGTTTTAAAGATCGTACCTACTATGCTTCTCTAGCTACTTAAAAATGGGCGTATAAGTGAGCATGGTCAATTTTTATTTCCGTAGAAACCTAAGTTGGGTTATGATGAACATTTAAAATAAATTATGCTAAATCGGTGTAGCCATTCTTAAGTAATGGGATTATACACTGTGTAATTTTTAAGTCATGACAAAATAACCATATGCGGACACCACTACGTCATAAAAGACCAAAAAAAAAAAGTATTCTGTCTCCCAGTTTTTCCCAAAGTCCTCCAGGTTTTTTTTTTATGGGCCCTCAAAGATGTAGGGCCTCGATGTCAATTTTGCGTAAAAATGAGCATTTACTCAAGCTCGTATTTTGCAAACCGTTTGAAATTTTGATATACTCTCTGAGGCAAAGTTGTATCTCTTGTCATAAAGAACAAAAATTGTTAACATATAAAATCAAAAAAACTTCGTTTAGGTAGCGCTTAGGTAGCCGAAATGAATTTAAATTCATAAAGCGCTACTTAAACGGTGTTAAGAATCATTCCTAGGAAGTTCATATGTTCTAGAAAGTTGTTTACTGAGATCTTGGGTTAATTTTTGTAGTTGATTGTTTCCTTGAATTTTGAACGGTTTGCTACCTATGGACCTGAACAAGGGAAAAAGGTAAAAATTTTGAATTTTTTAAATTTTTTTGTGATTTTGACCTTGAAGATGAAGTTTTTTTTGATTTTATATGTTAACAATTTTTGTTCTTTATGACAAGAGCTACAACTTTGCCTTAAAGAGTATATCAAAATTTCAAACGGTTTGCAAAATACGAGCTTGAGTAAATGATCTTTTTTTTGCAAAAATGACATCGAGGCCCCACATCTTTGAGGGCCCATAAAAAAAAACCTGGAGGACTTTGGGCAAAACTGCGAGACAGGGGTCTTTTCTTTTTGATTTTTAACAGGTAGTGGTGTCCGTATATTGTTATTTTTTTCCATGTTGCACTGTGTTACTTATAATGAAATCAGATTTCAAAAATCAAAGTAAATACCAACAAAGTAAATATCAACAAAGCGTATCGGCGATAACCAAAAAACAAAAACGATACTCTGTTCCCAATCCGTAATATGCTAAAAAAACTTATTGTTTCCCTGCCAAATGCGTCGGAATGTAAACTCAGATTTATATGACGTACTAAATTTATTACATAATATGAAATTTATAATCAAGCTTAAATTCATTTTTATTCTCTCTAAGAAAGAATTAATTAAATTACAAATTAGGTGATAATATTAAAGAAAAATGGGGAAAATTTAATTTTGAGACACCAGCTACTAAATTTATTATTTATATAAAATAAAATAAAAATCGAGTGTCGTTTTAAATCAGGGATTATATTTAGCGTATTTATGAATTACTTATTGATCAGAAATCGTATTTTTCGTCTAATAACTACTAAGTATTGATGCAAATTTAAGAATAGTTAAACTCACATAAAATGTATTTTAAAACAACTTTTGTATAAAATTTTTTTTCTAAATTTTTTTCTAAATTTTTTTCTAAATATGTCGTGTTTTCTTATTTAAGCTTTATTATTATGTATCGTTATTATTTCATAATAACACACACAAAAATTCAAATCTAAAATTACTTACCCTGTTCTTACAAAATTCGACCAATACAGCATAACAATCTCCGACAGACTTATTTCAGTTTTTGTATAATTGCGCGTAAAATGATTAAAACCAGCCACCAAGGGAGCACCAAATATGTACGGCAAATCTTCACCATGTATACATCCTTGACGCTAAAATAAACAAAATGAATATCAAATATAAAATAAAGTTTCAAAATAATATTCGCTTAAAATTTCAAGTCTAAAACTTAATGTCATTCAATTATTTTAATAAATAAATTTTAGACATATTTCATGATTGATATTGTTTTTTGTTCAGCATTCATTACAATGTTTGTGTGTTGTCGTCATAGTACATATCCATTTTTCAAAATTATTTTTTGTATAAAGCACTTAACAATTGATTGATGGCTTTATGGCTTTATTTCACATGTATTGTAGGCGTATGATTGATATTTTGATATTTTACTAAAAATTTGGAAATTACTCATACGTACAAAGAGCTTTTTTTTTGCCAATATTAAATATTTGCATTTGTATTTAAAAAAAAAAACTTACAAATGCAAATTATTTCGTTTGTAGATAAATATAAGTTAATTAAATTATTGACATTTAAAATAATTTTTGCTATTTGCATAATTTCTTTATCTCAACGAAAAAAAAAAAATATTATTTATACAGGACTAAATAAAGACTAAAGTATTTATGTGATGTTTTTATAAAAGTTCTACTACAATAAACATTGTTGAATAATATTAGTTTAAGAATATAAATAAAAGTCTTTATAATTATCGTTAAAAAAATATATGCCGGCTACAATAAAATGTAACAAAAACATTAAGATAACAACTGAAGGTTTCCATCCACAAGAAGGAAATTTTATATTTCATGTTATCCTTATTGACAATGAAGGTGAGAATATAAGCACCAATGCGAAGTGAAGAGAAGTTATATGTTTTTTTATTAAAGAGTTACCCTGATCCACTGTGGATATTTAATATGGTAGAGATGAGTTTTCATGAGGGAGCTTAGTTGGTATGGATACCTTTCGAACTCTATTTGGGTTGACATCTTTTTTCTATATATAAATATTTGTTAATAATTGCGAGAGACTCTGTGTTGAGTAAGAAGGTCGATCGCTATCAGTCGCCGGTCTGAAATAATTATATATGAGAGTAAATACAAGTGATTGCACAAGGCTTGATGAGAATTAGTTAAACTACTATTTGGGTTCGAGAAATCATTGTGGCTCTAAGGAGGTCGGTAAAGTGGTTTGATTTCTGACCCCACTAATATTATAATTATTCCTTTTTTAGGGTTCCGTACCCAAAGGGTAAAAACGAAACCCTATTGTTTTCGCTACAATGTCTGTCCGTCTGTCCATCTGTCAGCGCCTTTTATCTCTGGAGCCGTAATAGGTAGACTCTTGAAATTTTCACAGATGATGTATAGCTGTTGCCGCTATAGCAACAAATACTAAAACTTATAAGGTGTTCAGATAGAGAGGTGTTATTCACGAATATTTGTTTATTTCTTGAAGTGACGGAGGCACAGACAAAAGATTTACAAACAGTAATTAAAACTTAGTTCGCTTTAAAAAGAAGTCTAAAAAAATAAACCTAAAAATTAAAGGATGTGCCGATAGGGATGTGATTTGCATGTATAAGGCCTAAGCTTTGAACCATAATAGGTAGACGCTTGAAATTTTCACAGAAGGTGTATAGTTGTGGCCGTTATAGTAGTGAATTCTAAAACTTATAGGGTGTTCCGATAGAGAGGTGTTATTCACAAATATCTGCTTATTTCTTGAACTGTAGGAGGAATATACTAAAAATATGCAAGCAGTAATTAAAAGGTGTTCCGAGAGTGACGTACTTTGCGTGTATATGGCATAAGTTTTGAACGACTCTTGAAGTTTTTACAGGAGGTTTATTACTATGGAAACTATAACAAATAATAAAAATTAAAGGGTGTTCCGACAGTGACGCGATTCTCATGTATAACGCCTTATTATTTGAACTGTAATAGGTAGACTCTTAAAATTTTGTACAGAAGATATGTTGTCACGGCCGATATGACAATTACTAAAAATTAAAGGGTGTTCCGACAATGACTTATTTTTCACGAATATTGACTTATTTTTTTAATCGTAATAGGTAAACTCTTGATATATTCATAGAAAAAGAATTTCCATGGCCGTTATATCAAATAACAAAATTGAAAGGTGTTCCGACAGAAACATGATTTTTACTTAAATAGCCTTATTTTTTGAACCGTAATAGGTAGACTCATGAATTGTTATACTGCGGCCACGGTAACAATTACTAATAACTAAAGGGTGATCCATCAGTGACAAGTTTTTGACGTATATTACCTTATTTTTTGAACCGCAATAGGTAGGCCTAATATTTTTATAGAAAGTGTATTACAATGGCCGTTATAACAACAGTTCCAAAAATTTAAAGGGTGTTCCAATAGCTATGCAATTTTCGCTAATATGACTTTGATTTTAAAAACAAACGGTGCCCCATAAGACATAAAAAAATTAACAACTTGAATTTTTAAAGGCGTACGGAACCCTACGTGTGTGACACTAACTCGCACTTGACTGGTTTATTTAAGAGAGGACTTTAATTAGTTAATTTTAGTGCCAACTTCATAAATAATATGCCTTATAATTATATATTTTGAAAATGAAGATAGCATGGTTGGATTGGATGCAACAAACAACAACAAGTAATTGGATAATATCTAAATAAAATAAAATAAAATAAAATAAAATAAAATAAAATAAAATAAAATAAAATAAAATAAAATAATTTAAATATATAAATATAAATAAATAAATCATCAAATAAATAAATAATCAAATAACTAAATAAATAATAGTTTTCAAGCAGCTTTGATCATGTTTTATTAATTTATTACCTTAATATTAAAAATTCCAGTTTAAAAAAAATTCATTTGTAACTTTATTTATAATTCATTAATATTAATATTATTGTTAATAGGGCAGTTGATTTTTGAGTACTTACTTGAGGATAATCACCGTATCTTGTTTGATAATCAAATACGTATAAGTATGAATTTCGATGATCAGCTGAATGTAGGTCTACAGTTTGGGCAGCTGGTGCTACAACCTGAGCATCACTTAGGGCCTCCAAAGTTTCGTCTCTGCAATGGAAAGTAATTAATATTACAAGTTACTCGATTACTATGCTAGAGTAAAATAAAGTTTATTTTTTATAACAACTAAAAGGTGATATAAACAAAATGCCAAAAGGTCAAGGTTAAAGATTGTTTACCCGGTCTTTAAAAAAATGATGCTGTTCTTACTTGATAAAAAATTAAATAACAATTGGAAACATTTTATCGGCAGATTTAATTCATTTAATTAGTTTTATTTCAGACTTAACCCATTTGAACCCAAATACAAACTGTAAGTAACATTTTTGAAATAACCTAATTAACGTAACTTCTATAGACTTATTAACTATTTTATAGCAAAAAATTAAAAAAAAAAATATTTCAGTTTTAAGTAAAAAGTCCTCAACCTGGGCATGAGCCTTTACATGATATTTTTCGAAACAGCTGGAAAAATTCATAAGGATACTTTACCTTTCACTAAATATGTTTAATTCCGAAATGTTTAATTGCAAACTCTATTCACTTTAGCAATCTTATGGGTACTCAAAGACCGTGAGATATGGCTGATTATTTAAGTGGGGGAAACATTTGACGAATAAAAATTATATGTATATTGCTGTTACCTTCAATGAAGATAGATGCCGGTGGTGCCCAACATTTTGTAAATTGGTATTTCCATTTCTTGTACCTTTAAACTATTTTAGAACTTAAGATAAATAATCCATTTAAAAATAATTTAAGTGTCTATGATTTAAAATTTATTTAAAAGTTATTTACTTGATTAAGCCCAGTACGCAGCTCTACGAAATTTCAGTTTTGATTTTTTTGTCTTTATTTCTACAAAAGTAAAATTCATGTAGTCGTGTTTTTTAAATTTTATAGTTTATTGTACACAATAACATTATATCAACACAGAAATAAAAAAAAATATTTTAAATGTATGTATAAAAAACATGAAATGTCATAAATTCCCTTACCAAACAAATGCCTGAACATTAATTTTTGTTTCAGCTGAAGAAAAAACGTCTACACTTTTTGTTAGAACACCCCTGTAATAGTCGAAAATTCCGTTTAGTTTTCTTTTTAGCTGCGTACTGCCAAACGGGAAGTTGACTGAAAATATTCAAACCTGAAATTCGGGCTGTTTTTTTTACACATACTTCTTATGGGAAACTGAAATTCAGGCGAGCTGCATACTGGCCTTTACATACGAATAATTAAGTGGCGTTAAAAAAAATTATATATTCATCGCAACCACACACACATTGTTATAGAGAACAGAGAGTTACAGAGAATAATATGGTTCTAGAGACATACTACAACTTTGGTTTTTCTCTGTATGTAAATTTTAATAATTCAATGGAAAACCGCAAAGACATAAATTAATAAATATTATGAAGACATTTAAACAATTTTTTAAAAGCATAAAATTTTTGGAGCATAAAAGGACATTCAAAAGTGACAAGCTGAGAATCTTTTTTAGTATTAATGTTTAAAGTTATAATATAATTATCCAGCTAAATCGAAAATATACCCACAAAAAACATTAACAAACAAAATGTAATTGAATTCAATTAATTATTTTTCTATTATTAGTTTTTTTTTCCACTCAAATAAACATAGAGGTAAATTTTATATTTTTAAATAAATTAAATTTCAATAAATTGATTTCATGTTCAAGTTTTACCACATACAAAACACGAAATTGAAATTTAGTTTCTATTGGTTTATTTCTAAAAATTAAGCAATAATTTTCAGAATTCACGACGAAAAATAATATCCTTAAAAAATAAAATAACTACAAAAATATTTAGCAGCAAACATTTAAATATTAAAAAAAAAAAAATATTTGGCAAAATATAACAATGTCGAGAATGGCCAATGGCCAGAAATTACATAATAATAAAAACTACCACAAAATATAATTTTGATAAAATTTAAAGTGAAAAAAAGAGGAAAATATAACAAAATCAAAAGAAACAAAATGAAAACTAAACCGTGATGTAAATGCAAATATTATTGATAAATGGTTAGTACTTTGATACTGTAGAAATAAACAAAAAAAAAAAAATAGTATGATAAATGCCATTTTTGTAGGGGTTTAATTTTTTTTTTAAGTAAAATGGTTTTCAATTCAATTTAATTAAAAAGTTAATAACTTTTTCAGACAAGTGAGCTTTAAATGATTATAATAAATTTTTCCATATATAGACCTTTAAGCCCTTATATATAAAGAGTCCGCCATCTAACGATTTTTTTTTTCAACTATTACTTATTTCGTGAATGGTAACATTTAGCTCATGTCTGATTTGACAGATAATTAGTTTTATCCTTCCGCTGAACGAATATGGTTGTGTATACGCTTGAACAGCGCTGGAAAATATTGCGACATTACTTTGAAAATCATGGTAATGTTGCAGAATGTGTGCGAAAATTGCGTACGGATTTTGGAAGAAGAGAAGTACCGTCAGCTCCGTATGTTCGTTTTCTTGTGAAAAAAGTGAAAGAAACTGGCATCCTTATCGATAAAGCAAAGCGTGAAAAGCCAAAAACAGTCCGTACACCCGAGAATATTGCTGCTGTGGCAGAAAGTGTGCATGAAGTGCCATCAACATTAATTCACCGTTCTTAACAATTGAACATTCCGGACACATCATTAAGACTAATTTTGCATAAAAACCTTGGTATGATGCCATACAAAGTCCAATTGGTTCAGGAGTTGAAGCCAACAGACCATCCAATGCGTTTTCACTTTGCTAAGTGGTCTGCGATCGACTTACAGAAGATGCCGATTTTGCCAAAAAAAAACCTCATCTTTTTAGATGAAGCTCATTTTGATCTTGGCGGGTATGTAAACAAGCAAAATTGTCGCATTTGTGGCACAGAAAACCCGCACGCATACATTGAAAAGCCGATGCACCCAAAACGAATCACTGTTTGGTGCGGATTTTGGTCCAGAGGCATAATTGGGCCATTTTTCTTCGAAAAAGAGCAAGGAGTGGCCGTTACAATCAATGGTGATCGTTATCGGGCCATGTTGAACGAATTTTTGTTCACAAAAATTGAAGAGAAGGCTATTGGCAAAATTTGGTTTCAACAGGACGGCGCTACGTGCCACATAGCCGAAGCTACACTCGATGTTTTGCGCCCTGTTTTTGAAGATCGCATTATCAGCCGTAGAGCCGATTTCGTTTGACCAGCTCGGAACTGCGATTTGACACCGTTGGATTATTATTTGTGGGTCAAAGATAAGTGTTGCGCCGACAAGCCAAAGACAATTAATGTTTTAAAGGACAATATTCGTGAAGCCATTGCTGAAATACAGCTGCACACAAAAGATAGTGTGCTTAACATTTGGACTGATCGTGTAGGCTACTGCATAGCCAACCGAGGCAGCCATCAATATCGGCAGGGGGAAACTTAGCTATGGTTTTTTGAACTTATTGTGCATCGGACTAAAACAAAATATAATGATACTGGTAGCATTAGAAAACTCAATGCAACCAATTTGATTTGGTAAAAGCTAGACTTCAGTGTAACACACGACGAATTTAAATAGAATTGAAGTCTATAAAATAAAGAAGTTTTAACATTGTCTTTCTTTAATAAAATAATATAAATAAGTGTTTAAATAAACAGCCAGTGCCAATTGTCTTCACCGGCAGGTTTGACGACAGAAAGTCAATTTGAAAGTATTTACTTTGTGCATGTTTATAATTCACAATTCATTTATTTTTAACAATGGCCACCACATTTGTTAAATTCAAGCCCATTAGATTTTTTACGTATCAATTCTTAAGATCAAAATAGCAACAAAAACCAAACGGTCAATGCACAGATTGGCCAAATATTAATTTTTCGTGAATTTATTTAACAAATTTCAAGCATCGTGAAAACTAAAACTCCCTTACAGAGCATAAAATTCTACATCACTAATTAATGTTAAATATATAACGGTGCTTATATAGTGAAGCGTTAAAATTAATCATTGTGTAAACAAAACTGAAAAAATAGGTAGAAAAGGACATAAATCTTTGAGCAGTTAAGTACTATTTACCACAAGCAACTTTCAAAAAGCAACAAATTAAATCATGCAACCATTAAGTTCAGGTATTTACAGACAAGTTTTGCTTTCTGTTTCTGTTTCTGTTTCTGTTTATATTAATAATTCTTGCAAAAAACCCGACTTTAAAGCAGATATATAGGCATCAATTCAAAAGTAAAAAAATTTAAAGGAAGTAATATGTAAGAATTCAAATAATTTTATACTTGTTGCTATGTTGAACATACATAGTAATTTACGTTCTGTATATAAAGCCATTTACGAAAAATTACGTCAGATATGAGGACACCCTTTTCTTCTTTTACACTTATTATTACTGACACAGTATAATACCACACAATAATACCACCTATTAGAACACCATATAATATACAATTTTAAATTTATTATAAAGAACAGATTATTTTTAAATTTCAACTGTCTGTCTATAACAGTTCAAAAGTTTGGCCATTTGCAGCAATATAAACCAACTATTGAGACACCCTTTAGTTTATAATTTTAAATATTTATACATGCTATTACATGCTATTACATGTATAAATATTTGAAATTATAAACTAAATACATTTTTAAATTATAAACTAAAGGGTATCCCAATAGTTGTTTTATATTGATGCATATGGCCAAACTGTTGAACCGTTATAAATAGACAGTTGAAATTTACAAAGAATCTGTTCTTTATAATAAGTGTTTAATTTAAAATTGTACATTAAAGGGTATACCAATAGATGATATTATTTAAACTAAATGGCTCTTTGGAACCGTATAATAATACCAGACGTAGTAGTGGAGATTCTGTCTACTCTTCAAGTGTTTGTCTATAACGGTTCAAAAGATAGGGCCAGATAGGTCCAATTATATCAATTATGGGGACACCCTTTAGTTTCCAAATTTAAATTTTATACTTTATGTTATAGCGGACTTAGATATACAGGTTCTTTGTAAATTTCAAACGTCTCTCTATTACGGTTCAAAAGTTTTGCTATACACATCAAATTACATCAACTATTAGGACACCCTTTATATAATTTCTAATTCTAACCCCCATATTTATAAAAAATAAAATATATTTGAAATCTATTTTAGAACAAACTTTTCAAACAAAAGTTGTTCTAAAATACATTTTAAATAATATTTAATATTTAGTTAATAATGGGTGATTTTTTTGAGGTTAGGATTTTCATGCATTAGTATTTGACAGATCACGTGAGATTTCAGACATGGTGCCAAAGAGAAAGATGCTCAGTATGCTTTGACATTTCATCATGAATAGACTTACTAACGAGCAACGCTTGCAAATCATTGAATTTTATTACCAAAATCAGTGTTCGGTTCGAAATGTGTTTTATCGACAAATTTTGTTCAGCGATGAGGCTCATTTCTGGTTGAATGGCTACGTAAATAAGCAAAATTGCCGCATTTGGAGTGAAGAGCAACTAGAAGCCGTTCAAGAACTGCCCATGCATCCCGAAATATGCACTGTTTGGTGTGGTTTGTACGCTGGTGGAATCATTGGACCGTATTTTTTCAAAGATGCTGTTGGACGCAACGTTACGGTGAATGGCGATCGCTATCGTTCGATGCTAACAAACTTTTTGTTGCCAAAAATGGAACAACTGAACTTGGTTGACATGTGGTTTCAACAAGATGGCGCTACATGCCACACAGCTCGCGATTCTATGGCCATTTTGAGGGAAAACTTCGGAGAACAATTCATCTCAAGAAATGGACAGGTAAGTTGGCCACCAAGATCATGCGATTTGACGCCTTTAGACTATTTTTTGTGGGGCTACGTCAAGTCTAAAGTCTACAGAAATAAGCCAGCAACTATTCCAGCTTTGGAAGACAACATTTCCGAAGAAATTCGGGCTATTCCGGCCGAAATGCTCGAAAAAGTTGCCCAAAATTGGACTTTCCGAATGGACCACCTAAGACGCAGCCGCGGTCAACATTTAAATGAAATTATCTTCAAAAAGTAAATGTCATGGACCAATCTAACGTTTCAAATAAAGAACCGATGAGATTTTGCAAATTTTATGCGTTTTTTAAAAAAAAAAAGTTCTCAAGCTCTTAAAAAATCACTCGTTATTTAGTTTCTAATTTTAAATATTAGACATTCTATCCAATTTTCAAGTAATTGTCTACAATGCTTCAAAGATAGGGCCATATAGGTAAATTGACGTCACATATGGGGACACCATTTAATTTTTAATTTTATTTTTATTACTTTCTTATTGGAAGCTGGTGCCCTTTACGCTTCATAATACACGTATGTTGTATGGGGACACCCTTAAATTTTTTAAATTCTGAACTTCTTTTAAAGTAGGACCATATGATGGGCATATCCTCTCTAATAAAGAAAAAAATTTAAAATCGGTTTAGAAATAACTGAGTTCTGCGCGCCTCAAAAGTTATGTGCGTGAGTTAGAAAGAGCCTCACGCATTGAATTTACCAACAAAAGGCACTTTGCGGCTTCTTCTAACACTTTTGCTGTTGTCATTGTTTTGTGTATTTTATTAAAGATGAGCAAACGTGGCAATTTTTTACCCGTGAGTGATGCACGCCCCAATTACGCCTGGGTGTGGTTATTTTTATGTATTATAGTGATTAGCGCCACCCTCCGATCACTTATTGGTTTGCCAAATTCTTAATTATAAACATGCATAAATTCTCTATGTGTGTGGATCATGTACTTATTACTGCATGTAAGTACAATTGTTATCATAAATTTTTGTGCCTTTCATTAAGAATTAAAATCAATATTAGTTTTTGTATTAGTTAGTATTTATTTAGTTTTACTATTAAAGTTTTGCAGGTAAGGAAAAGTAAATAGTTTTTGTATGGGGTTCCCCCTTCTATACCGTTAAGATTTCATTGAAACATGCAATTTGCTCTAAGAGTTAGCTTCATTTACTTTAGGGTACCTCGCTGTTGTAGCTCGGCAGATATAGAAAAATATTATTTTTGATGTATCTGTGATACCCATTTCGCCTCCAATATTTTGTTCAAACATGCGGATTGAGAAATATTATGAATTTTTTTTTATGTGGGGTACTCGTTTTCCGCCTCGTATACCACCAAGGTTTTTTTTTTCAAAAAATTTTGAAAAACTACTGCATTGTTATTTGATCACTTCTATTTGTTTGCAATTTTCACTCTAACACTCTAACAAAAAAGCTCTAGCTCCTTGAATACCTTTGGTGTGAATAAGCAATACCATTTTATTTTAATAAATATTTAATTAAAGAAAGTTCTTAAAACCAATTATTTTTAACAACGAACCGATAATTTTTTAAACTCATTAACACTGTTCGAAACCATAAAAAATTGATTTTCATTTTTTTGCCAACCTGCCTAAAAACCACAAAATATTTATTTGAAATTTCCATATTATTTTATTTATATATTATATAAATAAAATATTAAAATGTTATATAAATAAAATATCTATTATATATTATTTATAGTATGTACTTTTATTTTGAAAAATATCTTTTTATTGAAGTTGTTATGAAGAGGGTGACTGTTTTAATGATCTAAAGTATAATTACATATTTCTGTGAAAATAAGGAATAAGTGCTTAAGTGCTTAAACTTACTGGCACCTTTGTCTTTGTCTCCGTACTCAAAGGTAACCATGTGCAAAGTCTCAATTATTTTGTACCATTTTTCAGGAAGTTATAGCGAAATGACTTTCTGCTTTTCTTTTTTATATGAGGAAAAAGCATTTTATAAGATTACAAGAAGGGCCTAATTTAAAAAAAAAATTAAATAAAATTTTTACAAAAAAATTTGAAAAAAATTTCACATTTATACAAAAGAATTTCAAAAATATTTTTACAAAAAATTTTCCAAAAAAGTTTGCAAAAAAATTAATATAAAATTTGTATAAAACATTTTTGATAAATTTATACGAAAAAAAATCGATAGAATTTTTACAAAAAAATTTTAATAAAATTTTTACAGAAAATTTTCGATAAAATTATTACAAAAAATTTCAATAAAATTTTTACAAAAAAATTTCAATAAAATTTTTACAAAAAAATTTCGATAAAATTTTTAGAAAAATATTTCGATTAAATTTTTACAAACAAATTTCGATAAAATTGTACAAAAAAAATCCGATAAAAATTTTACAAACTAATTTCGATAAAAATTTTACAAAAAAATTTCGATAAAAATTCTACAAAAAAATTTCGATAAAAATTCTACAAAAAAATTTCGATAAAAATTCTACATAAAAATTTCGATAAAAATTCTACAAACAAATTTCGATAAAATTTTTACAGAAAATGTTTGATAAAATTTTCTGTAAAAATTTTATCGAAAATTTTCTGTAAAAATTTTATCGAAAATTTTCTGTACAAATTTTATCGAAAATTTTCTGTACAAATTTTATCGAAAATTTTCTGTACAAATTTTATCGAAAATTTTCTGTACAAATTTTATCGAAAATTTTCTGTACAAATTTTATCGAAAATTTTCTGTACAAATTTTATCGAAAATTTTCTGTACAAATTTTATCGAAAATTTTCTGTACAAATTTTATCGAAAATTTTCTGTACAAATTTTATCGAAAATTTTCTGTACAAATTTTATCGAAAATTTTCTGTACAAATTTTATCGAAAATTTTCTGTACAAATTTTATCGAAAATTTTCTGTACAAATTTTATCGAAAATTTTCTGTACAAATTTTATCGAAAATTTTCTGTACAAATTTTATCGAAAATTTTCTGTACAAATTTTATCGAAAATTTTCTGTACAAATTTTATCGAAAATTTTCTGTACAAATTTTATCGAAAATTTTCTGTACAAATTTTATCGAAAATTTTCTGTACAAATTTTATCGAAAATTTTCTGTACAAATTTTATCGAAAATTTTCTGTACAAATTTTATCGAAAATTTTCTGTACAAATTTTATCGAAAATTTTCTGTACAAATTTTATCGAAAATTTTCTGTACAAATTTTATCGAAAATTTTCTGTACAAATTTTATCGAAAATTTTCTGTACAAATTTTATCGAAAATTTTCTGTACAAATTTTATCGAAAATTTTCTGTACAAATTTTATCGAAAATTTTCTGTACAAATTTTATCGAAAATTTTCTGTACAAATTTTATCGAAAATTTTCTGTACAAATTTTATCGAAAATTTTCTGTACAAATTTTATCGAAAATTTTCTGTACAAATTTTATCGAAAATTTTCTGTACAAATTTTATCGAAAATTTTCTGTAAAAATTTTATCGAAAATTTTCTGTAAAAATTTTATCGAAAATTTTCTGTAAAAATTTTATCGAATATTTTCTGTAAAAATTTTATCGAAAATTTTCTGTAAAAATTTTATCGAAAATTTTCTGTAAAAATTTTATCGAAAATTTTCTGTAAAAATTTTATCGCAAATTTTCTGTAAAAATTTTATCGCAAATTTTCTGTAAAAATTTTATCGCAAATTTTCTGTAAAAATTTTATCGCAAATTTTCTGTAAAAATTTTATCGCAAATTTTCTGTAAAAATTTTATCGCAAATTTTCTGTAAAAATTTTATCGCAAATTTTCTGTAAAAATTTTATCGCAAATTTTCTGTAAAAATTTTATCGCAAATTTTCTGTAAAAATTTTATCGAAAATTTTCTGTAAAAATTTTATCGAAAATTTTCTGTAAAAATTTTATCGAAAATTTTCTGTAAAAATTTTATCGAAAATTTTCTGTAAAAATTTTATCGAAAATTTTCTGTAAAAATTTTATCGAAAATTTTCTGTAAAAATTTTATCGAAAATTTTCTGTAAAAATTTTATCGAAAATTTTCTGTAAAAATTTTATCGAAAATTTTCTGTAAAAATTTTATCGAAAATTTTCTGTAAAAATTTTATCGAAAATTTTCTGTAAAAATTTTATCGAAAATTTTCTGTAAAAATTTTATCGAAAATTTTCTGTAAAAATTTTATCGAAAATTTTCTGTAAAAATTTTATCGAAAATTTTCTGTAAAAATTTTATCGAAAATTTTCTGTAAAAATTTTATCGAAAATTTTCTGTAAAAATTTTATCGAAAATTTTCTGTAAAAATTTTATCGAAAATTTTCTGTAAAAATTTTATCGAAAATTTTCTGTAAAAATTTTATCGAAAATTTTCTGTAGAAATTTTATCGAAAATTTTCTGTAAAAATTTTATCGAAAATTTTCTGTAAAAATTTTATCGAAAATTTTCTGTAAAAATTTTATCGATAAAAGGTAAAAACCGAATGTATATTATTGTGAAATTGGGAAACATAACATAATAAGGGTGAAGGTTATATATGTTTCGGCATGGCTTATTTTACTTATTTTGGTTGTTTTCTTCTACTAATCAACTAATTTGTAAAAAAATACTCTTTCAACTTAGAGAGAATAAAACGAACTTAAGCCTTATTTAAGCAATTAGTTGGACATATAAAATATAAATATTCAATATTAGTAAATTTTTTTTAAAAAACTTTTTTCGATTTTAAGTTACAAATCCAACTTTGTAAGCTATTTACAAAATAAAACCTCTAGATTTTTCTTTTTTTTCTTTTCGTATTTCGTTTTTACAATATTCAAAAGGGTATTACTACCGGTCTTGTTTTGGAGATATTTTAGTCTGTAATAATTTTGTATGTGTGATGTTTAAATTTTGTCACATCCTGCCGTTGTTGAATGTTGTATTATAAAGTCTACCTCAATAAAAAATTATCAGTTATGGGATGTTGTTAGATGACAAAAATACATTTAAATAGAATACTTTTATCTAACTTTCATTTCAATATAAATAAATCAGACATTTATTGAATATAAATAAAACAGGATATAAACAAAAAAAAAAATAAAAATAAAAAATAAAAAAGTTTTAGGGGTTGCGCGACGGACTATAAATGCTGAGAACAGGAAATTCAAAATAAATACCCAATTTAATAACTGTGCATGAGGTATGTCTATTTAAAGGTGTGCTGTTTTTAAATAAAAATGTTGTTGAAAGCCACTCATGTTGTGTTTTTCCTCTATAGCAATAAATTTTTGTTCAGTTGTTTTCTAGACTGATGCTGATTTTAGGTTTGTGCAAAACCATAATATATATTTTTTGTTGTTGTTAAATATATTGTTGTGGCATTTAAAATGTGTGTGTGTAAAATTTTGTAATTTGTGGAAAATTGTTTAATAAAATCTTTTTTTTTTTTTTTTGATAATGGCTGCTGCTGATATTTATATGAATGTGTCTGTGTGCCTTTAAATAACTTGATAGATGTTTGTGTCCATTTTTTGTGGTGTATTATGGTTGTGTCAGTTTTATATATAAATTATTGTTTATTTTTTTAGAAATAATATGTTTAAATTAATTTTTTTCCTACTTAGTGACATTGTAAATCAATCACAATTACTATAACGACAACTAATAAAAGTTATAATAAATTCTCATGGTTGTCGTGTTGTATATATTAAATTTAATATTCTGTTTATAACATAGTGTGGGTTTTTAAGCATTTTAACATACACTCTCGATCAGATCTGAGTTTTTTTTTTTAATATTACATAAATATCAATCACACAACACACTTTTCCAGAAAAACACAAACATTTTAAGTATTTCCTGCGACGTTTGTAATAAGGAACAATTTATGTAATTTAATCTTTATTATTTAAAAGTCAAATCAAAGGCCTTTTATTTGCATAATTTGGTTCACACAAACAATAAACGCTTTCTTGTTTGTATTTGGATTTACAGTGAGGTGCACAAATGAGTACAAGTTTGTACTTTGAGCACTTTTTATGTCATAGAAGTAAAAGTAATAAAGCAAATTCAGCTTTTTTTGTAGTTGATTTAGTACGAATATTTTTAATACTTAGTCCAAAGCCTTTTAATGTGTAAGACATCATTTACGCGATTTGGCATGCTCTCCACAAATTTCTGTAAATTTCTTTTGGAATATTCTTTCATTCATTTTGTATCCGCTGCCAAATCTCGTCCAAATTGGTAGGGGCTGATTGGTACTGCCCCAACCGTCTCTTCACGATTGACCACAAATTCTCAATCGGATTGAGGTCGGGACTTTGTGCTGGCCACGGCATTAATTGAAAATTTTGTTCACCAAGCCATTCTTTCACGATTTTCGACGTGTGTTTTGGATGACCAGCCTGCTGGAAAAATACTTCTTCTGCACGATAGGCGCTCTTATCTACAAAATCGGGAAGATAAGTGTGAAAAATCCTCAAATAGTCTTCTTTCTTCATTATATTATAAATTTTTTGCAGTGGTCCAGGTCTCAACACGTAAAGCAACCTCATAACATGACGTTTCTTATAACGTGCTTCACAGTTTTCTTCTCATGGCGCCTTTGAATTTTTTCATCAGGGCGGTGCCAGCAATAGTAAGGGTATTGATATCTAATTGGAAACGGTTGAATTTGGATTCGTCTGATCAGATAATACTTATCCAGTCGTCCACTGTCCAAGTTTTGTGCTCTTTTGCAAATTTTAACCATGCCATTACATTTTTTACCGACAATGCAGATTCTTGTCTTTTTACTGCTACAATATAGTCAATGTCCAGAAGGGCTCTACATGGCGTCCACCGACCAACGGGTTTCTTGATTGCTAACGAAGCATCTTTTGGTGTTAAAAACTTATCTCTTTTCATTTCTCTTATCATTAGACATGCATCCGCATTAGTTAGAAATTTTTTACGACTTCTAACTTGAGGCTTGGGAACAACGGAACACCGTTTTTGTCCTCTTATGACCACTGATTGACTTACTTTAAGTTCTTTTGCAGTTTCCCGGGTAGAACATCCTCTTTCAGTCATGGCCCGGATTCTATCCTCTGTGGATTTTGAAAGTTTCTTCATTATTTTTTATTTTTAGGTATTTATTTGGGCTGTATGCAAAATGACCCTATGAAAAATCGCCCAAAAACAAAAAGGAAAAATTGCCGAATGAATAATCATCCTAAACAAATGAAAAATTCCCAAAAAAGAATAATGGAAATTTGGCCGAAAAATTGTGAAAAAATATAAATGAATTATCGGCCAAATTTATTTAGTTTTCTTATTAAAAAAAAAAATATATAAAAATGTCAATAGTAAGGGTATTGATATTGATTTAACTCATCGAGCAAGCTTTCAGCTTGCAACTTCTGTATGTAATATTTGAACAAAATCCAAACAAGCAGCAACACCTGCTGCTCATGGTGGTGCTACTAAAGGAACGCTACGTAACCGTAGTCACGGTCGCTACAACCGTTACTAAATTAAACTGTTGATTTAAATTAATTAAAGCGTCGATTTAATTCATCGAGCAAACTTTGAGAAGAATTTGTATCTAATCTGTAATCAGTCTGTTAAGAAGCTTTTTTGGTACCAAGTTAAATAAATTGTTAAAATAAATATGAAAGGAAATATTTGTAAATAAAAAAAAAATAATAAAGGTACAACAAATTTGTTAATATGAGTTAAAATATTTAATTATTGTCAAATTTTAGAATTATTAAATATCGCGCGATTTTTAATATTTTATAAAAATTTTTGACTACGGCGCACAGTATCGTGACTTCATATAAGGAGTGGCCATAAATAGAAAAAGTTATTGTAAAGAGCTGAAATTTGGCACATATATTTAGATTGGCAAAACGTAACAAAATTTAAAATTAAAAAAAAAAATCGGAGCAAGGATTCGTGTCCTTCCCGTATATCCTGAAATTTATAAGTGTCATAAAAGTTAGAAAAATTGCTAACTGTATGAAATTTTTTTTATAGTAATTGGATGTGATATTTTTAATGCTTTCATCAAATTTGATTCAATTCAGATAAGCCCCACGTTAGGCTAAAAATATATTTTTACAAAAAATTAAAAAAAGAAAAATAAAAGTTAATAAAATTTTGTAAGAAGAAGACAAGACACTTATATTTTTTCAATTAGATGATACACAAATAAATTCCTGTTTATATTTTGTCTGCTATTTTTTCGAGTATGATCTAACCTTCCTTTTCTAATGACTTTATGTGGCATACAGTACCAAGGATAGAGCGTTGTTATAAATTTTAGGATTTTTCATTGTTTCTGCTACATTTATCAATAAAACAAATATAATTAAATGCATTTTTATTGAAAAATGAATTCTTGATATTTATTTTTCCAAACCCATTTTTTGTTACTTAAAAATTGTGAAAAAATTATCAAAATAATTCGACTTTAAAGCCGTGTAACTTTTTATAAATGTAACGCACATAAAAAACCAAACCACCTTAGGAATCGTGGGGCTTTCATCCCATATTTTATTGATAAATTTGAAAGTTTTATTTTTATTTTTTTCTACTAGAAAGTTTACTGTGCGACACTAAAAAAATAACAATTATTTAAATTGGCGCACTTAAGGGCACCTAAATTTTTATTTTTATAAATTAACATACTTTTTGTTATAAAATGAAAGAAAAAATATCCCGGTAATACTTGAACATTTTTTTTTCTTCACTATTATATGTTTGCTTATCACAACAAGTTTTGTTTTGTATTATTAATATCATTCTTATAATGATCCATACACTGTTATCCACATATGTAATTAAAAATACCATTTATATACTTAAAACATAATACAACAACTAATCTAGTACAAATTTGGTTTATTTGCCAACTAAATTCAATTATTTAACCCTACGAAGTACATGCTCATTTTTATTCCTTTTTTATACAAAATTGCAGTTATTTAAAACCACAATTTTGAAGAGCCATGTCTTTGAAAAAAATTATTATTTTAATCTAATATTTTTTACGCTTATTAGTAAAAGTGTCTTCTTTAAATGCCAATAGCCATTTTTTTAATTTCCATAATTGAATTTTTCTATTTATGGCCACGCTCACAACAATGTGCGGCGCCTAATTCTAAAATTTAACAATAAATACTTTTATAATAATTATATATGTATTTCAACACATATCAGTAACTTATTATAAAAACATAACAAGAAATATTTACTAGTATAAAAAAAACAGCTTCTACTTTTTCGCCAAAACAATTTATGTAAATATTCAGAAGCTTTTTGAAGACTGCCACTGGTACAACTTTAAATGTGATGTCAATATATTTTCTGTAAATTTATCATATATTATCTTTTTTTTGGAAAAGCAAAGACAGAAAATAAATTGCTTATTTTATTCAGTTTAAATGTTATCATACTTTATAACTACTTATTATTAGTGAGCATTTTTTATTAAATAATTCCTGCAAAAAAAACCGACTTCAAAACAGACAAACTTAAAATCATGTTTCTTTAAGACGGTAATATTGCGACACCCTGTAATTTCCGAAGTCAAAATTTATACTAGTTATAGCGTTCGTAGCAATACAGGTTCATTGTAAATTTCAACCGTCTGTCTGTAACGGTTTAAAAGTTTGGTCATATACATCAAATTACATAAACTATTGCGACACCCTGTAATTTTCAATTTTAAATATTTATACTTATTATAACAGATATAGTAATTGACATTCTGTCTAATTGTTAAGTGTTTATCAATAACTGTTTAAAAGATAGGGTTATATATATCAAATGACGTCATCTATTGGGACACCCTTTAAATGCAAATTTTAATATAAATACTTTTTAAGGAGGACTTTGTCATGCAGATTCTTTTTAAATTTCAACTTTGTGTCAATATACATCAAATTACATCAACTATTGGGACACCCTTTAATTTCCAATTTTTAATATTTATACTTGTTGTTATACCAGACATAGTAGTAAACATTCGGTCTATTTTTCAAGTGTTTGTCTATAACGGTTCCAAAGATGAGGACATAATGGTCAAATTACATCAATAATGGGGTCACCCTTTAATTTATAGATACAAATTTTATACTTGTTGTAATAGGGGACTAAGCAATATAGGTTCTTTGTAAATTTCAACTGTCTATCTATAACAGTTGAAAAGTTTGGCCATATATATTACTTTTACATTAACTATGGGGACACCCTTCAATTTCCAAATTCATATTTTGCACTTGTTATTTCAGCGGACTTAGCAATACAAGTTCTTTGTAAATTTCAACTGTCTGTCGACAACGGCTCAAAAGTTTGGCCATATATTATATATCAAAATAAATTAACTAAGGGGACACCCTTTAATTTCTATATTTAACATTTATACTTATTATAACAGACATAGCAACGAACATTCTGTGCAACTTTCAAGTGTTTGTCCGTAACGGTTGAAAAGATAGGAGAATAAAGGTGAAATTACGTCACCTATGGGGTCACCCTTTAATTTTTAATTTTATTTTTTTTTTTACTTTTTTTAATTTTAAATTGGTGACCTATAAAGTTCATAATATACGTAAAAAACAGGTATGTTTTTAAAATTTTGAACTTCTCTTAAAATGGGACCAATCTGTAGCCATAACCTATCTAATTTTTAAAATCGGTTCAGAAATGACCGAGTTCTGAAACATACAAAAAAAAAAATCAACACACAGACGAATTGATAACCTCCTTCTTTTTTTTGAAGTCGGTTAAAAATATATCGTTTTTGACAAACAATTATTTTTTCACTATTATTATTATTAAAAATGGGTGATCTTTCATTAAAACATGTGGGCAATTTTTCATTGTGAAAAGTCGCCCAAAAATATAAAAATGAATTATTCTCCAAAAACGACGAAAAAACACCCAAATTTTTTGTGTTACTTTTCGTATGAAATATTACCCAATTTTGTATGAACATTTGTCGGGCTATTTTTCATTTATGCTTTTGGGCGATTTTTCATAGGGTCATTTTGCATACAGCCATTTATTTGATTTTTGTTCAAAAATTTGCACAATGTTTTTACCACACGCGATTTAGATAATGTCGAGCTTATGTCTTCTAAACTAATAAAAAAAGATTTCAAAATAACGGTACTTTTTCATTTATATTCTTCAAATTCTTCATAAAATGCAGAAGTGCAAAATTGAATACATAAAAGTTATTTTGGTTTTTTTCTTTTTTTTCTTGGTGCTTGATGCATTTTGTTACAAATTTTATATAATTTTATTAAGTACTAGGTACTTAATAAACGACAATAAAAATTTTTGGATTTGCTTTATTACTATTAATTTAACTATTTTATTTTAAGCTTTAGGTCTTTAAATAATTTTATTTATATTTATGAAACAAAAAGTGCTCAAAGTACAAACATGTACTTATTTGTGCACCTCACTGTATAAACTTTTTTTATCTGTGCTTTGCACTCGGAGGAATTTTTAAATTAATTTTTAAATATGTTTGGATGGGGCTTGAGGAAGAACCGTTACAATTTATTACCCAATTTTTGTATTCTCTTTTGTTATCTTTTTTTAGGTTGTCTTTAAAAAATTTTTCAAACAAATTTACTTTCCCCACTACCTTTTTGGCGAAAATCCTGAAAAACCGGTAAAAATTAACTACAATTTTAAAAAATCTTAAAATTTGAGCTTTAAATATGACTTTTCAAAAAATTTGTATGCTCGAGGTCCTAGGTTGAGGGCTTACCCACAAGTCCCCCCTTTACTCTAGGGAGCCAACCGTCCGCAACTCTGCTGAAAAACACCTTGGCTTTATTGTGAAATTTCATTAATACATCTTAGGTGTTTCATGAGCAACCGAATTATTTCCAAAATAAAACGCTTTTACGCCACTGTGCAATAATGGCAAGTTGAACAAAACCAATAAAAATGTTAAAACTAGTTGTGTTCTTTCATAAATATCAAGTAATATACTCTGCCTTATTGTCATAACCATGAGTGTTGGATGATACGTTATATTTTGTTTTCGAAAAGTATGCAATTGATGATAGGTTATTTTGAATTTTGTTTATAACTTGGTTATTTTTAATAGTAGAAGTTATTAATTTTGCACAAATACATATATAATCAATGAAATAATCAATTTTGAAATTTTTTGATGATACTCTATTTTGTATTTTAGGTGACGATATGTATGTATTTCCAACAATACAACAAAATATTATATATCAACTGCAGGACCAAAGGTATTTGTCTGTTGTAGTTTAATATTTATAGACGTAACTTACTGTGGTGATATTAAATCTGGGTGGAACAGAATATTAGTATCGATACGCCCCCTATTCGTAAAACCAGATGTATGAAAATATCAGTTTATTGAGTTTTTTTTAAGAAAATTTCAAAGAAATTATATACATATGTATTTAATTTCGTATAAAAAATTTCGTTAGGAATTTAAAAGTTAATTAATTATCCACATATATTTTTTAGGAATTTTCGATGTAAAAATTTAAAAATTGTACACAATTATATCTTAATTTAAAACGTATTCTGTGCTAACAAGAAATATGTTAATAAATCTCTTCATCCCAATAACACGTATTAGTAAAAATAAGGACAAAATTCCATGTAACTCATGCTTCAACAAAAATAAGAAAATCTTAATTAAATTCCAATGTTCGAAAGAAAGGAAAAATAATTGTAACCTATTGCGTATTAAACATTTATTAATTAATTGTACTGAATTTCGTAAATATCCAATGGGGCAGTTAAAATTAAACAATTAATAAATACAGTAATGTCTAAAATTACGAGGGTTGCCAAGTAAAATGTTTTTTTTTATAATTTTACTTAGGATATTTTATTATTAAAATAAAATCTATCCAACTACTAACTAATATATTTCTTAATTACTTAACAAAAAATATGGATATCACACATCACCTGCACGCAAAGAAAAAATATGGTTGAGGTAACCATATTCTAAGAGAAACATATTATGGTTGTAGTGAAACCATATTATTGTTGAACATTATATGGTTAAAAATATGAAATGACAAAATTATTTATTATTTTTTATTCATGATTTGATATAAAATACAGATGATTTTATTAATACATAGACACAAAAATTTAATTAGCATTTTTCTTCTTCCAAACAGTGTTTCAATGATATAGGGGAGGGAACACTTTGGCCATCGATTTAACGGCATTCGCACATGGCCCATACCATCGCAGTAAAGAATTGTTCTTGAAGACATCAATTTCGGAGGATTTCTTTTCCAATTCAGCCAACACCTTATTCATGTAGTCTTTCAAGTACAAAGTAAAGTCTTTCTTGTCTTCGAAAGCATTCTTGTAAACTGTGATTGAGAACAACATCAACGCCGGTCTCAACGGTTGAGTTTATATCCTCATCAGCTTCTTCAGCTCAGGTAAAGAAATCTTCACTTTTAATGTCACCTGGTAAATTACATCCCCGACCAATTCCGCTTTGTATCTCCGAACATTTCATCATCAGTTGATTTTCATGATTTCGAGTTTTATTAGTTTTTCTGGTCTAAAAATTAGAAATAAATTGCAGTCTCACACCGAGAGGACTCGAAATGCGGGTACCCAGAGAAGATGGTTGCCACGCGCTCAATTCAACAGAGAAAAAGAAATAATTAAATATTTATTTATAAATTGAATTCCCGAAACAATTGTTCATACATTTTTTTATTATTTTTTTAAAGCACAAAGCAATAAACTCCGATGACATAAACAAACAAATAATTTTTATTTTTAAAAATCTTTCGGTTACCTACGAAAAAACTTTGGTTGTGGATTAAACATTAAATAGTTAAAACTAACCATGTTGAATTTTTCGTACGTAGTAACCATTTAACGATAAAATGTTAAACAAAACTTTTTTACCGGGACCAAAGTAATGTTACAAACAACTAAAATGTGTTTATCGCAACCATGTATTGTCACAGAGAACATAATTTTGTTCCTGTGACCATACCATAACCATATTTTTTCTTTGCGTGGAATTTTGGAATTTATTACAGGAAAGAAATCGCTTAAAACAGCAGCAATTGAAATCAGCACAACTGAAACCACGATAAAACACCGTACCAAAGGCCGTTAAGACATCAGCCCAAAAAGACAAAAGAAAATATTTCGAAAACTTAGGCATTGGTGCAGATGCAGCTACAGGAGCGAATAATATGAAAGAGCTCCATTAACTAATAAGTCGACTTTCAAATCAAAATATGAGCCGTATCCATAATCATAAACAATACAAATAACATATAACATATCGAAAGCTTTAGTAACATCGCTAAAGTGAACAACGTCGAAAACCCCTCACCTACTTTCGTAGTAACTACAATTTCTAACCACAATATATCTGACGATGATCCCAGTTTCGATGAAATTACAGCCGCTATTTTAAAACTGAAAAGACACAAAGCACCTAGGGAACAAATTCGTGATGCTTGGTGCAATTGAACAGTTTCCTAGAACATGGACAAAAGGAGTTATCATTAAGCTTCCCAAGAAAAACGATTTGACCAACTACGATAACTGTAGCGGCATCACCCTGCCTAACACTTTTTATAAAATAATGACTATAATAATTAATAATAGGCTGCATTGGGTTGATCAGTCATTGCGCGATGAATAGGCTGGTTTTCGAACACATCGGAATTGTCTAGACCAGACAAATACTCTTTGTGTCATAATAGAGCAGTCTGTAAAGTGTTGCACACCGCTTTATCTAGTCTTTGTCGACTTTAGAAAGGCAGTCGATTCTCTGTAAGACGTGACGAAATATGGGACTCATGAAGAGCTAAGGGCGTACCACCATAATTAATAATCATCATCAAGGCTATGTACACCAATTCCTCACTACAAGTTCGTCACAATGGGATGGTAAGTGAACCTTTTAGCACAAACGCAGGAGTAAAACAGGATTGTCCTCTTGCTCCATTGCTTTTTGCCGTGGTACTTGATGAGATAATGTTAAAACTATGGAAGACTTGGATTTCACCTCATTTCGCACAAATTCAACGACATCCAAAGCTAAATGGACGATCAAGTTAGCAGGGGTCATTGGTTTAGAAATAAACATTGAAAAGACACATGTAATGCGATTTAATAACGCCACTGGTAACCAATTCAGTATACAAAACCAGAGAATTAAATTTGTAAAACAGTTCTGACATCTGGAATTCATGATGTCAATTGATGGTGCTAAGGACGAAGATGTGTATAGTAGACTAAAAAAGGCAAGGTCAGCATTTGGTCAGCTTAGTAAAACGTGGCGTGCAACACAAATATCACAAAACATGCCTACGTAAAATCTACACTGATCTATGGAAGCGAAAAACGCAAACACAGAGGTCTAGAAGCTAACAAAGGAAGAACAAATAATTGGTCAAATAACAAGAATAAAATGAAGATGGATAGGACATACTCTCCGTAAGCCTATTGGCAGCGTTACGAGAGCCGCTTTAGAATGGAATCCTCAAGGAAGTAAAAATACATGGCGTAGAATATTTTTAAATGGACTTAATAATCTTTTGATGAACATAAATTAATTTGTTATGATAGAATTAGTTTGGAATTTGATTGTAAAAGCCCTATGTTCCCAAGTGGAATAAATAAAAGGAAAAAAAAACTTAAAAACACTGTTCGCTTTATTTAAACGTAGTCAACTACTAAGTTAAATAACGTAAAGCAAACCTGCGTCTAGGGAAACTATTGCCAGTACGACCTTTGTGGTCGTACTGGCCCAAATGACCCAAAAGTATCGATAAAATCGAAGGAATGATATTGGACGATCGAAGAATGAAAGTTACGTTACATTTGGTATAAGTATTTTGATATGAAAAGGCTATCGACTCGAGGAACGTCACGTCTGCTCAGACTAGACCATGAGTAAAAAGTGTAACCACTTCAAAGGAGCGTTTCGAGATGTTCAGGCCTAATTTGAACGAGTGATTTTGCTACTTTGTAGCAAAACAACACACCAGATACCAAAGACCAGTCAAAACAGTGGATTTCTTTTGGTGAACGTACACAAAAGACCAAGGTCTGGAGCACAGCTTTCTGAAAATCACTCGATGTCATTTACAACTATTACCTTGAAAAGGGTAAAAATTCAGTATTAATTTGAAACAAAAACAACCTCATCTAGCGAAGAATAAAGTTCCTTCAAAACAATGCACGGATTGTTTACGTGCAATATTAAATTGGGTTACGAACTGCTACTCCATCTAGCATTAGTTCTTTGTCACTATTTTTTGTTTCCATATTTCAAGAAAAGGATTGTTTGTTAAGAGACTTAAGAAATCTTATTGTTTGAAGAAAAAAAAAAAAAAAAACTAGAACACGCTGAAATAAATATATCGAGATTAAAGAAGGCTTTATTCAAAACAATATCAAATTGTCCTCGTAGATTACCAAATTTCAAAGCAATTATGTACAGAATATAAATTTCGAACATCCAAAACCCTTCAGAGATTGTACTCACAGAATTCTTTTTATTAAAAATAAATTTCTTATTTACCTGATATTAATTGGATGCTGTACTGGCCTCTCCCAATCCGTATATTCATTAACGATGGTAGCAAATATTTCGTTCAAATGATACGTATAAGTATTGCGCACGTAGGCTTTTAAGATTTTTGAACGTCTGTCAGCTTCAATGCCATATTGAACATCACCCGAATTGAAGGAGAAAAATGCCTCAGCACGTGTAACGCCAGCCATTAAATCGTACCTGCAAATAAATTCACCGAAAATGTTTTTTAAATTATATGATAAATAAGAATGAGTCAGAAAGATGTATAAAGAATATTAAAGATGATGGGGTGGTAAGTGGTGTGTTTTTTGTCATTTCCAATAAAAAATACCAAAAAAAGAATTGTAATAAAATAAATATGTGTAAATGAATACAACAACATTCAAGGGCGATGAAAATGCTGATGATGGAAAAGCTGGTGAATATAGATGGCTTATTAATGCTTTACGCAATAGAACATAGAAGACTTTAGCAAAAATGTATAAAAAAAATTCGTTCATAGTATTTAACAAATGAGAGATAAATGTAAAGAAAATATATTTTTTATCTACCATCAGTACCATGAATAAGAAAATACTTAAAATTCATAATTAAAAAACACGGTTAGTATTTGGGGAACATTATTACAACACAGAATTTCACCAATTAAGGATTCTATTCAGTTTTTAATAAAATTTCAATTGATTTTTTAATTGATTCAAATATATATTTGTTTAAAACAGACCTAAAAAATCCAAATTAAACAATTAGTTATTTAATTAAATTTTAATCTGAAACCAATTGAAATTTTTAATTGGTGAAAATATTTTTTTCTGTTAACAAATTCTCTATTTTTTAAAACTAAAGCTATTTATAATTTTATTTATATAAAATGGCAGTATTAACCGTTTTTATAATTTTGAAAACTATCGTGTGCAAATTCAATAAAAATTTATAAAATAATTTTCTTTCTGCTCCAGTACACATTCTCAGTGATGAGTAATCTAAGCATTAAAAACGGTTATTGTACTTTTAATTTATTTTGCAAACATATTAGAACCTAACAAATTTAATTTTGATATTTTAAAATTTTATTTACACACTACCAGTGCCCACCACCTCGTAGGCGTCCTAAAAATATTTTGCTCGATTTTGCTGTCGAAGTATTCCACATCAATTGTAAGACTCTTATTTTTGTATAGTGCTTCAGTTATGGTTTATGTATTTACTTTATGTAAAGGTACCCATTCCTGGATAAAATTGTAAAATTTATAAAAATTCTAAAATTCTAAAAATTATGGAAAAGTTACAGAGGTGTTTAAAATATTTTAATAACAATGTAATTCCACAAAGTAAAAATACAAATTTTATTCAATTAACGCCATCCGCTGTGCAATTTTGTTAAAAACATCCCACTTTCAAATATAAAAGGGGCGAAAATGTGTTTAAAATATCCTAGTTTTAAACCGAAAATTTCAGAACCTTTAAACTTTCACTGCTGTTTCTCCACTTTCTCTTGGAAATTAGATATTTTTGCGAAAAAAAAAGTATCCTATATTGGAATCAAGATGATATTATACATCCTCACAAAATTTTTGTAAAATATATTCAGTAGTTTTTACGTGATACGAACGCAAATGGAAAGCAGAGAGACAGACGGAAATGAGTTACTAATTTATTATATGTATATTTATTAAAGAAGTGTAAAAACGTAACCCTATTGTTTTCGCTACAATGTCTGTCCGTCTGTCAGCGCCTTTTATCTCTGGAACCGTAATAGGTAGACTCTTGAAATTTTCACAGATGATGTATAGCTATTGCCGCTATAGCAACAAATACTAAAACTTATAGGGTGTTCCGATAGAGAGGTGTTATTCACGAATATGTGTATATATCGTGAACTGTAGGTGGGATATACTTGTAATTTACAAACAGTAATTAAAACCTAGTTCGCTTTATAAAGTCTAAAAAAATAAACCTAAAATTTAAAGGGTGTTCCGATAGTGGTGTGATTTGCATGTATAAGGCCTAAGTTTTGAACCATAATAGGTAGACTCTTGAAATTTTCACAGAAGGCGTATAACTGTGGCCACTATAGCAACAAATACTAAAACTTATAGGGTGTTCCGAAAGTGACGTGTTATTTGCCTGTATATAGGAAGCAACCACTTAAAATTTGCAGTGATTTAAACTATGCGTTATAAGCAAGTATACATATTAAATTTAAAAATTAACGGGTGTTCCGTTAGTGACGTGATATGTATGTGTATATGGCATAGGTTTTGAACGATAATAGGTAGACTCTTGAAGTTTTTACAGCATGAGTATTACTATGGCCACTATAAGAAATAGTAAAAATTAAAGGGTTTGCCGGCAGTGATATAATTTACATGCACATTAAAAAATTTTTAACCATAATACATAGACTCTTGAAATTTTCACCCCTAAAAAAAACAATAAATATTTAAAGGGTTTTGTCGACAGTGACGTGTTTTGCATGTATAACGACATATTATTTAAACCGTGATAAGTAGACTCTTCCAGTTTGTATAGAAGATGTGATGACATGGCAGGTATGACAATTGCTAAAAATTAAAGGATATTCTAACAGTGACATGTTTTTCACGTATAGTAACTTATTTTTTTAATAGTAATAGGTAGACTCTTGATATAGAAAGAGAATTGCCATGGCCGCCATAGCAAATAACAAAATTAAAGGGTGTTCAGACAGAGACATGATTTGTACGTAAATAGCTTTAGTTTTTGAACCGTAATAGGTAGACTCTTTAAATGTTTACAGTAGATGTTGTACTTCGGCCGCTGTAGCAATTACTAATATCTAAAGTGTGTTCCATCAGTGACATGTTTTTCACGTATATTATGATGTATATTTCTATAGATAGTGTATTACCATGCCGCTATAACAAAAATTGCTAACATTTAAAGGGTGTTCCAACAGTGATGCAATTAAGACTTTAATTTTAAAATTAAAGGGTGAATCATAAGACATGAAAAAATTAACAACTTAAATTTTTAAAGTTGTACTAAACATAGTACGGAACCCTAAGTCTATGAGTCTAACTCGCACTTGCCTAATTTATTTTATTAACATTTGTTTAAACAATTTTTTTCTTCCTTTTGAAACAGACTACCATGAATCTTTTTATAGAAACTTTGATCAGACTGTAACAAAAAAAAAAAATGACCCTGGCAAAAATTTTTACAAAAACTTTGCTCAGAAGTTGATAAAAATTTAAAAGAAATTTTCAGGCACTGACAAAAACCTCCCCTTTGTAAAGATCTAAGACAGTGTTTGTCAGTGTCTTAGATCTTTACTTTAGAAACTCTTCACAGGCATACAAAAACTAAAAAATGTTGCTGTCACTAAAGAAATTATTCTAGCTGTATAAAGTTATTTCTCAGATATTAATAAACAATATTTTCTGGGAAACTTCTATTAAACACAAGCAAAAATTTTCTGTAAAATATATGGCTTTAAGACTCAAAAAAAAGGAAATTATTAATAAATGAATAAACGGTCAATTATTGAAGGAGTTAGCAAGAAAATGTAATATTGATTAAAATAAGATCTCTCCATACGTGATTAGGCATTCTTTTGCTACCCATCTACTGGATAGTTCTGTTTTGCCAGTGTGGACCTCTTTTGTATATATGAAATGGGGTGGTCTCCCCACCTTACAAGCTCATTTTCGGGCCATTTCATTTCAAAATGATTTCTGGTACCAGATTAACTTACGACAATATAACTTTTATTAAGTCCAGTGTTATTACTAGACTTTTTTCTCGACTGTAGTAATTTTAGACTGCCGGCTACTAACTGTAAACCTTCTTTCTCATGACAAAGTCTATCGTGGTTGGTATCTTTTGGCAAAAGGTATGGTCTCCCAGAGCATTAATATGCAGCAAGTGTCTACCCATCGTCTTAAATATGATGCTAGCCAATGATTGATATTCATACACATTGTGCAATAACGTTCTAGTCTCCTCCAGGCGTGGTCTGCTAGTAACGTCTTCTTCGATTTTGATATTAGGCAGATGATACTTGAAGTTAAAAAACCAGTTAGTAACGCAGTTTTCCAGCTTTAGTTACCCTGACTATATTTAAACAAGAATTGGTCTTTCATGTCGGGAGTAGTGCTGGCAAAGTATTGAGTAGTTGGTACCGAATATTCTATACTCGATCATTTTTGTGGGTACTTAATACACAAAAGTAGTTAATCGATTCTGTTACGGTAGTATTTTTTGAAATAAATTTTTAAAAATATTTGCCAACTACGACAATAAATTTCCCCTGCTAGTATGTAAACGAAAGTATTGAGTACTATTGAGTACCCAATTGAAAAGTGTTGAGTTGTATCGTGTAATTGAAAGTATTAGAAATTGCCAGCACTAGTCGAGAGTCCTTTGCACCATTAGTCACTGAAAAATTGATTCACCTCTTGCAAGACTTCTCTGTCCATCCCTTTCAGAGAATTCATTAAATTCTCACGAGTAATAGAAAGCACAACTGGATGTCGACTCTAATAAAGTGTTCGCATAATAGCGACTAAATTCTCTTGTGTTCCACCTTGTGCGTAAATGTATAGTGGGGCATATTGTCTTGTTGCCTTCTAAACCCTTGATGCTAATGCTTTCGTCATATTTCCGTTTTTGCGGCCTGCTTAAAGATAACAATAATAAATAAAAACTTAAAGATAATAACCTTCCAGGGCGACCAGTGTCCGAACGACTAGTACTATGGGTGCCGGTAGCCCTACAAGGACTTCCCCAGTCCCTGTTATTGTTAGTTTGAATCTAAATCCCAGTAAGGGAAATTTAGTCCGGTACACTGTTACACAACAGAACAATCAACTGTGTGGCGAAAGCAACGATGTGATCCCTAAACCTAAACAAGATCCTGCTAGCCATGTTCTAAAATTCCTACTTATTGTGCCACTATTCACCTACTGATATATTTATTATATTAATATAGGGAGGATATCGAAGCAGACCCCTTTTTTAATGGGTTGCTTTTCGACCCATTCTGTCCACAATAATTGTGGGCAACCGATTTGTAATTTACGGCGACCTTACCTTACCTCATTGAGTCACCTGCTACCACCAGCTTTTATCTTGACTTTAGTGATTTCAGACTGTCGTTTGGTAATTGTCGACCTACTTTCTCCTCCTAGAGATACACATTACAAAAAAGGCGAAAAGCTAAGTACTGACTTAAATCTGTATCAGATTATTTTCCACCGTAGACTATGTTATTTGAATTAAAGGGATAACACGTTTCCGCTCTAATTAATTTAGTCATCCTCATAAGAAAGCACTCCTATTATTGTCTCTTCCGCGAGGAGGTATAATTCATTATACATCATTATAAGTGACATTGCACTGAACTGTACCTGTGCTCATTAGTCGACGACCATCTTTCTTGGTCTACCACTCTTGGTCTATAATTCTAACGGTCATATAAATACTGAAAAACAAATTCTGGCATAACTTAATTAAAAAAATAAACTTTCTCATACTTTTTTAACTCGTATATATTTAATCTTCACTGATTTTATTAAATTTAAATTAGGTATTTGTCAAACACACATCAGCATCACAGGCTTCCACCTAGATCTATTTTCAATTTATTCCATTCTGCTAGATTAGATAAATCTATTATTTAAAGCTGAATGAGTTATTTGAATGAATTTAAACACGTACGGTCCTAAACAATAAATTTGAATAGAACAATTCTAAAATAGTGGCAGTAAAAATAAATTTCCATTACAATAACTATTATATGTGACAAAGAAAACTTAACTATGCATCAAATTCTATAGAATTTTACCCTTTTTTTTTTTTGCTTAGTTAGGCCTTTTTTTAAATATTTCATTTTATAGTGTCCACAAATGTTAACATACATGTGTGTATTTATTGTTAACAAAACAGATACAATACAAAGGCAAAAAGAAAAAAATTATAAAACAGTAAAAAGAGCATAAGTATGACTTATTTGGGAACAATGAAAAATTATCCAGCTCCAACTGTGTCTATATTGACAATTTCTTTGGAAAACCGAAATAAAAAAAATGAAACTATTAACAATCCAATTGTTAAGCACACTTCCGTTGTGAAAGGGTAGTTTCGCCGTACATACTACCCCAATTCTTCCAAATGGGTTTTCTATTTAAATTAGAACCTAATTTTGAATGCAGTATCAGATAAACATCATAAATATTAGTGTGGCAGTAAATAATATTTAAGTTATAAAGGAAAAGTTTCGTTCTTAAACTTTTTAAAATTAAATATAAAGAATATTTTTTATTTCTATAGAAAATCTTTGATTAAGAGAAAGTATACAGAAGCTGCAAAATATGCAAAATAATAATGAAATATTACTCTTTATTTCTTTAGCAGATAAATTACTTATTTCATATATAGAAAATAGTCCCAAATATCTGAGTTACTATACCCTTCACTATAGGTAGAAAGGATATATATAAGTTTATCATTCCGTGTGTAATTTCCACAGTATTTAATTCCGACACATAAAGTATATACATATATTCCTACTACATAAAGAAGTTGATTTAGTGATATACGTCTGTGTTCAAATCAACTTTGTTCCATAAAGGATGGTGATGTGGTAAAAAAGAGGCGAGAGCCCCGTTCTCTCTTAAAGGATTTCCATTATTGCTATACAGAAATGTTAGTATTGTATTTTCTTGGTTGTTTTAAAAACCGAATGCTCTGAAAAAGCTCTAGAACGCTAGAATTGCAGGACTGCATAACCAAAATTTCACTAAACAATCAAAATTTTACCAAAGTTCCACATTTTCATTAAAATTTCACTTTAAATGGAAACAAAAAGCCGAGGCCAGGCATTCAACAGCGGCGGTGGGCGGCAGAGGTGTCGGATCTTATATTATGTTTGGACGTTGAAGTTTTCGATTAATAAAAAATAAAACGAAACAAGTAAGAGTGCTATATACGGCCATGCCGAATCTTATATGTATACCCTTTACCATAGCAATGCTAGGGTAAAGGGTATATTGATATTGTATTACCCGCTATGTTTCTTTGAAAATTTATTATAAATTTTTCTTAACTTTCTTTAAAATGTTTTTAAATTGTTTGTAAAACTTTCTTTTTTAATTTTTTGGAATTTTTTTAAGTTTTTTGTAAAATTTTTTTTTGATAATTATTTGTAAAAATTTTTGGTAAATATTTTTTGTAAGTTTTTTTTTTTTAATTGATTAAAAATTTGTTTGTTAAAATTTTGTAAACATTTTTTTAACCTTTTTTTGGAAGACTTTTTTAAAAATTTTTTGAAAATTTTTGAAATTTTTTTAAAAGTTTTTTGTAAAAATTTTTTTAAAATTTTTTGGTAATTTTTTTTTAATATTTTAATAATTATTAGTAAAAATTTTTTGTAAATATTTTTTGTCAATTTTTTTTTTAATTGATTGTAAAAATTTTAAAGAAATTTTTTGTAACCTTTTTTAAATTTTTTTTTAATTTTTTGTAAAAGTTTTTTTTTTTGTAAAAATTAAAAACTTCCTGCAATCTATATTGTGTTAGAATGGTCAGACCAAAGCAAAAAAATCCTTAAAAAAATGTCCTCATATTGAACCCCACGTATGGGCCTATTGACTGCTGCTGGTTGCCAGTAGGCACACTGTAGCTCTATTGGCCACCTCTATATGTATTGCTTTCTATAAAGGCCTTTAATACAAATCAAACCAGAATATCCTTACCAACCTAAGAATACAAAACACAAAATCTGCCCTTGCAGGGGGTTATTGATTCCCCGAGATCTGTGTGCACTCCTTGCGCTCTACCTGTCGCGGTCTAATATATATCTGACAAAAAATGCAAAAGAGAATCATCAAAGCCGAAAAATAGAAATAAAAACAAAACAACGTGAAAAGATTGAGGTGAGCGTGGTTTTTGTTGGCCCGCAGCTTCCAAAGGAATGATCGAATGTTTCTGAGTTACAATACCAAAACTTTCGAAGCTATACCTGACAGATTGGTGGGCTTAAATCTTCTGTATCATGGTTAGTGCCTTAGAAATTGACATTACTACCCGAACATGGACATACGGACATCGCTTAATCAACTTTTCAATGTATAAGGATCCAGAATATATATACTTTATGGGGTCTGAAATGATTATTGTAGAAATTATACATGGAATGACAAATTTATATGTACCCTTTCCACCTGTGTTGAATGGTATAAAAATAAAACGTACATTTAACAATCTCTAGATAGCAGAAGCAAAGTACATACGCAGGTGATAATTCTGAAAGCAATATTAGGCAGGTGTAGGACAAAGAAAAAATATCATCGACAGCGGCGAACTATAGGTTGTGACTCACTCAGCTTGGTTCTTTGCTTAAAAAAAAACAGCCTGATAAAATTAAAAATATTAACGTTAAGAAAAATTTCTAAAATTGGTTTTGATTATGAGATGTCAAATTTCTTTCATAATACTTAAGTTTTTGACAATCCTTAATACTCAGTATTAGTGAGTATATAGTGGGAAACGAGGTTTAGTAAAAATTGCAAGTATCTGTCTACAATGGGTATGTTATATGGGGAACCCTTTTAAATTATGAAAAATATTTGTAAACTAAAGTCATAACATTTAATTGCGATATGTTTAATACTTTGTTGTTACAAGGAATCGAACATTAAAATGTGCTTTAAGGGCACATATTAGAAAGATTATGGTTAAATTCAACATGATCCGTCATCCACCATCATTTGGTTAGAACAAAATATATCACCTCTACATAAAGTTTTCTTTTATTTATCCTTAGCACCTAAATTGCTTTTTTTACTTCTCCAAATGTTAGTTATTCGAACCTACGAACCTACTTATTTCATGTTAATTGTAAATTTAATCATAAACTTTATGAAAATATATTCAATTTTCTTCAAAAAATTGCATGTCACGAAATACGATCAAAGTTTGATTTAATTTATGTTAATATTTTTTTCTTGGTACCAAATATACACAAATTTTCTTTACTTCAAAGAGAACTAATGTCGGTATGTTCTTTAAATTTTCTAGTACCCAGAAATTTGTATATTTGGTTTTAATTGCGTAAAGTAAAGTATATAATACTTATGCCACAACATGTTTTCATGTTAATAATCTTAATCAACATGTATGTTTAACATGCATATAAACACTGACTACGCCCTTTATCAAATAATTTGATAAATCAAGGCACAAGCAGTTCACCTTGCTGCTGCAAACAAATACTTTAACATATTAAGGCCTAAGACACTGAGTGATTATTAGAATAAGGATAAACTTTTATGATGTGGCTTCGAAATATACGTAAACATCACATGTGTTTTTAAGGCCATTTCACACTATAATACATGTATTAATATTAATAACACTTTTTAATAAAATGTCACCCTGAACTAATTGTTGTTTGGAATTTTTTAAAAAACAAAAAAAAAAAACTCATCATGTCGATGTTTAATTTTTCACAAAAGTATTAATACCTGTATGTGATATAGTGTAAAACGCCCTTTAGGGACACTTTTTAGTTGTAATTTAAAATTTATGTATTTCTTTTAAAATATGAAATGATGTAAGCAAAAAATCCTTTTCTCTGAAATCAGTTAAAAAGTTCTCAATATCTCCCCCATACTCCTTCTGACTAATTTATTTCTTTACAATTTATTTCTGAACAATATTTCCATAGAATTTAGCTAAAATTATCTTGCTAGAATAGCAGACTGAATTGGGATAGTGGGCGTGGTAGCTCCTATACCAAGTGAAAAGTTGTTATCGTGTGTCCAAGTAACTGTAATAGATAGAGTTTTGAAAATTTGTACAAGTTACGCCCATAATTATATGCATAGTCAAGAAGACAAGAGACTGAATTGGAAAAGTGGGCATGATACCTTTCATATTAACTCAAAAACTATTATCGTGTGCGTGGAGAACTCTAACACGTATAGTTTTTGAATTTTGTACGACTAACCACTTAGCCAATATACATAGTTAAGTAAAAACAGGCTGGATTTAAAGTGGGCGTGGTAACTCCCATACAAAGCAAAATATTATTCAAATAATTCAAAATTTTATACAGGTTTCCTTGAGAAAAATTTCCGTTTTTGAGTTTAACCTTGACTTTACTTTTAGTTTAAAATGTTTATTTAATTTTTTGGGATGGGATTTCGAAGCGCACCAGGGATAGCTGGAATTTTTTTTTTGGAATAATTTATTTATTGAATTTATTTATTTTAGGCTTGAGTTCGATTTTTCAATTCTCCGTAAAATTAGTAATATTTTCCGTGATAATACGTTTTAAAATTGTGCTTCGTTGGGCTGGGTAGAGTGTACTAGTTTATCAGTCCGGTTTTGTGTTCAATTCCACCAAAGACTCTGGAATTATGCGCTATAAATTGGCAGGAAGACCAAGAATGAGCTTGGCTATAATCTGGGTGCCTACGAATGGTTAACTGCATTAGAACAGCTCACGGACTCTCTGGCCAATTTTGAAAGTTAAGGTAAGACGATACTTGCAGACTGTGCCTAAAAAAGGGCTAACATAAAATAGCTTTGGGCCACGAGAAGACACATATTGAAAATAGAGATGCTTTGGAGACCTTAGCCATAAACATAATGTTAGCAATTTCCATAGGCTCTGTATTGAGGAAGACTGTCGACATGTATCAGTCGCCAGTCTGAAACCACTACAGTTGAGAGTAAAATGCTAGTGACAGCATAAGACTCAACAAAAGTAAGGTATTCGTAAATTTCCAGTCGGATACAACAAGTCATTGAGGAACGAAGGGGATCGAAAAGGATCCCATGAAGTTAGTGGTTTGCCTCGGCATCTCCTCTACAATAAATGTTAAATATAAACATCAGGAAGAATGTATTCTTTAAAGCGCTTTTTTAGTAAGTAATATAAATAATTTTTGCAAAAAAAAAAAACCGACTTCAAAACAAATAGAAGGGCACCAATTCTAAACTAAAAATGTAAGAAGTAATCAGTAAGAATTAAATTTAAAAGATGCGCCAAAATTAGAGGGAAAAAAATTAAGACTATTGAATGTCAAGCCTCTCCCTATTACTGTTCAAAAGTTAAGCTATTTTCACCAGTATCCTTCTTGTATGGGGACACCATTCAAGCCTCTGTCTATAACGGTTTCAAAGATAGGGGAACACAGATCTAATAACATCACCTATTCGGACACCCTTTAATTTACAATGTTAAATTAAAGACCTGTTGTTATAGAGGACTTGGCCACAAAGATTATTTGTAAATTTCAACTATCTGTCTATAACGGTTAAAAAGTTTAACCATATATATCTACTTACATGAACTATTGGGACACCCTTTACATATAATTCCAAATATTTATATTCTGCCTAATTTTCAAGTGTTTGTGTTTAACGGTTCAAAAGATAGGGTCATATAGATCAAATTACGTAATTTATGGGGACACCCTTTAATTTCTAACTTCAAATTGTATACTTGCTGTAGTGGACTTTGCAATACAGGTTCCTTGTAAATTTCAGCTGTCTGTCTCTAATAGTTCAAAAGTTTGGCCACATACATAGAATTACATTAACTATTGGGACACCCTTTTTGTTCCAAATTCAAAATTTTATACTTTTTGTTATAGCTGACTTAGCACTACAGGTTCTTTGTAAATTTCAGCGGTCTGTGAAAAACTATTCAAAAGTTTGGCTATATACATCAAATTAAATGATCTATTGGAGCACCCTTTAATTTAAAATTTTGAATATTTATACATTTTATTATAACGGTCATAGTAATCGACATTCTGTCAAATTTTCAAGGTTTTTTCTATAACGGTTGAAAAGATAGACCCAAATAGGTCAAATTATGTCACCTATGGGGACACCCTTTAAATTTTAAATTTATTTTTTTATTAATTTCTGCAGTTGGGAGCTATAGCGGCACGCAATTTTTTTAAATTTTAATTTGCTGCCATTTACGGTTCTTAATACACGTAAAAAACATGTATGTTGTATGGGGACACCCTTTAATTTTTAATATAATGAACTGTTTTTAAAATGGGACCAACCTGAAAGCATAACCTTTCAAATAAAGAAAAAAATTTTAAAATAGGTTCAGAAATGGCTGAGTTCTGCGGTTACATACATAAAAAAAGCAACATTCAGACGAATAGATAACCTGCTTCTTTTTTGAAGTCGGTTAAAAATAAAATTTTCTGTGCGGAGGGAATATCCAAGCAAATGCTGAAGCACCACAGCATATTAAGTTTATTTTTTTGAATGTTAATTTATTAAACAGAGTTAAAAACTTTAATATTAAATTGTCTTGTAGTGTAGCCCCAACAAAGTAATGCCTCTTGTAAATATTGCATTATTGAATTTGTTACTTTTCATTGTTGTTTTGTTTGTATGTTGGCATATATGTTGTTTGCTATGTGTATTTGTTTACATATATATTACCCTTTACATAAAATCGTAGCTACGAGGGTATTTCCAGAAGTATAAAGAAAATTACGTTAAAAATATGGATTTTGATAGCTTTTTGACAAAATTCTAAAGCCTTAAATTTTCAAATATCACGATATACGAGTTTATTAAATACAGTTTTCACTGCAGCCAATTTTGAAAACTTTTAATATCAAGGATAAGCAATATACTTTTCTAGGATAGTTTGATTTATAGCTTATACTCACAAGTTCCTTTTTTATATTCATTATAATTCAAATTATAAAGTAGTTTTGTTTAATACGTAGCAAAGAATTTAGATTAAATCTCGATTTTTTAATTTTATATTGCTTGAATAACGTTGAATATAAAATTTTAATTTTAAAATGAAAATAAAGCAAAAATATTTACCTTACAAGTTTATAATAATACATGAAGGAAAATCTTAAAACTTAAGCGACGGCGCTGATTTTTACCAAAAATATGCGATATGAAGGGCATTGGGTGCACACTTTCTGTTTTACTAGCAGTGGCCACCTCGTCGTGTCCGTCCTGCTTATGTTTTTTCGACTCTTACTTTTATGGTACTTCAGCTATAGTTTCCGTATTTAATTTTTACAAAGGTACTCCCCCTAGACAGACCTTATATAAAATTACTAAACTTACGTAAAATTCTTTAATTATAGTAGAGTTCTGTAAACAGTCTTTAAAATGTCCCATTAACGAAAATAAGAGGTGCTGCCAAATTTTCAGTACCATTGAATCGGTAAAAATTATACTATATTTGAGCCGAGATACTACACAGAAAAATTTTTTTGCATCAATTAATTTAATTTAAATTTAATTAGTTTTAAGTTTAAGTTCAATTAATTTTTTAATTGATTCAAATATGTATATGTGACCCGGTCCATGAAAAGGTGGCTTATGACTCAAAAACAAAATTTCGAAAAATTAGATGTTAAAGATAAACAATGCAAAAAATGCAAAAGAGCATAAATGAGATAACTTCGTGTGTGCATACAAAGAGCAATGTTTTTTTTCAATGCAAAGCACAAACCAGTTTCTGACCAAGCGTTGTCGGGTTTTTGGGGATTTTATTCCCAAAAAAATCCCTATTTGTGCTCTTCTTTCTATACATTTTTAGTACACTTCTAAGCAAGTTAGGACTTTCTAGTTTTCACCACGTGAAAGAGCGAAACCAAAAAAAAGTGGTAAAATTTTTTTGGAGTCATAAGCCACCTTTTTATAGGCCGGGTCACTTATATTTTTTTAAAACAGAAATAAAAATCCTAATTAAACCTATAATTGAATCAATTAATTAGTTAATTAAATTTCTATCTGAAATCAAATAAAACCAATAATTCTAAAAATTTGTGTTTTGCCTTTCATTTCGATTACTTTCTGCACCAGCAACAATATTTTAAAATAATATTTCACGTCAAATCAACAGGCACTCAAAATGAATACTTCAGATTTTATTGAAACTTTTGTTATTTATATTCCTTGATTCTCTGAATCTAAATATAATTTAAAAAATTTAATCTCTTATAGTTTTGTAGCTATACGGCTATAAAAGTCGGAAAATATCGCTTTTTTGCATATGTGCTCGAGGATTAAATATATTCTAACTCCAGTTCTATAAGCCCTAGTTGAATAATAGCTCATTTTAAAGGGGATTTCATACGCTTTAATTCGCTATCAATCATGAAAAAAACTAATTTTTAACAAATTTTTTTCTTATATTTAAAAAATTTCATAAAAATCATTGAGATAGTGTCTTTTAATTTTTTTAAATTTACATATGTTTTTAAATGTGGAATGGTGAGTACACCATAAACACAAAGTGGGACTTATTATTACCAAATTTCTATTTTTTCAGTTTGTAATAAGTCAAAATCAAGTTTTTTTTAGTATAACTTCTGATCCCACCATGGTCCCATTCTGAAATTTTTATAGTGTACTCATATATGTAAATATTAAAAAAAATTAAAAGACACTATCACAAAGATTTTTATAACACTTTTTTTTTAAATATAAGAAAAAGATTTATTAAAAATTGTTCATAATTGATATCAAATTAAAGCGTATGAAATCCCCTTTAAAATGAGCTTTTACTCACCTTCCTAGGGCTTATAGAACTTGAATAAGAATATATTTAATCCTCGAGCTTATTTAAAAAAAAGCGATATTTTCTTATTTTGATAGCTGTATAGCTAAAAAGCCGTAAGAGATAGAATTTTTTTAAAATCATATTTGGCTTTAGAAAGTCAAAGAATATAAACAACAAAAGTTTCAATAAAATCGGAAGTGGTAAATTTGAAAACAATTTTTTTTTTTTGGTTTATTTGACATGGAATTACCCAATATAGAAATGGCCCGGTTACAGATTTATTATAACTGTGGCAACAAGGAATAAGTGCTTAAGTCGACTTAAGCAAAAATTAAGTTACTGGCACCTTTGAAATCTCCGTACTTCAAAGTACCCATTTGCAAATTTTCAATTATTTTGAACTATTTTTCAGGAAGTTATAGCAAAAAAACTTTCTACTAATCTTTTTTCAATGCCGAATCGTATTTGGAATAAAGCTTAAGAAACTACAAGGTATTATTCAAAATCATAGAAACTCCTTTTACAACTTATTAATTGCAACGCCTGCATACTTTTGGTAGATATAGAATATTTTTCAAAACATACGTTTGACTCCCATAGGTAAACTTTAAAGATAAGTTATTTTTTTTTAAATTATTTTAATGTTTAAAATTGATCTCCTACAAAACTTAAAAATCAGACTTAAGCACTTTTTCCTTATTGCCACAGATATGTACTGATAAAGATAATTCAGTAGTTTGATTGCTAAAAGTGTTAAAATTTGCACAAAACACAAACACATACATACATACATATTCTGAAAACTACCAGACCGATTTTCAATTTGGAATCGAACTATTCTCGTAATAAAAAAGATTAAAAAGTGTTTTTATAGAGTAAAAAATAAAAAAGAAAATATGTTTTTAATATTCATCCAATTGGCTTTATCGATTAGATAATTTCGTACCATTAGTCTTTAAGCGAAAGCGGCCACATACCCGAATGTCTGTGCTTCCGCTAATGCATATATGGCGTAACCTAGTAATAAAGAAAGAATATATAGCAACCTTCTAGCTAAAAAAATAACTGAAAAAATTAAAAATTTATTTAAATTTAAAACTTAAACTAATTAATACTTTTGTAGAGGTACGACACGTTTACAACAAAAGCTTATTGTCTATTCGTGGTTGACAAACCAGACACTGAACCATAAATTTACCTAAATACTTTAAAATGAGGTGTAGAATTCAAGAAAAGAATGTTCTAAATCTTATAAAAATGTAGGTAAATTAACTAAAATTATTAGTTAATTTTTATATTAAATTTTATTTTCTTTATAAGAACTTAACCATTATTAGTTGAAATCCTTCAACACAACCTGAAAATAACACTGCTTACCATTGATGTATTATTAGCTTTATTCCTCGTATAAGAGGAATTTTTTTTTGTCCGATTTCTTGGATTAATAACTTTAACATTATTATATTAGCTCGTTGAATAAACTTTTCAAAGAAAGCAAATCCTAAATTACAGTTAACATATTAAGGGTTTTAACCCAAATTATTTCCTAAGATGGTTTCTTTTAAGAATAAGTTCGTATTTAAAATATACGAGTATGTATGTGTGATTAGGTAAATACACGCAACTACATATTCGTCGTTATTGTGGTTTATTTTTGAGAGCATGATGTGTTCTTTACTATTTTCATGTAATTATTGTTACTATAATTATTACAACTATAGCGCGAAAGTTATAATTAATTCCATAAATTTGCATCGCAACACCAAATTTTAACCTAAAAATTCAAACACAATCACATTCATGGATGTAAATAAGCCGGCAACAAATATATGGTTTTAGATTTTTGATTGCTATTATTAAATAAATAATAAATAAATAATTAAAGTCAAAGTATAATAAAATATATTGCGAAAAGTAAAAAATTTAAGTGGAAAGTACACCTAATTCTGTTTTTACACGGTAAATTGGTTCCAGAAAAATTCATGTAAAAAAAAACCGTGTAAAAAAAGACATTGCTCATATACAAAAATAGGTGATTGGTTCCTTATCTCTAAAACCTATTAAAATTAGTGAAAAACGAAAATTTCTTTAAGAAACAGAAATCATGTTTATTTTACTAAATCATATTGGTAATGTGTTTTTGCACCGCTTATTTGCATCTTTAGTGTATGATGAAGACTTAATAGATGGTTTCGTTCCAGAAATCAACGATTGCCTAATTGAATTTAAATTTTTTTTTTAAATCGAACATTTTGCTAAGAAATGTTCAGCCTTCTCCATTTCGAAGGCGATCTAAAATTTCAATTTTGTTTTCTAAACAAATGGCTTTACGCCCTAGTTTTTTATTTGTAGTTTTCGTCGTCTCTACAAGAAGTAGAGATGCATTGATAGTTCACAAAATATTAACACATTTCAATCGATCTAACATGTCAAAGCGCTTGTATGCACAAAAATGAATTCCTCAAAATTTTTGATATAAAAATATTTCGCAAAACTTTAATTTTACAAATAAAATCTAATCCTAACTGATTTTGAATCGTGCTAAATGGAATAAAATGATGTAAAAAAAATAATTTATTATTTTCAAACCGTGTAAAAACAGAATTGGGTGTATATACGTCTTAAATAGTCTGCAAATAGAAGAGGTGTTAGAATACTAATTTTATTAGAACTTCAAATGTTTATATCACTTGAAGTTAGTCTTCACCTTATTGGAAAAAATAATGTATGCCACTATTTTTGTGGAGTTTGTACAGGTCATACCGTTTGACTTCTCAAATTAAAATTTAGTATGTGCCTTTGGTATATGGAGATGAAGAGCTCTATAGTTTTTGGGAATAATCGGGAGAGGGCAAGGGGTAGCTTCCTTACCCCAAATTTTTAAAACGTATGTGCCTTTGGTTTATGGTGATGAAGAGCTGTATGAATTTTGGGCATAATCGGTAAGGGGCAAGGGATAGTTTACTTAACACCCCAAACAGAAAATAATTAATTTTTCGATTCGAATATACTTTGAACTTTTATTATTTATGTAATATATCCATAAAAATATCTGTTTTCATTGGGTATGTTAAAGTTGAGTGAAGGCCACTTCAGTTTTATTTACTTCGCGGTTGCGCAACAAATGACGCTGTTTTAAACTAATGACAAAATATGAATTAAAAGCGGGATATTTTAAACACAATTGCGCAACATACGGCGCCATTTTAAAATATATAATGACAATATATGAATTACTTACAGCCAAGTACCCAATTGAATAAAATTTGTATTTGATTTGTATTTTTACTTTGTGGACTTACATTGTTATTAAAATATTTTAAACACCTTTTACAGAGCTTTACAATAATTTTTATAGTTTTATATAAATGTTAGAATTTTATCCAGGGAGGAGTACCTCTATATAAAGTAAATTCGTAAGTCTTAAAATTTGGTGTGGATTACTTTCAAAGCATAATCGAACAAAATATTTTCAGAACGCACACAGCGTGTCCCACACAACTATTTATTTAATAAAGAGAAAACACACATCGCTTAAAAAGATAAAAGAAGAAAGATAAAATATATATATTTATAAATACACATATTTTTATATATATACATATACATATTTATTTTATTTATATATATACATATTTGTGTGAATTAAATACAAAAACAATCGCTTAATACTGTGTGTGAAATGTTGTGGTGTATGTATTAATTTGATCTTTAATTTTTTAAATTATTTTCAATGAATAGTGTATGTACAAGCACACAGCTTGTGGTCCATACACAAGTATATTTTTAAAGACCGTGTTATTTGGCACTGATAGCAATTTTAGAAAATAGTAAGTCCATTTTCATAGTCCTTGTTTAGGATTTAGAGACCAATTAATCGTTGGTGGTTTCTGCGAGAGTGTAACTGAACTAAATGACCCATACTGGTGGTTCAAAACACAGCTACGCTACGTTACTCCATGATCACATTGTCACGTTATTGTCCCCTTGGTCCTACTGGTTGCCGTCTACAAATCGTCTGTACGCTGGTAAGACCTAGGAGAGGTTTATCTCCAAGTTTCAGACAAACAGTGTATATGGGGAGCACCAGTCTTCTTGGTGCTCCCTATATACAACGGAGGCATTAGCGTCACAGAGGTAAGAATAGTGGCCGGCCTGCTTGAACAATTTTATAAAATATGCATACCAATCTGATATCGAATTTGGCCGAAAAATCGAGTCGCTTTTTCTTCTCGGTCACTATGTTGACAAGCCAATTTGCAACATCTGTGGATCGAAAAACTCGTACGTCATTGTCGAGAAGTCAATCCATCCACAGTGAGTGATAGTTTGGCGTGGATTTTGGAGTTATGCTGGGAACAGGCATCCTGTTTAGTTAATCGGAAAATCGGATACATTTTTTCCACGGCACACGTTTTACGTATGCACACGTTTTACGAAATTTTCTGTATCATTCTGCGTATTTTTATGGCTTTTCTTCTCCTCTCCCCTTCTTCTCTTATCTTCTCTTCTCTTCTCTTCTCTTCTCTTCTCTTCTCTTCTCTTCTCTTCTCTTCTCTTCTCTTCTCTTCTCTTCTCTTCTCTTTCTTCTTTTTACAAAGCATGCTTTGTAAGTGAAGAGAATACAACACCAGTAAATGCTGCAATTAAATTATTTCGCGAGCTGTACAGCATGTAGCACCATTTTGTCACGACGATATTATCTAATATCAATGAAAATGGTGTCACATCAGTATTTTCCAATTTAGATAGACAGACTATAGCTATAGTGTCGAGAGTTTGAGGACCAATAACAGTCTTGAACCCATCCAAAAATCCACACCAAATAGTGACACGTTGTTTATAAGCACCGACTGTAATTATTGTCAATTTCGATTTTAATCATGGCCATATGCTAGTTAAAGCTTCCATGGTCTGACACTAATGCAGTTAACCAGTCTAAGGAACTCTGATTATATTCAAGCATCTTTCTGGCCATTCTGCAGACGTTGTAGTCAAATAGACTGGTGTCTTTGGTGGAAATCAATCCCACAATCTTAGTCTGATAGGATAGCACACCGACTTTGTTTATATTCAAACACAGAATCCATCTTACCGATAGCTGTTTCTTACACCGTGTTTTCCCCGGTTATTGTGCTATGAGTTATGCACGTTGTTTCAACTAGTTGGTTTCTGTATGCCATGGAATTCGTCTAACTCAGCAGTAATCACTGCAGTTTTTTCAAGTTTTATGTAGACATGTTTGTTTTCCATTTTCAAAAAAGTGGTCTCAACCGATGAATCGTTCAAAAATGAATAGGAGATTTTTCTCAAAAATTTTCCAGTCTCCTTTTAAACTTAAAATTTTTGGCAGTTAAAAATTATTAAAAGCTTATTGCTGCTTCATTTTAAATGGTGAATTTAAAAAATGAAATTAACACATCATAGGCACCCAAGTATGGCCCCCTCCTTTTTATGAGTAAATTTTTCAAACTGAAATTATCAAAACCATCTCTGGATTTTTTTATTAACACACTTTCTTTCATAATTTTCATAATTGTTCCTAATAACGCATCAACGCCGCAGTGGTTTTATTAAATTTTTCATTTTGCAACTTTTGGAAGCAGCAAATAATAAAAACGCCTTCTGTATAACTCCTACATGTCTGGCTGACGTGGGTTTTAAAAATGATGCTCTTGATAAGTGAAAAGAAAATTGATAATTTTCTCTTTTTATGCACATAAATTTATTAAATACCATTATTTCATCAGCACGATTTTTTTTTTAATCTAATATTAATTTAATTTAAGGAGTGTGTATTCCTTAATGAAAAATATATTTTTTGTTTTATCAGAAAAAAAAGCGTTTCTTTAGAAGAACATATGGTTTCGTTTTTCATTAAATTAATATCAAGCAAATGTATTCCTTTACATAGCTTCAACTTTACAGGAATTATATATAAGACGATTTTCTTTATCATTTGTACCTCCTGATTTGTTTAAAATTAATTTAATTTATAACTCATATACATATGTAGATCTAAAACGTAACGTATTTAAAGAATGTTGTAACGCATTTAAATTTGCTGGACCACAAAATCCTTAATGTTCGTGGTTACATTCGATTAAGAAGAAGGGATACTACTTCTCTTGGCCGGTGTATGCTACTATTTTGGTATATGGAGATGAAGAGTTGTGTAAATTTTGAGCATAATCAGGAGGGGCAAGGGGTAGTTAGTTTACTCCCAAATTTTGTAAACGCTCTACAGGTCATACCGTACGACATATTAAAATGGAATTCAATATGTGCCTTTGGATTACGGAGATAAAGAGCTGCATAAATTTTGGGCATAATCGGGAAGGATCAAGGGGTAGTTTACTTAACAACTGAAACCGAAAAAAATTAATTTTTTGAATCCAATATACTTTGAACTTATATTCTTTATGTAATATATCCATAAAAAGTATCTGTTATGGTATGCTAAAGTTAAGTGTAGGCCACTCCAGATTTTTTTTATGTTCGCATCACGTAAAAAGTACTTGATGGATTTTAACAAAATTTTGTGAGGAGGTACCTTAGTATCCTGGTTCCAATATAGGACACTTTTTCCGCAAAAATATATGTTTTAAAATAATAATAAAATTTTAAATACGGTTGTGCAATAGATGGCACTGTTTTGAAATAATCACTAAATATCGCCAAATAGTCAATTAAATAGAATTTGTATTTGATTTGATTTGTATTTTTATTTTTATTTTATTTTTTTGTTTAAAAAGATGTAACACTCAGGCAATGAATGCCTATATTAAATGTGTTACTTCGTCTGGAATGGGATAGGAGTATATTAGATAGATGGTTAGTGTGATAGTAAAGCTTCGCTTTCGTGCTATGTCGTAATACCGTCGAAGGAGGGCGCTGTGATATTTTAAAGAGAAATTAATACATATCAGAAAAATTGATGTTGCCACGGCTGAATATTGAACTCGTGACCGTTGCTAAGTACCCAACGTACGAACCACTTAAGCTACAGCACCTTCAATTTGTAGAATTACATTATTATTAAAATATTTTAAGCCGATAGCCTTAGTTGCTAGTGCTAATTTCCTTTTAATTATAATTTTAATTGTAATTAAAATAAATAAAATAAAATAAAATAAAATAAAATAAATAAATAAATAAATAAAATATTTTAAACATTATTGTAAAGCTCTAAAAGTTATTGTAAAATTTGTAATGGTTTAAGAATTTTGTATAAATTTTAGAATTTTATCCAGGGATGGGTACCTTTATCTAAAGTAAATACGTAAGAGTCTTAAAACTTGGTGTGGATTACTTTCAAATTAAAATAGAACAAAATATTGTCAGGATGAACACAACGTGTGTGGCCACAGCTAGTTAGAAATATATTACAAGAAATCGACTTAAAAAGCAGGTGTTTTTTTTTAATTTTTGTAAAGCCCTATTGTCGTTGTATCATAAAAGCACTGCTGTTTAAAGCAGCTAATTAACAAAGTTTAAAATACATAAAGTATATTATGCCAATATAATTTAATACACTTAAATTTTATAAACATTATACTTACAATCAACAAACCAAAAAGTTGCTTCAACTCAATATATTTTTCAACACAGAAGAGAAAAAAAATATTTGTTTATGGTAATTTACGACAAAAGACGTGATTGAAATAAATTCACATTTTATTTTTCGATTTCATTTGGATAAGTAAAATAAGTAATTCATTTAAACCATAAAGAATATAAAGGCATAATATACCCATATGATATGTACATACATATGTATTTTCAATATAACCCAACAGAAATTTAAGTGAAGGAGCAAAGTCTGAAGCATTAATCTAAGGTGTGCCTTTAGATGTCTACAAAATTTTTTAGCTTTTTTTCTGAATTGTTTTTGTTATCCTAGTATCCATAGTCGTGAACATTTTTGGAAATGTTAAAAATTCTAGGGGTAATATGATTATTTAAATATACAGAGATATGCATCTTACAGTTAGTCTTCAGCAGGGAAGGTAAGTCTTAATTTTAACGAGATTATTGGATTACACGTTTATATATATGTATATATAACAGATGACCTCGTTTTTTAGTTTTTATACCTGAAAAAAGCACTACAGCTATAAAAGTTAAACTTTTCGCACTAGATGACTTACAAAAGCAACAGTAAGCTTTTATTAGGGACTAGCGGTGCCCACACACGTTGTGTGCTCCCTGGCAATATTTTGTTAGATTTTTCTCTCTCTCTTTCACTTTAGATATTTTTAAGACCTTTAATTATTTACTTTACATAAAGGTACCCATCCCTGGATAAAATTCTAAAATTTATATAAAATTCTAAAATTTATACAAAATTCTAAAGTTCTAAAAATTATTGTAAAATACTGTAAAAGACAGTCAGGAAATGAGTTATTTGTTATTTTAAAACAGCGCATAACAGATATGCAATATTGCTTAAAATATGCCGCTTTCAAAAACAAAAGATGCCTTAAAAATGCAGTACCTTGAAGTCGGTAAAAAATCATCGTACTTTCACTGCTTTTTCTCCACCTTACTTTTGGATATGAAATACTTTTGTGGAAAAAAATTATTTTATAGTGGGAAAAGGATACTAAGGTACCTTCTTACATCCAATAGGAAATGAGTTTTTGTTTTATTATATTTTTTTTTTGTAACTATTTGAATCTATCTGTTGACATTCACAATAAGTATTGAAATCTTAACCTAAATAATATTTAAGTTGGTACTGCCACTGCAGCACTCAACGATTAGTTCGAGAGAAATTTTATCTTGCTAAATCAAGAGTTTGCACCCTCTTGAGACGTCTATGGCCCTCGAATAAAAGCAAATCCCTAGCAAGTGGATTTGGATGGTCAGTAACTTTTGCGACGTAGCTCGTGCACGATTTTTTCATCTCTTCTCGGATGGTAGGAATATTGAGTTCCTTGTAGATGTTGTTGTTGCGTATATACCAAGGAGCGCACGTAATAATTCTTAAAATCTTTGACTCTCTGTTTTATTGTATGTATAGATAAAAAAAGATAAAATAATGAAATCTATTTTCCAGTTTTAAGCAGTGTATGTAAATACATAAAACTTTTTGCAAAAGTTTCATGCAAAGATAGAAATTTCTCCAAGTTTTTTAATCGTTTTGATATGAGCAAAACGAAAACCAATACTTTTTAAATGACAAACACTCAAACAATACAATACAAACACCCCAACATTACAATCATACAATTGCAAAGAAAAAAGTCCCAACCATAATCATCAAATAAACTAGCAAACGTTTGTGAAAGGGTTTTTCCAAAACGTTTTTTTTCGCACTGTTGTCACTACTTCCTGAGTAAATGATTTATATTTACTAGCAAAAGTAATACAAAACTAAATAATGCAATCGTCATCGTTATCGTGGCTCTTTGAGTTGCAAACAACTCACAAAAACGTAAACAAACGTTTCGTTTTATTTATTTTCGTACTCTGTTACTGGGTTCAATTACTTGTTGTTTATGCATGTATTAGTAGTTTGATGTACTTTACAGGAAATGTTTACACAGAACCAGAAAATTTAATTTATTTTGGTGGTTTTATAATTTAAAAAGAAATAAGTTAACCTACTAAACTGTAACAAAATGTTACCTGGGTTATAAATGTTTCTGCATATAAATTACATGTGATTGTATGTAAAATTTCAAATAAGTATGCTTCTATTTAAATAAATACATATTAAGCTTTACATAGCTTTGTGTAGAATTATCTACATAATTGAATTTAAATATATAATGGAATTGAATTGACATGAAATGAATAAAATTGAAAAAAGAAAACTGAAAATTGTAAATGATGCGTAAAATAGTGTTCAATTCAAATATTGTCATAAAGTTTATTTATAGATCTGTTTGTGCGTGTATTATATTACATTTATCTTATTTGCATTTTAGGAAGCCTGTTTATTTATTTTCTCATAATTTTTTTACAAACGTTATCATTCCGGAACTGGCCTTCCACGCACAATTTTATTTTAGCAAAAATCTGTAAAAGTCCTTTAATTGATTGCTTTAACGAAGACCTTTTATAGGTGTTCCGTTCAAAATTCTTGCTAAGAAGACCATGTTAAAGGTTTAGCCATAAGGTATAAAATATAAATTCTTCTACTACCTCGAAGCTGCAATTAGTGGCCATCACCATGTCGTCTTTCCGCTGTTGCGGAGTTTGCCATTTATTATTAGCCTCATTTTCGCAAATGCATTCTTGATTCTGGAAAAAGCACCCGTTATATCTCGCTCTATCTTTCCAATCTCATCACATATGTATGCGAAGATGCTGTGTGGTGTTCCCTGTGCCTGGTTTCTTTCTTCTGCTTTAAGAAGTTGCTTGATAAACTTTCATCCTGACAGTGTCACCTAGAGTCATTTTACAAAGTCACACAAGGATATCTCATACGCAGATTTTTTTTTTAAACCATTTTTTCCTTATCAGCGTACCAAACACGACGTTATAGTCGATAAAAAGTTGGCATGTATTGATTTGCTTTGCGTGGGTTTTTGCTAGAATTTCGCGGAGCGTAAAGATTTGGTCGGCAGTTGATTTATTGAGGCTTACACTATTGTTGTGGAGCTTGTGCAGGTCATACTATTTGACATAACGAAATGAAATTATGTATGTGTGTTGGGTACACGGTGATAAAGAGCTGTATAGTTTTTGGTTATAATCGGGGTAGTTTCCTTACCCCCAAATTTTGTGAACGCTCTGCAGGTAATAGTGTATGATATATTAAATCGAAATTTAGTATGTGCCTTTGATATATCAAGATGAAGAGTTGTGTAAATTTTGGGCATAATCGGGAAGGGGAAAGGGGTAGATGACATACCCCCAAATTTTGTAAACCCTCTATAGGTCATACCGTATGAAAAAATTGAAATTCAGTACGTGCCTTTTGTTTATGGTGATGAATAGCTGTATAATTTTTGGGCATAACCAGGAAGGGGCAAGGGGTAGTTTACTTAACAGCCCAAACCGATAATAATGAATTATTCGATTCGAATATACTTTGAACTTTTTTTCTTTATGTCTTCATGGGGTTTTTTTTCGCAATTTTTATTTATTGTATCTTCAATTTAATTGAACTATCAATAATTACTCATATCTTAAGTCTAAAAATATACTTGTTAAGTCCAACCAGTGCTGGACAAAAAAAATGTATGTTTCACGGTTACTGTAATTTGTGGGTTATCCCTCTGATGTACGGATGAGAGAAGCAGTGTCCCTCCTTCTTAGTCGAATGTAACCAGGTTCAGTTAGTATGTTACGGGCCAGTGGATTCGGATGAGTTTCAAGCTTCTTTAAATACCTTATGGCAAGTTTCGCTATTTCAGCTTTAACTGATGGCACGTTTAGATCTTTATGGATGTTCGAATTTTTTATATACCAGGGAGCAGATGTAATAATACGTAGAATCTTATTTTGGCGCCTTTGAATTTTTTCTAAGTTGGTAGCTGAGGCAGTGCCCCATAATTGAATGCCATAACACCATATTGGTTTTAGAATTGACTTGTATAATAAAAGTTTGCAGTCTAAAGCTAGAGTAGAATTTCTGCCAATTAGCCAGTTTAGTTGGACTGCTTTCAACTTCATTTGTGTTAACTTTGTTTCTATGTGCCGTTTCCATGTAAGGCGCCGGTCAAGATGTATGCCGAGATATTTGACGTCTGAAAGCTGAGGTATCGTTTGGTTATTTATCCGAATAGGGGGGCAAGATGCTGTACGCAGTGTGAAGGTTATGTGAGTACATTTTTTTCATTCACTTTTATTCTCCATTTCTTCAACCATTTTTCTAAATTGGATATGTGGTCTTGTAAATATCGTGATGCTACTTCGGGTCTTTCGTGAATGCTCAAAAAAGCTGTGCCGTCAGCAAATGTTGATGTGTGAACTCGGTTACTAGTTGGCATGTCTGAAGTATACAATAAGTATAAAAAGGGCCCCAATATACTACCTTGGGGAACTCCGGCTTCGATTGGCTGGGGTGAGCTCAAAAAATCTCCTTCTTTCACAATAAATTTTCGTTCGGTTAAATAACTATCTAGCAGCTTATATAGGTTTACGGGCAAATTCAGTTTTAGCTTATATATTAGGCCTTCATGCCATACCTTATCGAATGCTTGAGAAACGTCGATAAAAAGCGCAGAGCAGTATTTTCTCTCTTCAAATGTCTTCTTAACAACATTGACTAACCTGTGAGTTTGTTCGATCGTACTATGTTTTTTCCTGAAGCCGAATTGATGGTTTGGATCTATGGGGTGTGGTAAAGTTAAGTGTAGGCTACTCCAAATTTTTTTATATAATTTTTTATTACTTTTGGTTATTGAGAGCTATAATGATACGCACTTTTTGTAAAATTTTCTAAATTGTTTAAAACGACTACAAAATAAATAGCAATAAATAATTATTAAATTAAATTATAAATAAACAGAGTGAAAAATAACATGACCTGTAAATTTATTGGTTTTTTATTAAAGTGATTAAAAAAACCAACACAATTTATTTCATCAATTACCCGTTTAATTATGTTATAAAGTACTTGAAAATAAATTCAACTAAACTGAAAAATTTATACTTTTTACCTTGTGGTATGTTTTCAAACATGCTTTCTTTATAAATTAATTTTCAATTAGTTTTAATTAAATAATTTTCTTATTTATTTATGCTAAGTAAATATTCAATTTAATTTTAATTAATTTTCCAACATCATCTTTAGTGTTAATACTTAATGTGTTAATAATAATATTTCTTGTAAATTAAAATGATGACAGATTCTTAAGCAAAATTATAAACATACCTGGATAATTTGTTAATTGCTGTTTTCCTCATTAAAACTGAATTAATGACAATTAGTAGCAGATTATTAACACGGCAGCAAGATGTTTTTCGTTTGAAAAGACAAATGATACAGAGCAAAATAAGTACAAGTAAAATTACACTATTTCTTCACATTAAAACCAAATTAAATTAAAATGATCTTAATAACATTTTTATGAACAGCATAAAACGTTTGTATGTTAAACATTAACTCACCAATATTTTCCAATTGTCCTGGTGTACCCCAACCACCATGTGCAGCATTGCCGGCCTCACCACCCAGGCCACCAGCCAATGTTGAAGCCTGTACATTTAGCGAACCAGCTGGTGGTGGCACATAATCACCACCATCTATAACAACACCATCTATGCTGGGGCCAAAGGCAAAACCAAATTCTGGTTGTCTAATGGGCACACTCAATAATTGTTCCAAAGGTTTTTCTCTTAAACACTTCATGAAATGTGCATGCGGCAAGTCGGGAGCACAGTTAACATGATGTGCTACAATGGCAGCATATTTGGCGGGATTACTAACCAAAGACCAAGGTGTCAAACCTGAGCCAGACATTAATATGGCTCGATTGAATAGCAAACCTTTTTATATTTTATTCGCAAATAAAATGAACAATGTTTGGGTAGAAAGAACAAAAAGAAAATAAATAAAAAGAGAAATTTTATTTCAAACGTATTGCATAGAATTCTATTTATATAGCGGTTTTTGTGTGGCATTAGTGGTGTTTTAATAACGTGCAATTTACCTTCTGGCACTGCCATTGATGATATTAGAAAATGAACACATGCTGCTCCAGTGCCATGGCCAGCTAATGTTATACTTTGAGGGTCACCGCCAAAGGCAGCTATATTTTCTTTCAGCCAATGTAAAGCAGCTATGATGTCCATCAAACCGTAGTTGGCTGGCAGTTTTGAATAACGATCTGTATTAGCATTTAAGAAACCTTTAACAAAGAAAAACAGTATTTATGGTTGTGTTAGCAAAATGAAAGTAGCTTGGGATGATTAAGTTTAAAAATTATTTATTAAAGTTTTGTATTCCAGCAAAGAAAAGAACTATTGCATAAATATTTAAAGTTTAATTTAATATAGTTTATTTGACCATTTTTATTTAATAAATTAAATTTAAAAATTAGAAATATTTTAATTACTAGAGGAGGGCTTTTCTGATTTAAAACAAAATATTATATAAAATAAAAAAAATATGTAAAATATTATTGAGATTAAAAATATGGTTTCTATTGCTATTTTTTTTACAAATGGTAGGTCGCAAAAAAATTCTAATGTCATACAATAAACATAAACATCTATATATATACATTTAATAAAACAGTAAGTCATGTCCTGTCTGTCTATCTGACTTTCTTTTTATGTTCGCATCACGTACAAACTAATGGATGGATTTTAACAATATTTCGTGAGGAGGTACCCTAGTATCCTGATTTCAATATATGATAACTTTTTTCCGCAAAAATATTTTCTTTACAAGAGAAAATGAAGAAAAAGCTGTGAATATACGCAATTCTTTTTACCGATTTAAAGGTACAGCAAACTTTAAGGCACATTTTGCTTTGAAAAGCGGGATATTTTAAAAACAACTGCGCATTAGATGCCCCTTTTTTAAGATAGTAACAAAATTTGAATTACTTACTGCCAAATAGTTAATTAAATAAAGTTTGTATTTGATTTTTATTTTTAGTTTGCGGCATTACATTTTTATTAAAATATTTTAAACACATTTAACAGAGCTTTACAATAATTTTTTGAATTTTAGAATTTTATATAAATTTTAGAATTTTATGGCGGATGGATACCTTTATATTAAGTAAATACTTATATGTGAAACACTATAAAAGTAAGAGTCTTAAAATTTGGGGTGGATTTCTTTCAAAGCAAAATCGAACAAAATGTTGTCACACAAAACGTGTGTGGGCTTAGCTAGTCTGTCAATATAACTCTAAAAATACTTTTGAACCGTGTTTAGAAACGTTATCTACAAGTAGAATATAAGCTTGTAAGTCAAGCATGTGTTATATTAGTTTATTTTTAATTTTTGAAATAATTAAAAATTCTTGAAATACCTCAAAAGAAGCTATGTACGCTATCACCTAGTTTGATTGGGATATTAGACAAAAACTGATGACACTTTTTTTAATGGCCCACTGACTTTCCGAATCTTTCGAATCCCATAATTCAAAATCGGTTACCAATTTCGCCAAAATGAGTATAGGCCTACACTGTCACTTCCTTGTATTTTTTTCACTGTTGCACTGTGTAATTAATTTAAAATTTTAATTAATTTGTATCTGAAACAAATTAAAACTATTAATTGGAGCCTAATTTTTTTTCTGCGAATACAAGTACTAAAGCTTTAGAGTCTTCGTGGTAATGATGGGATAAATGAAAGATGAAGAACATACAATTGAACCAAAAATTTTAAATTTCAGGATTTTTTTAGCGTAAACTCACTAAACATTTTCATTTTTCACAGAGGTAAATTTTATTTGATATATAAACTTATGGCCTATGATTGTGGCCAGTAAAACGTTTCGTTGCGTGTACTATTAAACAATGCTATTTGCTCAAATTATAATCAAAAATGCCGTTTTTGTGGTTCGAAGATATGACGTATGATTGAAATAAAACTCGTGAATTTACAAGGTAACATCACCTGCTGATTTTGGAGACGAATCGTCCTGGATAATAATTATCTATACATATAATAAAATAGTAACTCATTTCCGTCTGTCTGTCCTTCATTGTTTTTGTTCGCATCACTTAAAAACAACTGGATGGATTTCAACAAAATTTTGTGAGGAGGTACTTTAGTATGCTGATCCCAATATAGGGTACTTTTTTTTCCACAAAAATATCTTATTTCCAAGAGAAAGTGGAGAAAAAGCAGCTGAGATATTTTCAACACGGTTTTTTTCAACACTGTTACTTTTTCACCACATACCTTTTTTTTGAAAAAGGGTTATTTAAGAAACTATTACGCAACAGATGACGCTAGTTGATTAAAATTTGTATTTTTACTTTGTTAGGTTAGGTTAGGTTAAGCAGGCAGCTCCAATACAGCTCACTTGGGTCCAAGTATTGGTCCCTTTGTGTAACTTGCAAAAGAGAACAGGAAAAAGAGGGAGAGATGGAAAAGAGAGAGAGAGAGAGAGAGAAAAGAGAAAAAGCGTTGAAAGAAGACATAGGATAAAGTCACAGACAGACAGACAAAAAGTATAGAAGTAGATAGAGAAGAGTCAGAAGTGTGGGGAGGTAGCCAAATGAGGGCAGGTTGGTCAAGCCAGGTTATTAACGAGATTGTCTATGCCTCGTCAAGTGTAGGTTGGTTAGAAACCCATGCGCTGCTTCTCAGAAAGGACTTAATCCTGCTCGGTTCCAAAATGGAGACACAGGAGAGGCTTGCGAAGCACCTTTGTCCAAGGTATTGGAGGCGTTGGTATTATAACGCAGGGTAGTAGCAAAGAAGGTGTTCGACAGTTTCCTCCTCTTCCTCATCCTGACAACTTCTACAGAAATCGTTGTAGTGGAGACCCATCCTTCTTGCATGAGTTCCGAATAGGCAATGCCCAGTGATCATTGATATTAAATCGTGTAGCTGCATTTTTGGCAGCCGAAATAGCAAAGCCGTTTTTTTCGTCCTCAAACGACGAGGACAATCTGGCCTATACTGGATCAGAAAAAAAAAACGGCTTTGCTATTTCGGCTGCAAAAAATGCAGCTACGCGATTTTTACTTTGTGGAATTACATTGTTATTAAAATATTTTAAACACCTTTTAAATACCTTGACAATAATATTTAGTATTTTAGAATTTTATGTAAATTTTAGAATTTTATCCAGGGGTGGGTACCTTTAAATAAATTAAATACATAAACCATAACTGAAGCATTATAAAAGTAAGAGTCCTACAATTGGTGTAGAATACTTTCAAAGCAAAACCGAGCAAAAAATTGTCAGGACGCCCACGACGTGGCGGGCACAGCTAGTTTAAAATAAATTTGCTTTGTACAGAGACTATTGCTACTACTCAACATTGCGATACAATAGTCCTACCTAAACTGAATGATTTGGACATGGGCGAGATGTAGTTTCAACGAAAAGGTACGCTTTTAGTGCTTTACAAGTCAATCAAATGAAAAATTTAAATAAAAACTCGTACACTAATTTTTAAGATTTTTTATAAAAAATAATTTATTTACACAAACAAAAGATTACTACTATTTTCAAAATTCTAAACAGAATGAATAAATATTTAATAGTTGAAAACAAAATTAAACTTGAAATTCAAAGCTATTGTGATTAGAAAATACTTTTAGAACAAAGTAGTTTTATTAACAAGTTTGAAAAATAACTATAAATATTATAACATAACTACGCCACAGTACCCCCGCCCTAGTAACAACGATGTTTTAAGGTAGAGCAAAGGTAACACGACGTCCTGAACGAAGTTTAATTCCATCACTATTGCGTTTCGTATGTTCTGAAGCTGTTTCGGAATTACTATTTGAGTTAGCTTTCGGATCTTCTTTGAAAATAAATGCTGGCTTGATGCGGTCTATAGATATAACTTTTTCTTTTCCATTTACAAGACATTTGAAAATTTTGTCATTACGACTAATCACCATATAAGGACCATCGTATGGCCGTTGTAAAGGTTTTCTCACAGCGTCATTTCTGACGAAAACGTGAGTGCAGTTCTTCAACGTATTTGGTACAAAATGATTACTTATACAATGGTGTAGTGCAGGAGTAGCTTTAAACATTTGCATTTTTTCACAAAATTGCTTTACCCATTCACTATTTTTGGTTGAATCTTTATACGTTTCAAAAAACTCACCCGGAAGACGAAGATGCGTCCCATAAATCATTTCTGCAGGAGAAAATCCGATGTCTTGAATAACTGTTGTTCGTAAACTCATTAAAACTAAAGGTAAATTATCAACCCAGTTTTGTTTAGCGTAGCACTTTAAAGCTGCTTTTAAAGAACGATGCCATCTCTCGATGAGACCATTAGCTTGCGGATGGTAGGGCGTTGTATGCAAAACCTTAACTCCAAGAATTTTGGAAAATTCTCTAAATAATGAACTTTCAAATTGCCTTCCTTGGTCAGTAGTGATTTGAGCGGGCACACCATACCGTGAAATCCATCCTTGCAGTAAAGCACATGCTACAGATTCCGCTGTTATATCTTCGAGAGGTATTGCTTCCGCCCACCTAGTAAATCTATCAATACAAGTCAGGACATACCTGTAATTTTTGCATAGCGGTAGAGGTCCAACGATATCAATACTGATATGTTTAAGGCGTTGACTAGGAAGCTCAAAGTTACCAATAGGACTTTTCACATGACGCTGAACTTTCGATGATTGACAGGAAATACAATGCTTTGTCCAACTTTTCTTACAACCTGTATGTAGCTCATGAAGAATAGCTTGTTGTTGCGCTGCATTGGGTATAAAACGTCTGTAAAAGTTTATCATACCCAAAAAACGTCTCAAATCTTTAACAGTGGTTGGCTCTTTGTAGTTGACAATGGCTGCTACGCGTTCTGGTAGTGGTTTTAAACCGTTAGGTGTCACTAAAAAACCAAGAAACTGGAGTTCTGAAACGCCAAAAACGGATTTTGATGCATTAATTTTGACGCCGTAATCTCGTAGTCTTTCGAACAAGGTTCTTATGTGGAGCGTATGTTCTTCCATATTTTTCGATGCAATAAGTATATCATCGATGTACGCATAACAAAAATCTAAACCTCTGATCACTTCATTAATGAATCGTTGAAAGGTTTGCGCAGCATTGCATAAACCAAACGTCATACAAGGGAATTCAAAGAGACCTATAGGGGTAATTATAGCGGTTTTCTCAATGTCATCATTTTCAACCGGTATTTGATGGTAAGCTTTTACCAAGTCAACCTTGCTGAATATTTTGCTACCACTAAGCATATATCCAAAATCATGTATGTGAGGCACTGGATAGCGATCAGGAATTGTAACAGCATTTAGGCGGCGATAGTCACCACATGGGCGCCACTCGCCATTTGGTTTTAAAACCATATGTAGAGGACTCGCCCAGCAACTTTTTGATGGTCTACATATACCTTGCTTTACCATTTTATCGAATTCCTTTTTAACAATTTGTAATTTTTCGGGAGATATCCTGCGCGCTTTGCTAAAAACAGGAGGTCCTTTAGTTTGAATATAATGTTTGACAGAATGTTTACCATTACTTGTGAATGACGGCTGTTCTGTCAAATCTGAAAATTCACTAATCAATTTTGACAAATATGAATTTTCTTGGATCGATTTAATAGTCAAAGGATTAAATTCTATAAACAAAGATCCCTGGCTTTCCGATTTTAAAAAATTATCAATAAGACGATTGTGTTTTATATCTACAAGTAATCCAAAATGGCTCAAGAAATCGGCACCAATTATTGGCTTTGGTACATCAGCCAGAATAAAAGTCCACCGAAAGTTTCTCTTCAGGCCTAAATTTAAATTGAGTATTTTTTCGCCAAAAGTTTTTATAGTTGTTTGATTTGCGGCAAATAATTTTAGTGGGGCAGGATCTTGTTGGCGTTGAAAAGAAGTGACAGGAAACACGGATACGTCGGCGCCTGTATCAACAAGAAACTTAAGGTTGGAAATTTTATCTTGAAGAAAAAGGCGACTAATTTCTCGGCTAGCCCCATCTGTCACCATTGACGGGGAGCCTAATAGTTTTCCGAAGAATTTAAATTTGTAGTTGAGAATGCGCATGGTTTCACACATTGTTTCGCTTTTTCACCGAATTTGAAATGGTACCAGCAATATGGTTTATCTTTCTTACCTGAGTACGTGTCTTTTGTACGCGAACGTTGCGAACTACGACCACGGCTCTTCCTACGACTTCGGCCTCGAAATAATTCTTCGACTTTTTTTGTAAGAATATCTATTTGCTTTTCTAAGGCGCTTGTTGTTGGAAATGTAGATACTGCATTTATTTCCCAAGATTCTGAAGTGTCAGCAATTTTGTCTGCCATAATTGCTACGTTGCTAAGTGATTCACTACTTACTGATAAAATTGCTTGCATGTGTTTTGGTAAACGCTGCATCCACAAATTCCTCAGCAACTCGTCCGACACTTTACCATACGACAACGTGGACATCTCGCGAAGAAGTGTTGATGGTTTCTTGTCTCCCAACTCCATATCGCGTAAAAGCTTCTTCATTTGTTTTTCCTGCGAATCAGTGAAACATTCTTGCAGCCGTTGTTTGAGAGTTTCATACATATTGTTTTCCGGAGGTTGCAAAATAATGTCGCTTACTTCACATATTATATTAGCTTCAATAGAACCTACAATGGTGTGGAATTTAGTTGAGTCGGTAGTAATTCCAGCTGTGATGAATTGACTTTCCACCTGTTTAAACCATAATGCGGGATTTGTCTTCCAAAATGGTGGTACCTTCACAGAAACTCGAGCTATTTCACTGTTTATTGGAAGCGAAGAAAAATCATCATCTGAGCTATTATGCGACATGTTAATGATTGCAGTTAAAAATATGCGTATTCAATTCACGGGGTCACCAATTTTAGTGCTTTACAAGTCAATCAAATGAAAAATTTAAATAAAAACTCGTACACTAATTTTTAAGATTTTTTATAAAAAATAATTTATTTACACAAACAAAAGATTACTACTATTTTCAAAATTCTAAACAGAATGAATAAATATTTAATAGTTGAAAACAAAATTAAACTTGAAATTCAAAGCTATTGTGATTAGAAAATACTTTTAGAACAAAGTAGTTTTATTAACAAGTTTGAAAAATAACTATAAATATTATAACATAACTACGCCACACGCTCTTACATTATGCTTATAAAACAATTCAATTATTACATAAAATATTTGATAGTCGCGTACTTAAAGAATGGAATTAGATCCTTAAATTATTAATACTATTGGATTCCTTACTAGAAACTCATTTATTAGCAGCAGATTCAAGAATGTATTCATCAACTTAGCTTATAATTTTCCAAAATCACCTTGGGAAATTAAGTACATCTCCTCGAAGTACTATTCTACCTACTAAAGCTTAAACAATATAAAAAATTATAAAAACTATGCTATGGCTAGAAGCCATTATTATTTAAATTACTTTAGCAATATATTTAAATTATGTACATATTTTAAAAATATTGGCAAAAAATGATCTTCCAAAACATTTCTAATGTTAATATGCTACTACAAGTATTCATTTTAAAACAAGCCCTAAAAAATATTTAAAATATTTTCAACTAAATATTGAATTGTTTAGATAACAGTTAAAACAAAAGATCTAATAGCAAAGAAAAATTCACAAACTATTGTAGCAAACATTTTGCTTTTCTTATCAATGAATTTACACATGACTTCTCTTGGATAAACTGAAATTTTACCAAAAATAAGCTTTCAATAATAATAAAAAAAAAACTATGAAAATTGCATGTATATGTCCAAATATTACTGCGTACACAAAATCATAGTATCATAGTCTATAAAAATAATCCCTTTATTGATAAAATAAAGAATATTTAAATCTAAATGAAATGTATAATGTGCAATAAGAGGGCACTAACACAGGGGATTATGTGAATTTTTTCATTAAAATGTTCTGGATCAATATAGATAAGGGTAGAAATAGGAAATTCTTTCTAATAGGCTTTTAACACTGACCAACATCTTAGTCAAACGTATGGAAGATGTTGAAAATGTGAAACATCGGTTTACATTTGCAACATCTTCTTACATCTATCATCTACCATCAACTCTACTGTCAAAAAATTAAAAGTAAAGACGCATAATTTAGCTAAAAAAAATATTGTTTTTCAGCAAATATTTATAATTAGAATAATTGTCAAGCTTTGCTAGAACAAACCCAATTATTTTAATCACGCATGTCTCCTTTTGAAAATTTATTTTTTTTTTTTTGCAATTTTTATTTATTGTATCTTCAATATAATTGAACTATCAAAAATTACTCATATCTTAAGTCTAAAAATATACTTGTTAAGTCCAACCAGTGCTGAACAAAAAAAATGTATGTTTCACGGTTACTGTAATTTGTTGGTTATCCCTCTGATGTACGGATGAGAGAAGCAGTGTCCCTCCTTCTTAGTCGAATGTAACCAGGTTCAGTTAGTATGTTACGGGCCAGTGGATTCGGATGAGTTTCAAGCTTCTTTAAATACCTTATGGCAAGTTTCGCTATTTCAGCTTTAACTGATGGCACGTTTAGATCTTTATGGATATTCGAATTTTTTATATACCAGGGAGCAGATGTAATAATACGTAGAATCTTGTTTTGGCGCCTTTGAATTTTTTCTACGTTGGTAGCTGAGGCAGTGCCCCATAATTGAATTCCATAACACCATATTGGTTTTAGAATTGACTTGTATAATAAAAGTTTGCAATCTAAAGCTAGAGTAGAATTTCTGCCAATTAGACAGTTTAGTTGGACTGCTTTCAACTTCATTTGTGTTAACTTTGTTTCTATGTGCCGTTTCCATGTAAGGCGCCGGTCAAGATATATGCCGAGATATTTGATGTCTGAAAGCTAAGGTATCGTTTGGTTATTTATCTGAATAGGGGGGCAAGATTTTCTGCGCCGTGTGAAAGTTATGTGAGTACATTTTTTTTCATTCACTTTTGTTCTCCATTTCTTCAACCATTTTTCTAAATTGGATATGTGGTCTTGTAAATATCGTGATGCTACTTCGGGTCTTTCGTGAATGCCCAAAAAAGCTGTGTCGTCAGCAAATGTCGATGTGTGTGTGTATTTCCAAAAAATATAATAATCAAAATTGATACATTATGAATGGTATCCAATGGAAACTCTTAATTTAGAAAATTGAAAGAAGAATAAAATAAACTTTCTGAAATCGAAATGGTTACTATGGTTTTTTATTTTGTTTAGAAATTTAGATTTGGCTTTCTTTCTAGACTGATTGAACTTCTCATTTAGTCTATTAATTTTTAAGCATAAGAATCTGAGTTTTTATTCAGAAAAATTGGGAAAAATCCACTGATGAGCTAGTTGAGCACTAGCGAAATAGCTATCCGGATATGCTTTCCCCATAGTAATCAATTTCGATTATTATATTTTTTGGAAATAAATATTTTATACTTATAAAATATTTATTTAATAAATTTTCAAAAGGAATCATGCATGATTAAAAATAAATAATGTACATAACCGATTCCAAATATAATTTTTTGTATGTAGAGTATTTAAGTTATAGAAAGCATTTTAGATGTAAAAAAATTGAAGTGTACATTTCTATGAAACTGAAAGTCCATACCACGCGTTCTACGCCTACGCCCTTTCTATGCTTTTCATACTTTATACGCGTTCTATACTTTTCAAACTTCAAGTTACATGCAACGCTTTTTATGCGCCAAGAAATAAAAACAATTTTTGCTAAAATAGAGAGTGAACAAGGAATTTTAAAATAATTTTTGGAATTTACTAAGTTTATGCACATAATATTTTGTGATGTAATTAAATAAACATAACAGAGATGACTCTAAGTACGTAAAAGTAATCGAAAACTAAAATGAAAATCTTTTTGATGAAAGAATTGTTGTAAAAATTTATTTTAATGAATTTTATACTTTAAAATATTTGTAAACTTTATTACAAAGTGCTTTTTAAAAAAAAAAACCTTTTTAATACAAAAATACATAAAAAATATTCAATGACATAAACATATTTATCGATAGCATTGTGAATAGAATATAATTTACCATCCTTGGCTATGAAAACTGCTGACATTTTTTCATGGCGCTTGCGAAGCGTAGAAAAGTAGAAAGTAAACCTACTTCATGCGTTCTATACGTCTTAAGCATTCTATGCGATGTGCTTGTAACTTGCCTCATACAATTACACTGATCCTACTTTTTTGACAGACGCGTGTAAAGCGTATGCGCATAGAACGCGTGGTATGGACTTTCAGCTTGACGCTCGTTTTTAAACAAATATTGGTTTATATTTTTTTCCACAAAGGCAATTCATACCAGGTGAGAGCGATAGCCCAGCTAATTATTTGTTGCTAATGTCTGGTCAAAAATACAATGGTTTATATATGCTAGAAGCATGTTAAATTTGTTGTTTTGCTGTAGCTGTTGCTGTAGTGCTCCCACCTGCTATGAATTCGCCTTACACATAATTACATTTTTCAGTGATGCCACTAAATTAATCTAAATTATTGCCATTTTTCTAGTGATGACACTAAAATAATCGAAAGATGTAAAATGAAACAAACTGAGATAGGAACATCTTGTGAAGATGTTGAAGGAGGTTGAATTTTAGCCCTGTGTAATTCTTATGGAAAGATGTCAACATCTTCTCAAATTGAGACTAAAACTGGCAAAAATATTTTATTCTAATTTAAAACCTAATAATCCTCGCTCTCTTAAGGACAACAAAGAAATTCTTAGAAATTTTAGTCCAGGGGCCCTCAAATCCTTACTCAAAAGTCTAACTCAGCAGCTCGGAAAATCGGCATAGTCTACACGCTAAGTCTTTTTTCTTTTGAGGTAACCATTTGGTTAAAGTAACCATAATCTAGGTTGTAGTCAAATCATACTATTGTTAAACAGATAACAATATTATTATGGTAGAATAATATTATTGACAATCCTATTAATGATATTGTTTAAAATAACCAAAATTTTTTTAAATATAAAATTTATAAAATTTATTATATAATAATAAATTGTAAACATTAGTTAGTTAAATTAAATGATTATAATAAGATTAAATTTTATATAATTTTATTTGGGATAGGCCCGTTTGTTTTTTTCATTTTTGATAATAAAAGACTCAATTATTTAATAATAGGGGTTTTCACGATGGGTAGTGCAAACTGTGCAAACGATGCAAACGTGAGCAAAAATACATCGTTGATATCAACACAACGACAAAATATACATACTTGAAATTTATTTCCTTTTGCTTCGTTTGCACTTAAGAAACCTTGAGATAAAATATTTGTGCATATTTGCTCATATAGAAATAATAGTAAACATAAGTTTTTGAAATATTTCTAAAAAAGGAAAAATATTTAATAAATTTGTTTGTAAAAACGAACGTTATATCCCAAATGACTAAAATTTGTTCATCCGAACCAAAATATGGCACAGCGAACAGAATGTGGTTTTTGTGACCATACCACAACAAAGGTGTTTCGCTGCGTGTATTCTTACCGGTAAACAATCTCATAATTGAACTGAGGTTACTCTCATTGACTGATAGTTGCCTTTAGGATGTACCCCTAGATAGAATATAAAAATACTGTACCTGTCATAGTCCAGTAAAGGATTTTTACTTACAAGAAAAATCTGATTCAAGCCAGTAGATATCATACAGGGCCACCCCGAGGTTAGTAGGCGCCCGGGGCGAGATTGTGATCTGGCCCCCTACACATTTAATTGGTCTAAATAAACTTATATTTCTCATATAATTTTTTTTTTTTTTGATTTTATACTTATATTTACAAAAGGGTTACATATTATGTAGTAAAAATAAAAAATATAAGAGATAGAATTTTTTTTTTAATTATAAAATTAATTATAGGAAGTAAAGGAATGTAAATAAAAAAAGTTTCAATTAAATCTGGAATGGTAAACATTAATGTTTTATTTTTTCACCATTTTCTGCACAACGAAGATGTTGTTTACAAAAATATCTTTTTTGGGTAATTTTTGGATAATAGTTGTCAGCCTTTAATGAAAAGGGCCCTTCAAAAATTAACTCATTCTTTTCGTTTTTATTTTTGAATTCTTGCCAAGACGATGGATCCGAATTTATCAAGGCAACAGTTTTAGCAGAAGAAATTAATATCATTTTGTCAGCTTCAATCTCATTAATATTTTCGTCATTAGAATCTGAATCTGGTATTACTAGTATTTCAACTTCATTAAGTGTACTCACGTTCACTGATGACAGTAAAAAAACTAGAAGGAGCAAAATAGGAAGTGAGCTTTAGGACCTTCTTAAGAAGCACTCCAATCGTTGCCTCCTCCTCTCTTACTAATTGAATCTTTGTACTCCAGACAGTTTTTTAAACATGATGGTAAAAAAATTTTTAGTTCGTAATAATCCTACTGAATGTTTATGGTATGGTAATTGGTAATTTCATATATAATATTATTGTTTTCGTATTTTTTCTTTATTACTATTTTGTGGGCAATGAAAGAACCAATACTAACTTTTCAATAGCTATCCGTTTTTATTTCGCACACTCGCCGGCGTCATTGGACGGTTAATCGCACTTTTGAAAAACGGTCTTTACACCTGGCAACCATTGAGCCATGAGTGGACAAGGTGCTCTTCTACAACTTATTGTTGTTTGTTTTAATAGTCATAGATTACATTCGAATTCTTCGTCAAATATTCAATATTTGTACTCCTATCCATAAAGCCGACGGCGATATTTCTTTCGCCCTTAGACAGGTTTGCGAGCCCTATACCGTGGCGTCCGGGGCGATCGCATGCCCTTGGGGCGGCTCTGATATCATACATAGGACTAATTCATGAGATTGAGTAATTAATTGACAATTTCATTAGCATTGAATCATAAATAATGCTAACAATTTTTTTTCCATTACCATTGTTTACATTAAGGTTACTGGTTTTTAATAAAAAAGTTTCATTAGTAATTATTAAAAAAAAAAAAATCATTACCATTAATCAATGATTAAATTATAAAAAAGCTATTATCATTATGTGTCAGATTACAAAGCAACCTTTTTGTAGTGATGTTTTGAAAGACGTTCAACCTACATTTATGTGCATTTTTTCTTATAAAAACAAACAAAAATCAGAAAAAAAATATAAAAAAAATTATGTAAATTAAATTTTTATGACTAATTTTTAACCCGTTGGAGATTGTCTGTACTATGATTTCCAAAAGTACTGCGATCATAAATTTGTGTTGAATAAAAAGAATGCTTTTTCACCAATTATAATTAGTAATTATACAATTTCATTACATTTTCATTACCATTGGTAAAAACAATTGTAATTAGAAATAAATCAGTAGCATTAAATGCTAGTTAAAATTTTTTTCATTGTAATTATTTGAAATAATGCCAATGAAAATTCAATGCCAATGGAAAAATCCCAATTATGGTAGATATGGAAAAATAAAATATATTCAAACATAACTTTATTTTATGAACATCTCAATTAAAATACTCAATTAAGGCTAATTATTTTTATGCTAGAGAGCTTTAATTGGCTTAATACTATGACTTGTGTAAAATTAAGAAAATAAGAGTCAGATGCCAATTAAAACAAAAATGTTAGAATACGAACATGCTTCCATCCAACAATTCTGCCTGTTAAGGTGCATCTAGCGATAGGTATTGGCTTAAGCAGGATCATGTTTCTCAAATTGATAACAGTATTTTTAGTTGGCGAAAACAGGATATAAAAATTTATGTTTTTATACGGATTAAATATTCAAAGTTTGTTTTTAAAATCTTTTTACTATTAATTTATTGAAAATTTTTAATAAATTTAGTCTGTCGGAAAGCTAGAATCTACAGTAGTGAAATGATCTTCATGAACTTTTTACAGTCTTTTGGGTTTGGCAATTTCAATGCAATATAAATCATAATGGAAACTTAAATTGTTAGAATAATGCAATTTTGTGCAATTATCTTTCTTATTAATTTGCATCAGCCTTGGGGAGATTAAATTGCTTTTCAATTGCAATTAATATTACACATAATGTGTAATTGCATATTTTCAGTTAAGTTGTATTTTAAATAATGGACTAAAGTTCATTACAAATTCTTTTAATTGAAAATTTTTAATTACACATTAAATGTAATAGCCAGTAATTGGAAATTTTCAATTACAAATTATAAGTAATTGTAATTAGGCAATCATAACTTTCAATTGCCCAAAATTCTATTACGTATATTCCTTAAAATTTTCCATTACATGTAATTATAATTGATTTTTTTTTAATTACAATTACATACATGCATTTTGTAAGTGAAAATTTTCAATTACAAATTACAAATAATTGAAATTTCATTATGCCACTTGGGAACTGAAATTGGTAGAATAATAAAATTTTGTGCAATTAACTCTCTTATTAATTTGCACCAGACATGGGGAAATTCAATTACATTTTAATTACAATTAAAATTACATGTAATGTATAATTGAAAACAATCTCAATTACGAGTGCAAATAATTGAATGTAATTGAAAATTCCAATTAAAATTACATATAATTGCTTAATTACATGTATATTTAATTTCAAACTGTAATTGACATCCCCAAGTCTGATTTGCATAGCGTAATAAATAATAAGCTAGATCGGAACGGTGGGCGGTTTACCATCCATACAAATTGAAAAATTATTATCGGCTATCTAAATATCGATAAGAGGTTGACACGTGAAATTTTGCACAACTAACCCTCATATTAATTAGCAAAGTCTGCCGAACATAGAATGGATTGGAACGGTGGCCATGGTACCTACCAAGTGATAAATTATTATCGTGATTATGGGGAACTGCAATACGTAGTGTTAGAATTTTGCTCTAATAACCCCTCACTCATTTACATAAGCAGGCAAGACGTGGCTGGATTGGAATAGTGGGCATGGTACCTCCTATACCAATTAATAAATTATTTTTGTGAGTCTAGTAAATTGCAATACGTAGAGGTTATAATTTTGCACGAATAACCTGCTTATTAATATGCATAAGCAGTCAAAAAAACTGACTGGATTAGAACAGTGACCATGTTTGAAGTAGAATCGTCATATATATGTATATTCGAGTATCCTCACAACAAACTAATTATCCGAAATCTATCTGCAATAGTAACACTTTATAAAAATGACATAGGCTTCTGTAAGAAAAACCACGCCTTCGAGATAAGGCTTGGACATACTTTTACCCTCAAATGTTTATTTTTTTTATAACGGTAATAAAGCACCCCGGTATTAAATAAACTTTGATCAAAATTAAAAATATATTTTTCAACTTAGATCTCCCTTTAAACAAAACTACTTTATTATTTAAGTTGCAAATAGAAGATAGGCCACTTGATAATAAGGACTTCTTAGTGGAATATATATACTCGTATATATATATGTATGTGTGTATGTAAAGCTTTTAAAATAAGTAGTATTTATTTATTTTGATTAAAATCAAATCTACCTACCTAATAAACCCAAACGGTAGTTAATGGTAACAACTAACATTTGGCCAAAACTGGCCAACACTGAACCGTCATAAGGATTTCCACTATTCCATTCGTACGATTCACCATGAACAAACACCATAACTGGCAATTTCGGCTGAGAAGTTGATGATGATGATGAACTACCACTACTGCTGCTTCCACTACTTCCGCTAGATGAAGTGCTCGAACTGCCACTACTGCTCGATGAAGAATCTCTTGAGGCAACTGCAAAAAAAAGAAATAAAAATAAAAAGAAAAAGATTAGTTGAAGAAAGAAATCAAAATGCTGTTAGCATAAAATAACCATTAAATAGAATTAAATTTTTTTGTTTTTGTTTTTGTTTTTGTTTTCCTTTTACTTTGTTTAGTTAAATCAACAGAAGAAGTGTATTTAATTCAGTTTAAGAGCATTAATTAATGTGTTTTCCCCCCATTAAGTCAATTTCAACGTTCTTTGGAAATAAATTGTATTTGTTTTTATATTTTATCCTCCCCTGCTTTTCTTTTCATTTGTGTTTGATTAAAAATTGCCAGCTGTCAATTATCAACATTTATATGTCAGAAGTCTTATTTTTTTTTCGATAAATCGTGTGAGATTTTCTTTTTTTGTGTGAGTTTGTTTGTATAATTGAGCATGGGTTTGTATGTATTATTTTATCTGTCAAACTAGCAGGTTTGTTTTGTTGTATTTTTATGTATGTATGTTTTTGTCTTCGCTTTTTACTTACATACAGATGTTAATCCATTTGTCAATGGATATTTATATTTGCATGTGTATAGTTGCATGTACATATGTATGTATATAGAAGAAAAGTTTCATCAATTTTTGGCATATGTATGTATGTTTAATGCGAACAAGTAAAACTATACACATATTTTTCAAGCATTCAAAGACCCGTTTTAACGAATGATCCTTTAAATATATTCATATATACGTACATATGTATGTAGATTATCACTGAATTAAACGTTTTACGAGAATCGTACATGTTTAAAATTTCACTTTCGTTTGGAAATAAGATATTTTTGCGGAAAAAAAGTATTTGATATTGGAATCAGGATACTAAGGTACCTCCTTACAAAATTTTGTTAAAATCCATCCATTAGTTTTAACGTGTTACGAACACGGACAGAAAGACAGGAAATGAGGGCACATCTTCCACATATGAATTTCCAAATTTAGTTTTAAAATTGTTTATTCATTTAAAATATAAAAAATGTTACATTTTGTATTCTTAGTTTATATAAAAAATAATATTAAGTGAATTAAAACATTTAATAGTATTTATTTTAAAAGAAGCTGATTTTAGGTATATGTAGGTACCTTCACACTCGCATAATTTAGGGCCTATTTTACCTGGTCTCTAGCAAGATTTGCAATTGTCAATAAAATAATTCCAACCATAGGAAACCAGGGTGAACTTATCAGTTTTTAGTCTAGTATACCTTTAGTCTAGTATACCCTCACGTCAAAACGAATATATTGCACACCACATCGTGAGCGTCTTTGCAATATTTTGTTCGATTTTGCTTTGAAAGCAATCCACACCAAAGACCATTACTTTTTTATTGCCGCCTTAAACTATGCTGTGTATCGGTTAGTGATTCAGTTATGGTTTATGTGTTTACTGTACTACTTAAATAACTGCGTACTTTCAATGCTTTTTTCTCCACTTTTTCTTGGAAATAAAATATTTTTGAATCAGGATACTAGGGATGGATTTTGTTAAAATACGTCTAGTAGTTTTTACGTGACGCGAACACTACGAAAGAAGGACAGACAGACAGATGTGTTTTAGATTAACGTGGGTACCTGCCACGGTGGCTTATTCCCACGGTGCTCCAAGCACCGAGTGAAAGTAAGACGTAGACTAGCGCCCCCACTGTGTAGTAACGGCGCACCCTACGATAACGTGCCCTGTGTAAGGGGCAAGATATACGTAATTCAGGTGTGTAGCACAGTCACAGTAAGTAGCAACTCTTAGAACATGGCAAGCCTGGACCCATGTTCTAACCTCTTGCTTAGGGGTTGGAGCCTACCCAACTCCTTCTGTTGAGAATGCAACAGCACATTTTGATCAACAATGCATCCACCCTGCCATCATCGATCTTAAACCACAGCCATCAGGTATACCACCGAAGGCGACCTTACCAATAACCGGTCACAGAAACAGCGGCGTCTCTGTGGGGCCACCGATTCCCGTGGTACCAGTCGTTTGGGCACTGGTCGGGCCTCGAAGAGGCATTTTAAAACACAGACCTTTTCTTCCAGATTTGGGTTCCAGGAACTATAGCGTCTGGTGCCCCTATTTTCCCCGAGTGAGGATGTACTGCAATGACAATTGGAACCCCCGGGGGTACAGACAGACAGACAGACAGGAAATGAGTTACTATTTTATTACACGTGTGATTACTTTGAATTGGTCTATAGAAATCTGTTTTGAAAAAATCGCCACTCCCAATTTTTTGTTCCATAGATTATTTACAGATATATTTTAACACCTCTAACGTATACAACTGAAATGATTTTCCCTTGTTTTTATAAAGAAATAACCCAATTTACATTGCCAAGTTGTCTACATGCTTCAGCATCTGTACACTTTTGCATATGACGTAAAATTGTGTCATCACTCAGCGGTGTCCAGGCTGTTAGAAATTTAGCACTAATTCGTTATTTGTGTGTAATGGCAAGATCCTGGTTGATCAACCATTATGTTATGAACAGCAGACGACCTGGTGTGGAGCTATGTTCCAAAGAATTTTTCCTGCTGACCACAATTCATGTTAATTTTCTGCTATTGATGAAATTTGAAAAGTGATTATAATAACACAATTCTTTTACTTATTCCTAACTTTCACTATCTTCTACATTTACTTGTAATTAATTTTTATTGGGATTAAAAGAGAATATGTTGAGAAATAAAACGTTTGTGCACCGAGAAGAAACATATTGTATAGTAATGCAGTTTTTATTAATCCACAATTCATCTTACAGTACTTTTGATTCAATTTTGCAATAAACGAATATACTGCTCATGAGATCTTTCTGAATTATCAGACTGGCGATAGAAAGCAAAAGGCTTATAAGACGTATATTCTAAAGCGAATTACAAAAAAGGATCTTATATTTGAATATAGATTTTAATCTGTTCATTGTAAACAACACAATACATTACTCAGTGTGACTTGTTTTAAATACCTGAAGAAAACTTATTAAAAGTGCGTTTTGCCACTTTAGACTTTTTTTGTTAAAGTGCTATAAAGTGTGAATAAACTGCTTTCACATGTGTATTATTTCTAAAAAGATTTTGCTTCAAGGACAACAAAAATCTTTTCAGCAAAAAAATTGTTCAATTATTTTTTAAGGGATCCCTCATTTTCTTTAACAAAATTATGATTTTCTATGAGGTAACAAAACCGATTTGGAGAAAGGTAAAAATTTAATATTTTTATTTTGCGTGTTTTCTTTATAATTTGATTGCTTTAATTTCTTTTATGTGTTTATTTTAGTAATAAAATTCGTTTAAGTATAATTCTGTATATATAAATATTATGAGTTTGTTTCACGTTTTGTGTGAAATTATATTTGTGACTTATAAAATCCAAATAAATATAAAAAAAATTAATGTAGTTTTAGAGAATAAAAAGGAAAAAAATAAAACATAAAAGTGAATTGCTTGAAAATTGCTAAAGAATTTTATTAACAAAATTGAATTATTACACGAAAGTATTGGTGTATAATTTACTACGTATAATCAGAACTAATAGCACTAAAATCTGGAAGTAGTTAAACGTCTTATTAAACAATTTCAATGGTTGATTTTTTGACACGAGTCACGAACGCAAGCAAAGGTAATGTTGTAATTAATTCAAACTGAAATTAGGTTAATTTAATAAATGAGTTGTTTATTTTGAAAGTAGCTTAAGTCCATCTACAAAAAAAAAATAAAAAAACAAGATGTCCATTGAAATAGCTACATTACTTTCGAATCAATATATTTATATTTAAAAAAAAATTCTTTAGTTAACAAAATGGAAAAACACATTATTTTGAATGCAGCATAAATTCCTTTTTATAGAAATCTCCAAGTATTTCTTGAAGTAGTTTTAAGCAGCATGGCCACTCATCAAACTGCTGCTTCAAACTCGCTCTTTCGTGATTGTGTTAGTAAATAAATACTCACACGTATAGGTGAGAGTGAGTTTGAGGAAAATCTAAATACTTTTGATTTTCACTACCGTCGCCATAGAAATTTGAAGCCAGTTTGATGTGTGTGCGCGTAATTACTTCAATTTTCATGTTTACATAATTTTCAAAGCGACAACATCTACTACTTTTTTCGACGCGGTATAATCAAAATGGAGGAGAAAAATTTTATTTTAGAGTTAATTGAAGTTTATATCGATTTTCCTGCTTTATGGCAAGTGAAAAGTGAAGAATGCAGTAATGGAACTAAAAAATCATTTATTTTGCTAATTTTTAACCAAAACACTAAAAAAATTTTGCGTTTAAAAATTGGACGTGTTTCCCATTGTAAATCAACTTTAAAATGAAGTTTGATGGAATGAGTTTGATGTGTGGCTGTGCTAAGCAAAATGAAATATTACCAATACATACACAAATTTGAGGCATCAATTTGATGTGTGGCCATGGTGCTTTAAATCAAACAATTTAAACAATTACTTCGCTCCACAGAAAAAATAATACTTATATCCCATGAATTCTTCCATTAATATTATGAACGATAATGACTTCTATTACCCCAGCTTTTTTAGTTTATGAACAACGCAATAAAAAAAAAATTAATTTTTCATAACGTGTGCGCTTAAAATATTTTCCTAAAATATATGAACAAATTAATAAAAATTAGGAAAATATTTATAAACAACATGCAACATAATTCTTCTTAAACTTATTATTTCACAGATTATCTTAATACTCGTATACATATGTATGTATAAACAGTAAACTGGCTTGGAGTTAAGTATGAGTTGAAGTGGGTTTCAGAATTCCTTTTGGAATGAGGAATCCTTACATTTTTATGTATTTTTGAAACGAAACACTGGGTTTTTTACCTTTTTTGTATAATGGCATAACGTCTAGACAGATCTGTGGGCATAACGATATGATTTTTATATTTATTACTCTAATATTAAGTCTCATGATGTTTTTACTGTCAGGGTCCGGCAAAAATAATAGGACCCAACCCTCGGGAAGACGATTTGATAAAAAGTTGTTGTCTTTAGAGATGTATTAAAAATGTATTAAATTAAAACTCAAGTTATCAGCCAAAACATATGACTCAGTCAATACATTTCATGTTGCTCTTTGCTGAGAATCTAAAAAAATACCATCATAATACATTCATGCATAGTGTGAAAACTTCCGTGAGAGACTCGCTATTACTGTGTATGATAAGGGGGAGTGGTAAAACCAAACAATTACATATTTTTAATACCATTGGTAATTAAGCGTCTTTTTATCTAGCCGGATTTTTTTCTTCCATTCTACTTTGGCGTACTGAGATTATACATATTTACATATAATGGGAAGTCATTACTATATCAAAACTTTTCATACCGAATATGTTGTTTAAGGACATGACTCACTATCATACTCAGTCATACGATTTGCAAAAAAGCACATGTGTGCTAAAAAAAGTATGAGAGTCTTGATTTTTATTTTGTTTTTGTTTAGGGGGGATACCGAAGCAGACCACTAACTTCATGGGTCCCTTTTCGGCCCCCTTCGTTCCTCAATGATTTCTGGTATCCGACTGAAAATTTACAAATACCTTACTTTCATTGAGTCGCGTGCTGCCGCTGGCCTTTAACTCGCGACTTTAGTGATTTCAGACTGACGACTGATGCATGTTGACATTGTTCCTCATCACAGAGTCTATGGAAATTGCTAATATTTGCTTAAGGCGAGGTATTCAGGGCATCTCCATATAATAAGTGTCTGCCTTTTTTTATGTTAGTCTGAAAGTATCGTCCCACCACGATTTTTAACTAGGCCAGATAATAATTGAGAGTACGTACTAACGCAGTTAACCATTTGTAGGAACCCAGATTATATCCAACCTCCTTCTTGTTCTTCCTTTCAACTTGTAGTGAAAAGTTCAAGAGTCTTTGGTGGGAATCGGACCCACAACGCCAGACTGATAGACACTATCACACTACCTACTAGCTCAACGAGGCAACCGGAATGTGTGGATTATAAACGTAAGTTTGTGCGACAGACTTCTTAATAATATTTTGAAAAATTTCATAAAATATTTTTTTCAATGCGTTCAGAGTTGATAGTGTGTATGATAGTGTGGCACCTACAATGCTATTTTGAAACAATTTTTGACAGAATTCTGCCGGATTGATTTGTGATTGTATGGTACGATTATGTAGAATTGTGAATCCTGGCCTTTAACAACATTTAAAACTAATTGATTTTAAATTCTAGTTAGACGAGATATCCTTAACTTATGCAAATACATATGAGAGGTAAATAATTTTATACATATACAGATGCTGTAATATATCTTTAATAAAAGATAGATACAATACTTTTTTTATGTCTCCCTATATGTTGGTAGTTGATGTTTCATTTTAGTGTTTTGCATTGTTATAAACGAGAGAATTTATTAGACATTAAATTTTTATTTCTTAAATTATGCAAAACATTCGTTAAATAAAGTTGTAAAATTTAGTTGCGATATATTAGATTATTTCAAGTCCAACATTGGTATGTGTCTCGTAGGCACATATGTATTAGTAAGACTAGGGTTAAACAAGAAAATGTGTATTTTGCTTAAAGAAGTTTAAGCATTAAACATTAAAGACATAGACGACACCGGCTACAAAGCCACACGACTACAAATGACGTTGGCTACAAACTTCGCCGTGTAGTAGCTACTGAATTATATTGAAAACGACAGGTACATACCAGAGAATGACAAAAGTATCATTTTTAGTACTTATTAAGTAATTGAGGCGAAACATGTATAAAAGTGTATAGCTACAGCTCAAACAACATATCATACACACATACTCATTTCAATTTCAACTTAAATAACTACAAGTTTAGGCAGAGAATAAGTGTTCGCATACTTGTTCATTATTTTTCGCAATACAACTAAGTATTAGTAAAAGTTGGATAAAGTATTGGCTATACCCATACTTGTAAATACAAAGTATGAATAAGTACAGGTATGTAAATACTCTAAGTATACTTAGAGTATTTTATAAATATATGTAACTATATGTATTAATTATTTTAAAATTTTAAAATATGTTTATTCATTCCTTCATCCTAATATAAAAATTATTTTGATTCTCCATACTTAACCAACGTTCGGTTATAAACAAAATATTGCCAAACATCATCCACCTTTTTTTACACACAATTCCTAAAAGTAGTTGTTTTACTTATAAGTATACTTATAGTATTATAAGTACTTTTCCATACTTGTAAGTATTAGGTGGTTATAAGTATGGGTATGACAGATATCCATCACATTATCTACCTACAACCAGTTGTACTCATACATGCATTACTTATACATTTCTAAGTTCGTTGTATATAAATAATGTTTGTTATAAGTACCCTGAAGGAAATTTGGGGCAATTGCCCCCATGTCACCACTTTTGTCAACTATTATGGTGACTCTTTGGCGACATTGTCAACAAATCGTCCACATTTTTATATTTGAAAAAAAAAATATGTTTATTTTAAATATTCAAAAAATCAATATAAATTGTGTTTCAAATCATCAAAACGGCATAACACCTTACTGGACATTCTGGCGGAGTATAAAGTTTTGCTAGACAGAATTGTTAAGTAAAATATGGTTGCTACAAACCTTATTTTTCCCAAGTAGGAGTGAGTAAAAATTAAAAGAACTGGACGCTATTTTAGCCATTAGAAAACAAAGAGATTGCGTGATTATCCATATGTGTTTAAATTTTTAATAGGTAAACAGTTTGTTGTTTGTTTTAAGTTTTGTAATATTTTGACAATTATTTTCCTTTTCGTAATATTTAGATGTTATTTAAAATTTTAGTGAATTTTCGGATAAAACGCTTTGGGCAGCACTTCAGCGGCAAAAAAGGAAACTTTTTAAACAAATAGGTCGAGACAAAGCAAAATCAAACGGAAAACAAATGGAAGACACTTTAAACAAAATTTATTTTTAAAATTTTTTTAACTAAAATTATTTATAATCATACTCTGAACAATCTTGTTTAATTGTTCGTAATAATTAATTTTAACTTAAATTTTTTACCTACGAACTTCTTCTTGGTACAAAAAAGTCAACACCAATCGCTCTGACATATCAGCATATACATACAGAAACTCGAATACGAATAGACTAGATCAAATTAAAATCACACGTATTCGACTAGGTCACACAAAAATTACACACGGCTCTATTTTAAAACTACCAACGGCCCTTCCGTGCAATTGCGATATAATATACCCTACTGATCCTACCCATCTACTAATTGATTGCCCAGTTTATCAAGCTGAAAGAATTCGATGTTTTATCAGCAAGGACCCAATCGAACTACTTGGTGATCCAACAGACAGTAATATTTCTATTATAATCGATTATTTAAAATCAACAAAGCTTTATAATACCATTTAATTGTATTCCACAAAAAAATCATTTTCCTATCTAAGCTAACAACATCTATAAAAGTCAATTTATCTTTTAAATTTAAATCCATATATGTATATATTTAAGCTGAAGGCCTTTGTTGCTATTGCTGTTTGAAATAATTAGCGTATAATTTAAATTGTAAGCTAATTTCTTATAAATAAATAAATAAATAAATAAATAAATAAATAAATAACTTAAATTTTTTATAATCATAGTCTTGTTCATATCAACATACGAAAAATTTAAATTTTTAGATTTTATGTTAGAAAACTGTTACGAATTAGTACTTTTTAGTCATTTATTTATAAAAGATTTAAGCCCACCAACCTGCCAGGCATAGTTTCGAAAATTTTAGGATTGCATTTCAGTAACATCAGACGATTCTATTCGAGGCTGCGGGCAAAAAACTACGCCCACATATATGTTTTCACGTTGGCTTTATTTTTTTTTCGGTTGTAATGATTCTCTTTTGGTTTTTTGTTAAATAAATATAAGACCTCGACAAGTAGATCGCAAGGAGTGCATACAGACCTGCGTGGGGCAATTTTTTGTTTCTTTTTAGGCTGGTAAGGTTTTTCTGCTTTGCTTTTTATTGAAGGGCTTTAGAGAAAACAATAGACTTCGAAGTAGCCAACTGACCTACAGGGTGCCCACTGGTAATCAGGAGCAGTCATGGGGGAGAGGGGGTAAATATTATGAAATTATTTTAAAAATCTTTTCGCTTTTGCTGACAATTTTAAAACAATATAAATTGCAAAAAGTTCCTAATTAAAAAAAAAAAAATATTACAAAATATTTTACAAAAAATTCAAAAAAAAATTTTAACAAAAATTTTTTCAAAAAGTTTTCCCAAAAAAGTTTAATAAAAATTTTTTCCAAGAATTTTCCAAAAAATTTAACCAAAAATTCTAAAAAAATTTTACAAACAATTTTCCAAAAAAAATTTCTAAAAAAAGTTTACTAAAAATTTAAAAAAATATATATACATATTTATATATATAATTTTTTTTTTTATAAATATATATACGTATATATACATATATGTATATATTTATAAAAAAAAATATATATAAAATTTTTACAAACAAAATTCTATAAAATTTTATATAAAATTTTTACAAAAAAATTTCTATAAAATTAAAAAAAAATTCTATAAAATTTTTCTAAAAAATAATTCTATAAAATTTTTACAAAAAAAAAAATTATAAAATATTTACACAAAAAAATTTTTCAATAAAAATTTTATATAGTTAGGCATTTCAGATGACGATATATACCGTATACGAAATTTTGCTGATTATTGGAAAAAAAGGGATTTTTTTAAGCGTTTGTCTCTTAAATTAAATCTCTAAAAACAAAATCACTATGGTGAAGGGTATACAAGATTCGGCACGGTCGAATATAGCACTCTTACTTGTTTTATATTTACATTGAGTTCCAAAGTAACGGTATTTTTCCAAACAGTGGTACAGACGAAAATTTTCCCGGAATTTAAGTTTTGATCTGTGAATTGGTTTATGATACATTTTGAGTTATGACTCTTTGTGAATTAGTATGCGATATATAAAAAGGTTGTCAGAGAGAAATTAAATTAGAAATTATATCAGGCGAAAAGTTTTTATATTTATGTGAATCTAGGTCATATAACCTTAATTCTAAGGATATCATATCGTAAGATCTAGCTGGCCAGTTTTTTTAATTTCTGCCACAAAAGTTAAGAATAATAACCACAAAAGTTAAGAAAACCCACAAAAGTTAAGAAAATATGCATTTTCATTGTCCAATCTATTTCAGAAAAGTACCAAAAGTGTAGACTGGAATTACTAAAATGTACTAGTGAATCACTAGTTCCAATGTCTACATAGGGTCCAAGAGAACTACCTAGTCAATAGTACCAATAACAGTAGTGGATTTTCAATGACATGCACATGTTAAATGTCTATAGTAAATAGCATTGTCTGGGGTATAATGACACTAGTACTGGTGACTGTGTCAATAGTAAGTCAGTACAGATTCACTGTTGACATTTCCTGCAGGGTATTTAGTACACCCATACTTATTTCACTGCAAATATGTATGTGTAGGTATTTTCTGTGTTATAAGTATAGGTATAACTAATATTCAAAAATATGTGTAAATACTTGACTACATTTACTTTATAAGTACTTTTTGTCAGTCTCTGGTACATACATTAGAAAAAAATATTTTTCTTAAAAAAAAAATTAATTTTTTTAATAAATTCATATATGTACATATGTATTTGCTCAAAACCTTTTGATTGCAAATGAATTTGTATTTTTAATTTTTTGACATATTTTTAATTTTGTGACAAATTAGCCTAGGTTGGCTACCGCCACAACGGTGGTCGTGTAGCCATGTAACTGTGATCTAGTCAAAGTAAATATTTTCCTATATTTTCTGTATTATATTTAAATATATTTTCCTGTGTTTTTTTACAGTTTCTAGCTGGTATCTTGAAGTGTGTAATGAATTACAATATACTTTTTAGTTTTTATAGCAGCTTTATAGCATCTTTTTTGCAAACTAATCACATCTTCTTAATTTAATCTAATTTGTTTACTAAAATGTATTTATAAAATACATTGGAATGAAAAAGAAAAAATAACTTTTTTTAGTTTGCTTAAATATTTCTATGGTTATGTTCTCTCATTTTACGCTTTTATAAAAATAAAAAAAAAACAATTGCTGTAAAAGAGAAATTTTTTTCTAAATAAAAGAAAGTACTTTTATCTTCCACATTTTGCCTTTTTCTAGGAAAAGTTGTTTCCAAAATCATTTCTTTTGCAGATAGAAATCAGATTGAACTATGCCTTTATTAAAGTCTTGTTTAGTTATAGAAAGGAAAAAGAGGAAGTCATGCATTAAGGCAATTGAAATGTATGTACATATGTATGTGTTTTATTGACAATGCAATCGTTGTTCGTGTTTTTTTTTTTTGTTTGAATGCTAGTTTCAGTTCTTGAAATTGTTTCTAAAATCTTTTTCTCAAATTTCTATTAAATTTTGAAGGAGTTTTTATTCCTTTATACCGCACTGCGTTTGGTTGTAAAGCTTTATATTTCTTTTGCATCTTATATTCTGTTTTGTACTCTATAATACAGAAAGATGAAGGAAGTTCTTATCGAAAGCGAAAAATTTTATGTAGTGTTCGCAAATGAATAGAAACTATTGATTTTAATCTTAAAACAAATGGTACTAAGAAAGCAAAATGAAGAAATCGAGTTAAGAAATACATAGCAAATGAATGGGATAGCGAAAAAAAGAACGAAGTAGTAGTGTTTTCTATAATATTATTATAAAATAAAACATGAAAATTGGCTTACAAAAAAGAATTTTGATGGCAACAGCAATTTGTTTTAGTCATAGTTTAATATTGGTTAAAAAAAGTGAATTCTAATGAAAGCAGCAGATTTTTTATAAAAATAAATAAAAGTTCTCGAAAAATGTTGGGAAAAAGAATTTATTTTTTGTAAGGATTTAGGTTCTATTCAGGTTCGTAAAGGTCTTAATAAAATAGTAATTATAGGAATTCCTCAACCCTTTTGTGATGAAATTAATAGGTCGATTATGGATAGCAACTCAACCGCAGATGCGTTGTCAATTGCCGAATTTGTATTAGGTATGGCAACTGGCAACAAAAACTTGTTAATTTAAGTTGCCAAAATGGCAACTATAAATTTGTGGTTGCTATTGACTGTTTCACAAATTATAAAGTAAAAACTGCGCTAAAACTGAAAAGTAAGTTTATTTTTAACCAATTTCAAAAAAAGAAGAAGGTTAACTATTCGTCTGTGTGTTGCTTTTTTTTGTCTGTGCCTTCAGAACTCTGTCATTTCTGACCCGATTTTAAAATAGTTTTCCTTATTAGAAAGGTTATGCTTACAGATTGGTCGCATTTTAAAATAAGTTTAAAATTTTAAAAATTAAAGGGTGACCCCATACAATATACATATTTTTTACGTGTATTATGAATTTTAAAGATCACCAATTTAAAATTGAAAAAAAGTACGTATCACTATAGCTCCCAATAACAAAACGTAATAAAAAAATTGAATTAAAAATTAAAGGGTGACCCCACAGGTAACGTAGTTTTGCTTTTATGGTAATATCTTTTGAACCGTTATAGACAAACACTTGAAAGTTTCACAGAATATAATAATAAAAATATATAAAATAAGAAGCTAAAGGATGTCCCATTAGTTGGTTTAATTTGATATTTATATGGCCAAACTTTTGAACTGTTATAGGACAGTTGAAATTTACAACGAACCTATATTGCTTAGTCCGCTATAACAAGTATAAAATTTTAATTTAGAAATTAAAGGGTGAGCCCATTATTGATGTAATTTGACCAATATTATCCTTTTTTTAAGTCGGTTAGTAATCCTGTGTTGTTAAAAAGCAACACTAGTTTAGAGAAATGGTGAAGTTTTGTGAAAATAGAAAATTTTGGGGTGCTGTAGCTTAAGCGGTTAGCACCTTGACTACTAAGCAATGGTCACGAGTTCAATACTCTGCCGTGGCAACATCAATTTTGCTGATAATATGTATATATGTATTAATTTCTCTTTATAATAATGCATTTCAAAGCACCCTCCTTCGCCCGTACTACCAAATAGCACTAAATCACCGGCGAAGTAAAATAATTATAAATTGGCTATGTTAGCTTTAAACTAATTCGCCTTAATAACACCAGAGGTGCTTGCAACAGTGTTCTAAAAATAATCACAACGTGCAATTGCAGTGTTGCCATAAGCGAAGCTTTACTATCACACTAACCAGCTGTCTTAACAATTACTATCCCTTTCCGAAGGAAGTAACACAGTTGATATAGGCATTAATGTCTAAGTGTGACTTATTTAAAAAAAAAAAAAAACCTAAAGCTTCCTTTTTTACAATATAGGCAGTTTTGTTTAAAACGGTTATGTTTTTAATAAAACAGGTATTTTTTCAACAAAAAAAAGCTACTTTTGATTTCAATTGTTTTTATTAAAAGCATTTGCTATTGCAAAAATAAAATTCCATTATTTTATTTCTTGTCCTTTCTAATTCAGTTTTAACCACAACAGCACAATCTCAGTAGACTATTAGTGTGCTGTGAACACAAAAGTTTTTTCTTGCCACAAATTGTTGTTCAACTTAGTTTGGACCATTGATCATTCGGTGGAAAATACTTTTACATTATTACCATTTTTCTTTCTTTTAAAAAACCAAAGAAAATTATAAATGAATGACTAGTGCCACAGTTGACAGATGGTGAAAAATATATATTTTATATTTTCTTCAACAAATATGACCTTCCATTAATGTACACATACATATATCTTTGGCCATATACATATGTATGTGTGTAACATTTAAAAGTTTTTGTTTGCAATAACAATATAAGAATCTGAAACCATTTTTACTGGCGTTGAGTACAATTCTCCCAACCATTTATTGTAATTTTTCAAATTGAAACCTTACAACCATTTATTCTGAATCAGAGTAACCAAATATGATACGAAAATTAATATAAATTTATTTAATGTTTTAAGGAAACTTATGTTTATAGCTTTCGATATATTAAGTGTTTAAGGCTCGAAGTAAATTTTACAGCAATAAATATAAGAAAAAATAAACTAAAGTGAAGAATTGACTTCAAGTTAAATCGATATTATGGTTTGACTTTATTCTTCACATAAAGAGAAAAGAGAAAAAAACATGGTTGTTATGTATGCAAGGTTTTTGTAACCCCTCTCTATATAACAATATATGGTTATTGTGAAAAAGTTATGGTTATTTTTAAATAATAACTTTATTGAACAATTTTCTTATTTTAAAAACTTCTCTGTTTAAGTACCAAATTTACTAAAGCTCAGTGTAAATATTTAAGGCAGTAACATCACCTTATTGCTAAAATCATTTTCAAATCGAATAAATTTTATCAAGCATACTTGATAGGTACAAGTGTCCTTTCTTCGACTAAACACCAAATTAGACAACAAATCTAAGGCATTCCCACGACAATTGGATCTTCGCTCCGGAACGACCCGAGTATCTTTCGTCCAAAGATTGTCAACTAAGCAACAGCTGTACCAACAGAAAGTATTTTCCTCAGGAAAGAACTTCCGACAACAGTAGAGCTGTTACAACAACAACAAATCTAAGGTAGTATAAAAGTGAATATAACAGCGGCTTTGCCTGAATAAATTCATATACACCTCAGTACCAAATTTCATAAGTCTAGCATGATTTTATAATTTTTGCGTAGTCATTATGAATCGGACCTTAATTTATATATAAATATATGTATCCTTCGTTCCTCGATCTTTAATTCAACAATAATAAAATATAATAATAAAATTATGTTTTTATTGTTTTTTATCTTAATTTCGTTTTGTGGTGTCGTGCCTTTTGCAGAGTTTTGTAGTTTTTGCTATTTGACTTTCATTGAAGAGAATTTAGTTAATTTGATAATTTCGTATAAAAATTCCGTTTTTATTATTTTATTTAACCCTACGGTGACAGAAAAGTTTTCTAAGGACCTTTAAGGCTTTCATAGGGGTAGTATTCTCACAGGATTTTTTTTTAATTTCCTGGAAAAATGCTTTGAACCATTTGAAATAAATTATTATTTTTTTGAGAATTGGGGCAGATGTAAGACATTTACTATGTGGATAACAAACGATACCTCTAAATAACTTGTATTTGTTTATTAGTCATAGAACTAAGCGGAACCTTAGCCAGAACCGTTTCCGATCTGTTTTCTATATTTAAACATATTATTAGAGGCGAAATATGCTTTGACTCCTAAGACAATTAAAAAATGGAAATTTATAAAAAGGGATTTCTTTATTGCTAAAAGAGTTTCATCTTCTCCTGATGATATTTGGACAATAACGATTGCAAACTTTGCAAAATCATAGGCGCCGGATGATGCCCTTACTATTAACGAAAAATTGTTTAACCTTTCTCTGCAAACTATTAAAATACGGAATAAAAATATGGTGGGTCAGCGACTCGAAAGCAATCCTTTTAAGGGTATAATTTATAGCGGAATTCTATTCATTGAGTAGCGGTAAGTCTATCAATAACAAGTGGTTGTTCTACATTTACCCCCCGGGGGTTCCAATTGTCACTGCAGGAATGGCAAATGCTTTGACGCGGTTCACTCGAGGAAAATAGGGGCACCAGACGCTTGGGTTCCTAGAACCTAAATCTGGAAGAAAAGGTCCGTGTCTTAAAACACATGGGTCCTCTTCGAGGCCCGACCAGTGCCCAAAGGACTTCTACCACGGGAATCGCTAGCCTCACAGAGAGCCTATCCTCTCTGTGACGGGTTGTTGGTGAGGTCCCCTTCGGGGGTACACGTGGTGGTTGTGGTTTAAGATCGATTTATGTAGGTATGGTGCGAGGTCGATCAAGTGTGCTGTTGCACTCTCAACAGACGAAGTTTGGATAGTCTCCAAACCCCTAAGGAAGAGGCTATAATATGAAATCTAAGCTTGCCTTGGTTAAAGCTTGCCATATTATATAAATTGCTACTCATTGTGACTGTATCACACACAAATTACGATTGGTGGCAGTCGTAAAGTGTTGTTATACTATACAATGGGGGCGCTAGTCTACGCCTCAATTTCACTCAGTGGTAAGACCACCGTGAGATTAGGCCAACTAGGCAGGTACTCACGTTAATCTTGTTCCACATCTGTTCTACATTTATATTAACTTATCTAAGAGTTCGTAGTAATAAAATATTTTGACCAGCTGTATTTTGGAAAATAAAAATCCAAAAAGTGTTTAGTATATTGTTTAGAATTGACAAAGATAAGATATCGTTGCACTTGTATGTTCTAAAAAAAAACAAAATCTAGAGTAACCTACACTCAACTTTACTATACGTCAATGAAATAGATATTTTTATGGATATATTACGTAAAGAATAAAAGTTCAAAGTATATTCCATTAAAAAAAAAAAAAAAATTATTATTATCGGTTTGGGGTGTCAAGTAAACTACCCACTGCCCTGTCCCGATTATGCCCAGAAACTATTTGGCTCTTCATCTCTATATACCAAAGGCACATACTAAATTTCATCTTGATATGTCAACGTTTATGATCTGTATAGCTTTCATTGCTTTGAAAGCAATCCACACCAAAGACCCTTACTTCTTTAGTGTTTCAGTTATGGCTTATGTATTTACCTTATAATGGGTCTCATCCTTAATAAAGCGTACTTTCACTGCTTTTTCTCTACTTTCGCTTGGAAATAAGATATTTTTTCGGAACTAAAGTATCTTATATTGAAATCAGGATACTAAGACACCTCCTCACAAAATTTTATTAAAATCCGCCCAGTAGTTTTTATGTAATGCGAAAACACAGCAGCTAGGAAAGGAGTTACTATTTTCTTATATAATGGATGTCAATTTAAAGATAGCCGCCTCTAAAAACAACACCTTTTCTACTAAATAAAATACTTAAATAGAAATTGTATTTATTTGAATTTTTTGATAATCTCTAAAGAAAAATTTACGATGTGTATTAAAAATGTAACCTAAAAAAAATTTTATACTGAAGATTCTAGAAAACAACCTTCAGATATTATAAACACAATGGTGCATGACTCGTGTGTATAAAAATCCTAAAAATTTACACACCATAAAAATGATATTCATGTATCGAAATATATAAAGACAAAACAAATATGAGAAAAACCCGTTTTCTTTTATTTTTTAATACACTTAAGTATTTATTATAAAATTTTAATTTACAAACAGAAAAACTCTAGAAAAATCAAAAAGAAAAGAGATTTTTAGTAACATTCTTAAACCTCAAAAAATATTTTAACAAATTATTTGAAATCTGTGCCTTTGGATCACACAAAAACATTTTTAAAAAAACTATGGAATCATTTTGTTGTCAACAATATTACAACAACAATAAAAAATACCAAAAATAATAGAGCGTAAAACCCCTTATGTTAAAAGTTAAAGAACTTGAAATATAGAAATTTTTCCTCCCAAGAATAACAACAATTGTATTAAAACTAAAATAAGAAGAAATTTACCACAAAATGTAACATGTAAACACACCATTTAAAAAAAAGCTTTTAACTTTTGTTAGAATATTTTTGTTACTGCTGCTATTAACTACTCGTACTTTCTTGTTTGCCTTGTACTTGTGCATACATTTTCTACTTTAAATATCTTTGTTGCTCAGATGTAGTTGTAAACTTTAAATATCTTTGCAAGTAAAACAAAAACAATGTCATGAATAGAAAGGAAAGAAGTTGGTTCTACCGACACCAGCATCTTGAGTTTGCTCTTTCTGGTTATCACTTATTCATTGTTTACTTTTGTGACTTCTTTGAATCATGTTAGAAACTGTTACCCAAAATACTCTGAAAGATTATATGACTGATACAAAGTTTTCATTTGTTTGCTTACACCATTTATGAAATTGTTTTATAACTCTTACATTATATTCGATAATTATAGAAATAGCGCAGTCTTAAGACTTTGTAAATTTTAGACATTAAAATGCATGCAAAGAGAAAATGTGGTTAAATAATCTAAGAGCAACACTTTTTTATGGAATTATATGGTTGAATTCAAATCATATTATTATTTACTTCCTGTTCCCGCCACTTTGTCAGCGTTCTTAATATATATTTTCTTCAATTATGCTTTGAAGGTAATCCTCACCAAATTTGGTTTCTGTATTTAATTTTTTTAAAGGTACCCATCCCCGGGTAAGTAAATACTTAGGAACATAACCTTTATATAAAATTTAAATTTATATAAGTAGATAGATACAAAGAGTGCTGATGAGGGACGTAGCTGTCTAGAAAATGTGCATTTCGATCTGCTGGTGTTTAAAAATTTAATTTTCTTAATTTTTCTTTAATGTTATCACCTAATTTGTAATTTAATTTATTCTTTCTTAGAATGAATAAAAACGAACTTAAGCTTGACCATAAATTTCATTGTATGTAATACATAATTAGTTCGACTAATAATAATTTCAAAATTTATAAAAAATTCAAAAATTATTATAGAATTCTGTAAAAAGAGTTTTAAATATCGCGCTTTCAGAAAGAAAAGTTGCTGTCAATTTTGCTGTTCATTTAGATCAGTCAAATTGCGTACTTTCAATATTTTTCTCTCTTTTTTTTTTGAGAAATAGGATATTTTTTCGGTAAAAAGTAATCTATATATGAACCTTGATACTAAGGTACCTCGTCGCAAAATTTTTTTAAAATTTATCCAGTAAATTATATGTCATGTGAACACAGACAAATGGACAGACAGACAGAGAGACAGACACAAGTTTTAAAAATTGCTGTCTTGTATTCTATTTCGATTACTAAGAGCACAAGCAACCAAATTTTCGCAAAATACTCCATGTACTGAAATGGTCCTCTTACAGTTTTATTATATGTGACCCGGCCTATGAAAAGGTGGTTTATGACTCCATTTTTTTTTTGGTTTCGATAGTTTTGGAGACGCTCTTTCACGTAGTGAAAGAAAGTCCTCACTTGTTTAGAAGTGTACCAAAAATGTAGAGAAAGAAGATCACAAATGGGGATTTTTTTGAGGATAAAATCCCCAAAAACCTGATAACGCTGGGTCAGAAACTGGTTTGTGCTTTGCATTGAAAAGAACATCGCTCTTTATATACACACACGAACTTATCTCATTTATGCTCTTTTGCGTTTTTTGGTTGCCTTTTGGGCATGACTGTTCATAATGCAAAAGAAAAACTACTAAAAGTGGTTTTACATGGCGTTTATTTGTCATATGACTTGTCACTTTTCCATGTGTAAATGCTATACACGTCGTGTGAACCTTTTCAAACATAACCTGTGTATTTTCCATTTGTACAATACATATAACATTTCTGACATCCTGTAATGCAAACTTGTTATTTTGTTATTTTATGCTTTTTGTGGTACCAAAAGTGCTTAAAATGTGGTAAAAGCACTAGGTTTGCATCTTTGCATCAGCTGTGGTTGCAAAGAAAAAACTGTGTGGAGGCATAATTATATATTGTAGGTTATGTCACATGCAATTACACATGTCCGTTTGAAAGCAAAAATTAAAAACGTATATAAAAGGGTTATTTTGACAAACACATGAAATTATATATGGATTATCAAACTGACAGGTCATATGACAAATACACGCCGTGTAAAACCATTTTAAGAAGCTGACGAAATGCATTGTTTATCTTTTGCAGCTAATTTTTCGAAATTTTGTTTTTGAGTGATAAGCCACCTTTTCATAGACCGGGTCACATATGTATATTTTATGATCAATTATTTGTTTAGCTAAATATTAAAAACATGGTAAAACAAGTAAGAGTTTATATGTATATACCCTTCACCATGGTAAAGTTAAATAATCCCCTACTCTGTTATGTTTCCCAATTTCACAATAATATACATTCAAATTTTACCTTATGATATTCTGCTTCATTATTACATATCTATACATCTATATCTATATACATATATAATAAAATCGTAACTCATTTCCGTTTGTCTGTCTGCTTTTCTTTTGCGTTCGCATCACCTGAAAACTACTAGATGGATTTAAAAGAAATTTGTGAGAAGGTATTCTGATCCCAATATAGGATACTTTTTTTTCCGCAAAATTATCTTATTTCCAAAAGAAAGTGAAGTGAAAAAACAGTGAAAGTACGTTTTTCGGTATAAAAGTACTGTTTAGTACGGCACCATTAATTTTTAAAAGTGGGATATTTTAAAAGACAGATGGCGCTGCTTTAAGTCAATAGTACGGCACCTTTAAATTTTCAAAGTGGGATATTTTAAAAATAGCCAATTGAATAAAATTTACATTTGAATAGTATTTTGACTTTATGGAATTACATTGTTGCAAAAACTAATTAGAAACAAGCGATTGTTTTTCTATAATCGAGACTTTCCCAGTTTGCCTTAGTTGCTGTTGGAAAATTTTCTTAGGTAGCTACTATACATACATATGCACACAGGTTGCGATTGAGTATTTATTTGAACCTGTATGTGAACGGTGATTTGTAGATGAGTTAAGCAGAGTCAACAATAGTTGTTTATAGAAAGTTGAATAAAGTGTCTAAAATTAAAATAATTATTTGCGTATTTAATTTTGAAAGATCCCATTGTTGAATCAATAAAACGTAAAAATATTTTTATGTCGCATACGTGTTGTATAATTTGGTTATTTTGTGAATGTGCATGTAATTATGTGATTATATTATTTTTGTTATTTAGCATTAATTTTTAAAATATGGTAAGAATGCTACGACTTGAGTGTGGCTATAAAATTCTGTTATTGTTAGTTTCTTCTTAGTTTAGTTGCATTTTTTATTACAGGTGCTACTCCATAAAAGTAAGAGTCTTAAAATTGGTGTGGAATATTTTCATAGCAAAAAACGAGCAAAATATTATCAGGACGCCGGCATAGCTAGTATTATATAAAGATACATAGTATTATATAAAGATACAAAAAAATGTTGTACACACGGAATGACAGAATTATATATACCCTTTTCTAACTGTGGTGAAGGGTATAATTAGATCATGAAATATACGCATGGGATCATAATATGCTCACGTATGTATGAGTATGTTTACAAAGCACAAATGTGTTTGTTTTTCAGAATGCTATACCTGCCTACACGAGTAGGTCAATCTTCCTGGAATTTTCAAAGTTTGCTACCACATGCGCAATGGATAAAATAGGGTATATATTTTCCGGATATTTCAAGTTGGCATAAAGTAGATCCTGAAATTAGTGAAAAAATAATTTACATTCTTAGTAATATTTTTCTTTGTAGTGATATAGTTTTAGTAATTAAAAAATAGTTATATAAATCAAGTATTTTGTTAATAAGGAATATTTTATTTATCCTTTTTACATCATAAAACATTTAAAGGAAAAATAGTCAAGGCCCGGTTATGTTGTCATAAAAAATTTTTATTATGAGTTTATTCTTTTCTTCCTATTGATCTCCATTGGATATCATTATCAACTTTATACAACCCTGCTCCCGCTAACTGTTATCTATCACTAGACTGCTATTGAATGTTCAATCAGCTGAATAAATTAGTTTGTTTTTGACAGCCATTAAAAGCAGACTGCCTTGTTAATTAAAAAAGGGACAATTTTCTTGTGCTGTTTCGACATTCCTCTTTATGCCAACAAATATTAAACGAAACCAGAGAAGGCCTTCATTAAAACAAGTGATTTACTAAGTTCTGTTGTGGACATACCAGCATCATGGCAAACGGTCAGTTCTCCCAAATGAGATTGTTACACCATAAATAGTTAGTGGTGAAGACTTACGTCAGTACCTAGCCATGTTGGCCATAATCTAACCTTGATCTTACCACTAGATGAAAATGAGGTGTAGACCAGCACTGCTATTGTGTAGTATACCATCATATACCCCACCGTCTCAATGAGTAGCAATTTATAGAAATATGGCAATAAATAGATTGAAGAAAGAAATAAATGGCTGTAAAGTTCTGCAAAAGGTGTTTGAAATATTTTAATAACGTTGTAATTCCACAAAGTAAAAATACTAATCAAATACAAAATTTGTTATTAAAATATTATAAAAACCCTTCAGAGATCTTTATAATAATTTTTAGAATTTTATATACATTTTAGAACTTTATCCAGGATTGGATAACTTTATATAAAATAAATACGTATACGTGAAGCACTATAAAATTAAGAGTCTTACAATTTGGGGTGGAGCAAAATCGTGCAAAATATTGTCAGGACGCACACAACGTGTATAGGCACAGCTAGTTTACAATAAAGTGGTAACCGAAGAATAATATGCTTATGATTCTTTTGTAGTTATTTTGTTTAAAATTTGAATTAATTTGAAATGGTGTCAACAGCAACAACAAAAAAAATCGGATAATAGTTTTTAAAAGTTTTTATATTGATATTGCTTTTATCACAAAATAGTTAAAACATTAAAACAAATAAATGCAGCCTTTTTTATATAGAATTATTAATTTTTTGCTAAGAAACATAAGCGTATAAGTGATGATAAATTATTATTAAATATTACTCATACGTCGTCAGTGCGTAAGTTTTGTAAGACGAGGAAGAAGTAAGAAAAAATGTATGAGAAAACATTAAAAAATGGAATATGTTAATTTCTTAAAACGACTTTTATTGTTATTAACTTTTTAAATGTTAGAAGAGTTTTTTAAAGTTGATAAAATCATTTGAATCAGTTAAGTTCTTTATTTCTTAAAACACCATTTGCCATGACAATAATGGTCTTTATCGTTTAAATACCATAAAATTTACATAAATTTTTTGACAACACTGAACGTATTGTTTAGTGTCTCTTAAATTTGTTATGATACATTATTTTGTTAAAACATATGATTATAAAATTTACGCTATAAAAGTTTCTGTAAATTTTCGTGTGCTTTTTAAATGGTTTTTATACAAATGTTAGAGCATTAGTAGAAATTGTGTCAATCCAATTCCTTTCAATCAGTATCAAAACAATATGAAGAATTAAATGGCTTTAATTAAAAAAAAATAATTTCGATGCTGAACAAACATTCTTTATGAAAAGAAAGGCCATCAGCAATACTAAGAAAAGGCTTGATAAATACGTTGAGGATCTTGCACAATCAATTTAAATGATTAAAAATTCGTTAACTAAGTTTTTCTATGGGAATCTAAAGCCAGGCATGAATTTTTGCAGCTTTTTATTATCAGCGAAAAATAAAAGAACAAATAATTTGTGCGGGATGGTTACCAGAATTAAGACATTGTCATCAATAGTGCATACGTGTGTAGTCACTATGGAAAAATAAATAGTTACAAACTGCTTCCGCATCCTACATACTCTCCAGATTAGGCGTCTTCTTTGTATTTTATGTTTCCAAATTTAAAGAAATTGTAGAAAGTTAAGAAATTTGGATCAAACGAAGTGTTTATTTATTATTGAAATAAACGTCTTTTTTGCGGTGCTTCAAACATGCTGGACTAAAATTATAAAGTTTAAAGGGGACTGACTATACTAAGAAGTAAAACGATTATATTTTCAGTAATTTCTTTCGGTGTTTTACTTTTTAAGTAGAAGCGTTTGTTGGTAGCTACTCAAGTTATAAAACTGTCTTGATCCTAAAAGCGACATGATAGATTTACCCAACAATTTACCATTCGTCCTTTTACACACAATATGCTAAAGAAACTTCTAAAATAAATTTTTAATTACATTAATACACAACCTGGTATATTTCTATTAAAAACAATAAAAATGTGATTTCTGTATAAGTTTTGAGAAGTCAAAAAAAGTAAAAATAAATATAATCAACAGAATCTTTATTTACGATGCCTCTTACATCAACTAACTTTATTTGGCTGACAGCACGTTGATGTCATTTTTGCTCCAATAAACAAACGAAGAAAGAAAATATATTTTTTGCAGATTATAATCTTTTTGCTGATAAAAAAAAAATATAAATCGTGAAGCCAAAAGAAAGTATTAAAATATTGCAAAGACACATTTTTTTTGAATGGCGGTGTGAATGTGAGTTGTTTTGTTTTTTGTTACTAAATACTGTTTGAAGTGAGCAGTTTATTTTAACACCTCCTTTAAGGGAAACGAAAGTAAAATAAAATTTTAAATGCCAAAAATATTAACTGCCAAAGAAATACATTTAAGAAAAGTATACTGCCAGTATTTTTTAATTACGTAGGCATTTTATTCAATTTTAAAGTATACATGGTGGTTGAGGTGTATATTTAAAAACTAAATAAATTATTATTGTTTTGTATAATAAATAAAAGCCTATGTTATTACTCTCATAACTTTGCTTCTAACGAGGTTCTTAATTCCTGATACTTTTTGTAATTGAATCAGTTATTCGATTTTGCGCGATCCCTTTTAACGTTGCACTGGAAGGTACTAAATTCGAATTAAAAAATATCAATGAAGTTTTAAACTGTCCTCGTATTAAGTTAATAAATCCTACTTACGGTTTTAAAAGTTTAAAATAAAATATTTTTGCGGGAAATCTATCCTATATTTGAATCAGGCCAACCAACCTACGTACCTCCTCACAAAATTTTATTAAAATCCATCTAGTAGTTTTTTCGATGGAATGTGAACACAGTGAGAAAGACAGACAGGAAATGAGTTACTGCTTTATTATATGTATATACATTTATACATGTATGAGTTCCTCTACCTTCCATTGGAGTATAGGTCGCCAAAAGTCTTATTTCAAGGCTTATTTCACAATTGCATTATAGGATATTGGTTACTTATAGCAAAATATTTGAATGGCTTTTATCTACCAATTTATTTTATCTTTAACATATTTGAATTAGCAATAATTACTCATATCTTAATGATCATAGGCAACCGATTTGTAATTTACGGCAATGAATCGTGTGCAATTACTCTTGACTTTAGTGATATCAGACTTTCGACTAGTAACAGTCGGTTATTTTTCGCATCACGAAGTTTCTAGTAATTGCTAGAATTTGTTAAAGGTTTATATGCCTCATGACATTCACATATAATAAGTTTCTGCCCACGGTCCTAAGTCTTATGCTAACCAGCGCTGGACACTCAAACAATGTGCTCTAACATCGATTTTCATCTTAGCTACATGATACGCAATTACCCAGCTTAAGATATTTGAGAACCTTACTAACCTTTCTGCCAAGGGGCTCTTTGGGCACCATTCGACCCACTCTGAATGTAGTTGTTAAACCATTTTAGAACTTTTGCTCACATTAGGCCATTTTCCTGCGCTACTACTGAGGCATATTTAATAATAAGTATATTGTTGACCTATTATGAACAGTAGTACAGCTGGTGATTATAATCACCGATTGAATAAAATATCATATCAAAAAGTTTACAAAAACTAAGGTCTAGAGACATAAAAACTTAGCGACGTAAATAACTTCAAATGGCCAAAAGATTAATAAAATAAGCAAGAAAAATACCAAAAATTGTCCGCTTACAGTTACTCCATGATTCCTTTTGTATTATTTTTTATTCTGTCTGCTGGTGTGAGTAATGAAAATCACTTAAAATCTCTATAGACCATAAACATTTTTAGGTTTAAAATATTTATCACTTACACATTCATGGTACGTTACTTTGTAGACGTGAGAGAATAAAGTTCAAAAATCTTCTTGTTCTTTTTAAAATTTATGGTTGTGTTCTGTTAATTTGAAGTTCATGCAAGAAAGCCATATACGTATGTGTGTTTGTTAAAACTTAATCTATTATGAAAAAATAAAGCCCTAAATTTATGTAAGACAAACAATCTAAAGGTGTTTTATACAGCTGAAAGATTTTCTCAAGTTGTCCTTATACGAGCACATAATATGTTAGCTATGGTTAGTGATGATTTTTGTGTATAATAAAGGTTACTTTTTTTATTTTACAAAATATTACTGCGTAAAGGAAGAACATAATCTATGCTTGTCACTTCGAAATTTTGACAAGTGTATAACTGAAAACCATTTTTAAAAATCCCTTATTTTAAGAAACCCCTGCGTCAAAGAAACTGATGTTTTATCATTATTAGAAAATAAAAAGAATTTGTTATTTACTTCCCTAATCGTAAGTAAAAGGGAACTAATTACATTGTAAGATGCTATCTACCGTAACATGACATATATGATACCTCCAGTTGTAAAAGAAATTGTGATAGCGACTATCTTAAATATCAAACTCCAACACTACAAGGGAGAACTGCTAACAAGCAGCTAAAGATGAGAAGGGAATATCTATATGTCTTTGAAAAATAACATTATAAGAGCACTTATACTTTAAAACAAAGTAGGCTTCTGAAAAAATGTCAAGTTTACAAAAAGACTGGCGTGCATCATCTGTTTTAAAGAAACGAAAAAAAAAAAACAACCACAAAGGCGAAACACTTAAAAAATCAAAGACATATACTTTAATCAGCGATAGTCTTTGCAGGTTTTGTGAACTATACAATGAGACCTCACAGTATTAACGCTATAGGCGCCCTGCATGGATAGAATGAAATTCCATCTAAGTTATTTGTTGATTCACTCACTAAATGGGGTTATTGGCTGCATCCGTAACCTAGACCTTGTACAGCAAATATAGTGGTTAAACAAAAGATCTTAAGGTTTGGTATTCTTATGGGTTTGTCATATAGCAAAGTTCCATAAATAAATTTGAATTTGACTGTGTATCCGTTAATGCTTAACTTTGTTCAGGACATCCGGTTAAGACAGTTTCTTCGGATATCAAAGGTAAAGAGTGTAACACACTTTTGAGTCAAATTAAGGAATGCAATTTAGCTTTTGCTATTGGTATATCACAAGGTTCTGTGTTTTCAGTGTTATAAAGAAAATTCGATTTAAAAAAAAAAAAACACAAGACAACAAAATGGGTGCCTGGTAAGACCACAGTTTATACCGATCGATCCGAAGAAACAAAAGACAATATAACAGGCTGATGAAATAATAATGACGGCTTTTAAGGATCCCAGCAAAAATACTGATTTGCCGTATGCAGGTTAGATTGATCTCGATCCTGCTTACTATAATACTGAGTATTAAGATTTGTCGAAAGCTTAAATATTATGAGAAAGTGTGATAGTGTGAAAGCAATATCTTAAAATTGTTTTCAGTTTTAATTTGCTTCTGTCATGTGTAGAAATTTTTGAATGTACGAGGTATGATAAAAAAATAACCGTTATTTTCAATTTTCGTGAGGTACGTTGTTCCATTTATGCATTTTTTTTTAATGTTGATACACATGTCTGTTATTTATGTAGACAATATCAGCCTTTTTGGATTGTCAGTTTGTTTTTGACAGATAAAAAGGTTAGTCGTGTTTTGGTGTGCTCTTCGATTTTTTACTATTTCAAAAAATGGATCAAAGAAACTGTATAAAGTTTTGGGTAAAAAATGAAATTAAATGTGCAAGGATATTTCAAATGTTGACTATGGCGTTTTGCGAGTCTACTATGAGCAGAACAGAAGTTCAATTGTGTTATAAACGGAGCGCCGTCGACATCGACCAGACGACATGCCACGCAAATGGGTATCAGTCGACGGTCTTTACAGCGAATTTTGGTAAAAGATTTGAAGATGTTTCCGTACAAAGTCTAGACGGCTGTTAGCTGCTGACCGCCAATCGCGTCTAACATACGCTCAAGCCATCCTTAATCACCACCAAGAGGAAGATGATTTTTCATCAAAAATAATCATGAGTGATGAGGCCCATTTCCATCTTAGCGGTTACGTAAATAAGCAAAATTTACGCTTCTGGGGCACTGTAAATCCGCGTGTAACCCACGAAGAGCCATTACACCCGCTCAAAGTCACTGTATGGTGTGCTGTTTTCGCTGGAGGAGTCATCGGACCTTTTTTCTTCGAAGACGTCGCGGGCCAAACGGTTACTATGAATGGTGAGCGCTACAGAGAAATGATTAACGAGTTCTTTTTGCCGCAACTTGATGAATTGGGATTGGAAAACATGTGGTTCCAACAGGACGGTGCAACGGCACACACTGCATGTGCCACAACCGATATGCAGAAGGATGCATTTCCCGGGCGCCTAATCTCCCGTTTTGACGACTTGCACTGGCCAGCAAGATCGCCTGATTTGACCGCTGCAGACTTCTTTTTGTGGAGCTTTTTGAAGTCGCGGGTTTATGTCAACAAGCCTCAGACTCTTGCAGCTCTTAAAGACAATATCCGTTAAGAATGTGAGGACCTATCGCCGGAAGTTTTGGCCAAAGTGATGGAAAATGCCATAAAAAGGGCTCAAATGACAATCAACTGTGGCGGCGGCCATTTACATGACATCAATTTCTCTACTTGATGTAAAAAAATTAAAAGACCAAGTAAAAATAATCCACAAGAAGAATCAAAGTTTTTCATTTTTTTTTAAATTACAGCCAAAAAACATCGGAAGGTTATTTTTGCGCCACCCGTTATATAGTTTTGTTTCGAATTGGTTTAATTTAAATTTTAGGTCGGACAAAGTTGAACTGAGTTGCCACATCATATAGTTCTTTCATAGTAAATTATGTATTTTGTTTTGCAAAATATTGAATGAATTAAAAATATTATTATTGCTAGCGATCAGAGAAAAGTGAATGAAAGATATAAGCAGTAGCGCATATATAATTAAATTAGTAAAGCAAAGCATTAGGAAAGTAATTAGAAATCAATATTTAAAAGTATTTTTTTTTAATATTTTTTTTTACTACATTTCTTCTCCTTTTTTTATCCGTTTTTATAAATGTACTTTGCAAGTAATCGGTATTATGTGTTTGAATAACTAATTACTGTATAAAATTGTATATATATTGCTTCGCACGAAAAAAGGGCAACATATTATCAATTGCTGCATTTAAAATTGTTATAAATTGTTGGATTAGTTTGTATTTCATATGGCATTTTCAAAATGAGTGAATCGTGGTGCAGAAAACAATCAGTAAAAATATTTTTATCCGGACAAAAATTTTGTTCGAAACAAATAGGTGAATCCAGCTTTAAATGACATTTATAGAATACAATAATTAAAAAATCGTATAAAGTATTTGTAGAATGGGAAGTGCCAGTACAACAATTTCTCGAGTTTCAGACAGGCCTCTTGTCTCATACTACAAGCAATGAGTTTCCTGTTAAAAAGACAATAGAATGACCTAAACTTCATTCATATTACTTTCATTAGAAATAACAAATATTCTTATTATTTATGGAACACAGTTTCATTAATGTGATTTCCAAGACTTTGTTTTTGATTGTACTTTACGCATGTACTATTGAATTGTCGCAACTTCGAGGCTTCCAATTGACAATTGTGGAACAAGATTAACGTGAGTACCTGCCTAGTTGGCTTAATCTCACGGTGGTCTTACCACCGAGTGAAACTTAGGCGTAGACTAGCGCCTCCATTGTGTAGTATAACAACACTTTACGATTGCCACCAATCGCAATTTGTGTGTGATACAGTCACAATGAGTAGCAATTTATATAATATGGCAAGCCTTTCCAAGGCAAGCCTAGATCCACATTATAACCTCTTGCTTAGGGGTTTGGAGACTATCCAAACTCCGTCTGTTGAGAGTGCAATAGCACACTTGATCGACCGTGCACCATATCTACATAAATCTATCCTAAACCACAACCACCACGTGTACCCCAGAAGGGGACCTCACCAATAACCGGTCACAGAGAGAATAGGCTCTCTGTGGGGCCACCGATTCCCGTGGTACCAGTCGTTTGGGCACTGGAGAAGCCGTGATTTAACTCACATACCTTTTCTTCCAGATTTAGGCTCTAGGAACCCTAGCGTCTGGTGCCCCTATTTTCCCCGAGGGAACCACGTCAAAGCATTTGCCATTTCTGCACAGACAATTGGAACCCCCGGGGGTGCATCCAATTGACATCGCTAAGACAGCTTATAACACAACTAACAAACTTATCGTGCAAAAATGGTTAGATGAGATGTAGTCATGGCACTATAGAGCTCGCCGGTGATCAAAAGGGCGTTTCCAGTAGTATTTAAGAACAAAAAAAAAAAAAATTGGTCGAAATCCACTCTAAACTACGACTCTCTGTGCATGAATTGGCTTCCCGACAACAACGTGCAAGTTTTTCGATCTGTATGTTTTGTTGACATAGCCGGCGAGGCAAAAATGCCATTAATTTTCGAATAATTCAAAAACTTTCGGACAGATAAAAAATTGTGTTCTAATAACTCAAAGACAAATTGTTTCTTAATCTTCTGGTGTCCCATTTGTTTTAATTCGAATAACCATTCTTACGTTATTTGAAAATATACTGAGGTGTATGTGTATCTAGCTTTTATTTTTCTCTCTTAAGGGTTTTCCAACTCCCCTTGCTAGCAGCGTATCCGCACTAATAAAAAAGAAGATATAATAACAAAATTACCCGACTTGTTCTACGACCCACTCTCTGTACTTTATGGTATTAACCCATACCATAAGATTTAAAGATAAAATGAAATATTATTTCTGTATATTAATTATGCATCATGTCAACTACATATATCTACTTATTATAATATGTTTATGTATATTAAATCTGTTTTCAATCAGTTGTCAAATGAATTCATATTTCAATTTATCAAATTTTTATATCATAAAAATAAGATTGAAAGGATAACTAACGCATGTTGCCAAACCTAAACTATTATTTTCAAATTATATTTTATTAAACTTTTTTAAAGGGGAAACAAATTTATTCAAATTTAATTGTGTCTTAAACTTTTTGTAAGACTTCCGCTAAGTTTCTTATTTTTTAATGTTTTTTTTTTTTTTGAGCGATTTACTTCCACTGAATTTGTTGCATTAATATATTCCGGCAAGAAATTTACCTTCCATCATTGCTTCTTTTGCAGTAGTTTTTCTGCTTCTACCTTAATGTCTACATTAATACTTTTTCCACATACTTTAGAAAACTTAAACTGTATAAAATGAACAGGGCGGAAAACCTTTACTTAAGCATACATACAAGATTCTTAGATAGGATGTGCACTTTTTAATATACTTCAGATACATGCTACCCACATAAACGTATTCTTTACTCTAAACTACTTTTAAGGTACTTTCAGCTGAATATACATTATTTTGCTTTATAGTTTTCATAGTTTTCTTATAAGTTTTTACATACAACTAGTTGTTTTTGTTCTACTAATGTGTGTATTATAGGCATTTAGAGCAATGGAGAGCAAATATTTTTGTAACATAATGTCAGTCAGCCCATGTACTGGTGGAATGCGATATTGTATGCAAATTGGTTTTATTTAATTTGTAATTGTCGCTTCACTTCAAATTACTGTATGGTTAGAGCATAAACTTTTCCGGTAACCACTTTTATATTAGGGGTAACACACATAGCTAACGACAATTTTCTATAGAAAGCATTTCGTTTGTATTTGTGAGAAAACCTGTGCGACATGGAAGACCCATTGGAACCTAAAAACAAAGTTTCATTGACTTCATAACATTTAAAACTCGGTCTAGTGAAAAGTTTCATATAAACTGTGCTTAACTCACACTTTCACCGACTTCCCGAAAGTATATTAATAAAAAAAAGATAACAATAGAAAATATGTGTATATTTTACACATATCATGGCGATGTCTATGATTCCAACAGCATATAGCACCATGAATTATACATATCGCATTTTTTAATTGTGTAAAATACTAGCTATTCTCGATGCGCTGCGCTACACCCATCTACAAAACTTACAGTAAAAACTAGGAAGTAAAAGTATGGTCACGCTTCAGCTCAAAAACGCACGTTATTCTCGGAGAAGCCTATGTCAAATTTAGAATAGTTTACTCACACATTTTGTATAGAAGTACCCAGTCCTTCGTTCTAATCGTCAAACATATTATTCTTAGAGTAAAAAAATTCGACATTCTACCTATAAAATTTCCCTAGTTTCAGAACAAAATTTTTCAGTTTGTATGCCCACTGTCCTAATATAATGCGTGTTTTGGTATACGTTGGCAACGTTGAAAGACTCTAACTATTGTAGTTCTTTAGGTATACGATAATAATTTTTTACTTCGTATGGGAGGTACCTCGCGCACTATTCAAATTCAGTCTGTATTTTGCTAGAATGTGCATATTAGTCTGAGGGTTACCTGCGTAAAATTTCAAGAATGTACCTATTCTAGTTCTCCAGGTACACGATAATAATTTTTGACTTCGTATGTGCGGTCACACGCCCACTATTCCAATTCAGTCTGTGTTTCGTTAAACTACTTATAATAGTTTAGGGGACGGTAGTGCAAAATTTCAAAAGTGTATCCATTATAGTTATCTAGCTACACGGTAATAAATTTTTACTTTGTCCGGGAGGTACCACGCCTACTATTCCAATCCAACTAATTTTTTGCTACATTATGCATGTGGAACCCTGACTCTGACAGCAATTATATACTAAGTACGTGCAATAACCAGTATTCAACTACAAAATGACATACATATGTAAATAAAGCATTTACAAGAAGAAAAAGAAATTCGCTTTAATTTTTCCTGTTGGCGTCTAAACGACCAATTCGCTTTATTTAATCCGTTCTCTGATAATTAAATTCAATTTGAAGTACAATTAGTTTATTTTATTTTGTTAAAGTAATTTAAAAAATATTAATTTCAGTTCGTTTAAATTTAAACTCGGAAGCTTATGTTTTTAACCGCCTTCAAAAAAAGAAGGAGACTTAATAGTCTGTGTGACGCTTTTTTATGTTTGTACCTGCAGAGCTTAGTCATTTCTGATCCGATTTTGAAAAACCTTTTTTTTTATTAAAAACTCTAACAGATTGCTCCCGTTTTAAAAATATTTCACAATTTTAAAAATTAAAGGTTGTCCCTCTTTTGTTCGGACCAGCACTCAGGGATGACCCCTACTCATGCAATATATTGTGCCAAAGCTAGAACATTAGGTTATGGGAAGGAGGATAGAGTAGTGTAGTGTGTGAGTAGTGAGTGAGTAGTGCTTAGGAACATTCGATTTGAATATTTCACATTGTAAGTGACAGGTAAGACCTCTGCAGGAAGATGATTCCACATACGAACTATACAGCTAAGAAACGAATTTTCTCTGTAATGCATAGTTCGATTCACTGGCCAATCGACCACAAATAAATGAGCTCTTAATGAGAAGCGTATAGTTCGCAAAAACTTGCGGATATCGGGAAGAAGTTCCCTAATCTCATCAGAGCACATTCCATTGCGGTAGCGATAGAACAGTGAAACACAACCCACATTGCGTCGATGTTCAAGAGAGTCAATATGGTTGGATATCCCGCTATTACCTATAAGCTTCTTTACCTTCTCCTGCACTCGGTCGAGTAGCTCTAAAATAGAATATGGAGCACCGGCCCATACATAAGAGTTGTATTCTATTTTTGGACGGATAATAAAAATAAAACATGTGTACATGTTTTTTACGTGTATTATGAATCGTAAAGGGTACTGCTTTAAAACTTAAAAAAACTTTGTATTACTGCAACACCCAATAACAAGAAGCAATACAAAAACTAAACTAAAGAAATAAAAAACTCTTTTTGAAATCTGATATTTTTTATTAGCCGACTTAGTTTTAGTTTTTAATATTTCCAAAAAAAAAAACGGTTTAGAGGGTGTGAATTTACCTACTTCAATTCCAAGAGCAAATAATATAAAATTTATTTAGAAATGATAGTCAAAATCTTACGACTGACTATTTGCTGCATTTACACCATTGGTGTAGTGTGAGAATAGTAAAATAAAAAAAGGATGTTTTAAGTTTTTTCCTTTGTGTAAGAAATCATTAGTGATGCCAGCAAAAATTTTTTTTTTTTTGCTATATCCAGCAATTTTTAAGTATTTTTGACGCGATTTGCCATCGAAAAGTAGTCACCACTTAACAAAATTAATCTCTGATCTGATAAGGTGTTATGGTTTTTTTGAAATATTTCAAAAAATATAAAGTCATAAAATGAAATTATTAGCCACATTCTCTCTTAATGTCTCACAGTACTTTTTATTTTTAATGCCATTTTACGTCTTGAGTACTTCCCCACAGAGTGAAAGGTGTCCTTGGTTACCATGATTCCTAAACCAGACCTATAAGCCTTTTATCAAATATGTCAAAGCTGTTTGAGAGGATGTTAATGACTAAACTAATAGGGTTATTCTAAGTGATAAAAGATGTATTCCAAGTCATCAATTCGGCTTCAGGAAAAAACATAGTACGATCGAACAAACTCACGGGTTAGTCAATGTTGTTAAGAAGACATTTGAAGAGAAAAAATACTGCTCTGCACTTTTTATCGACGTTTCTCAAGCATTCGATAAGGTATGGCATGAAGGCCTAATATATAAGCTAAAACTGAATTTGCCCGTAAACCTGTATAAGCTGCTAGATAGTTATTTAACCGAACGAAAATTTATTGTGAAAGAGGGAGATTTTTTGAGCTCACCCCACCCAATCAAAACCGGAGTTCCCCAAGGTAGTATATTGGGGCCCTTTTTATACTTATTGTATACTTCAGACATGCCAACTAGTAACCGAGTTCACACAATGACATTTGCTGACGACACAGCTTTTTTGAGCATTCACGAAAGACCCGAAGTAGCATCACGATATTTACAAATCCACATATTTAATTTAGAAAAATGGTTGAAGAAATGGAGAATAAAAGTGAATGAACAAAAATGTACTCACATAACTTTCACACTGCACAGAGAATCTTGCCTGCCTATTCGAATAAATAACCAAACGATACCTCAGCTTTAAGACGTCAAATATCTCGGCATACATCTTGACCGGCGCCTTACATGGAAACGCCACATAGAAGCAAAGTTAACATAAATGAAGTTGAAAGCAGTCCAACTAAACTGGCTTATTGGCAGAAATTCTACTCTAGCTTTAGATTGCAAACTTTTATTATATAAGTCAATTCTAAAACCAAAATGGTGTTATGGCATTCAATTATGGGGCACTGCCTCAGCTCAGAAAAGATTCTTCGTATAATTACATCTGCTCCTTGGTATTTAAAAAACTCGAACATTCATAAAGATCTAAACGTTGCATCAGTTAAAGCAGAAATAGCGAAACTTGCCATAAGGTATTTAAAGAAGCTTAAAACTCATCCGAATTCACTGGCCCGTAACATACTAAATGAACCTGGTTACATTCGACTAAGAAGGAGGGACACTGCTTCTCTCATCCGTACATTAGAGGGATAACCCGCATATTACAGTAACCGTGAAACATACATTTTTTTTTTGTCCAGCACTGGTTGGACTTAACAAGTATATTTTTATTTTTAGACTTAAGATTTGAGTAATTATTGATAGTTCAATTATATTGTAGATACAATAAATAAAAATTGTGAAAAAAAATGTGGCACAGTTTCTTTACATATTATGTTTACACGATACCATTCGTGTTCTTTTACACAAAAATTTTACATTTCGTAAGCCTTCGCTGATCATGTAAACCGCCCTTAAATTGTAACTCATATATGTCACATCATATCATACCAGTATATTTATATTATTTTAATTAATTTTATACAAATTTATATCAGCTTTATTTAGAAAAAAAAACCCAAAAACCGTAAAATTACTTCACATTCATCAGATTTTTTTTTTTAAGGCTAATACGACCAAAATATTCAGTAATTTCAATCAAAGAAAATTAGATTGGAAATAAATTCGGTTAGCACAACTAATCTATTTTCCCTGTGTAAAATTATACACATATTAACTTTTCCATCATCTTGAAAAAAAAACAACTTTTTTTCTCTCCACTTCACTTAGTTGTTTAAGAGGCAAAGAAAAAAAGTTTGCTCCCTTTAACGTTTATTTTCTCATCATCAAATTGAAAAGGTTTAGAGTTTCTTTTAAGCTTAATATTTTCACTTTAGCCACAAAAAAGTAATACAATAAAAAAAAGCTTGATATGAAAAAACAAAAACGGTTTAAAGTCTTTAGGTCTTCCTTTAACTTGTCGTGTATCCTTAAACTCGTATGTATGCTGTATACGGGTATATTAAGTAGAAAATAGAAAATAAGGTGATATAGAGGTTTCTTATTTAGTTTAGTTTTTTATTTATTTGTTCTCAACTTTTCTCCCTTCCTTCAAATATCGTCTTTATCGCTTTGCTCACTTTCTTGTTTTACCTGCAGTTTTTTTTTTCTTTGTAATAAGAAAATTTTTCAATTTACTTAAGCAGTTTTACGCTTGAACGCCATATTATATTGTTAAATGTTAATATGAGCAACATGTAACCGTAAATACACTCACACTTACATACACTCGATTATGTATATGTTCAAAAGGAAACAGTTTATCTTTACATGTTACATATACCCAGACCCATTTTAACACTGGTGTGTAAAAATATTGTGTTGTGATAGAAGCAAAGGTAGAAGAGGTATGAGATACGAAATAAATCCTTATGACAAATTGGATAGATGTTAACAGTAAAAATATTATGTCGTATTCCACTTAAATTCTAAACCTTATAATATTTTTTCTAATGAAAATGAGTTTTTAAATTTAAATTAAATGCAAGTGATTGCTTATAATAAAAAAGGAAATCGGTTTAGGTTATTCAATTTTGATATTCTTTGAATATTTAATACAAAATAATTCGATAGGTTGATTAGTAGTATGCTTGTCCATCAGTCTAAGGGTTGCGGGTTCGATTCCCACCCAAGACTCTACGTGATTTCTGCAGGCAAGCAACCCAAACTTCGCAGGTATTGTGATCTTTAAAAAAGAAAGAATAAAACAAATTGTTTTATTCGAAAGTAGCTGTCCACACCAAATTTGAAGACTCACGCATTTACTTTATATAAAGGTACTCATCACTGAAAAGATGCTTTAGAGTATGCAGTACCTTTAAATCGGTAAAAAATCATCGTACTTTCACACCATTTTTCCACTTTCTCTTGGAAATAAGATATTTTTTTCGGAAAAAAGTACATTTTATTTTAATAAGGATACAAGGTTAACTTTTCACAAAATTTTGTTAAAATCCATCTAGTAGTTTTTACGTGATGTGAACACACACAGAAAGACAGACAGACAGACAGGAAATTTTTCACTTTTGCGGCTACCTAAGCGCGTTAAGAATCATTCCTAGGAAGTTCATATGTTTTTTAAAGTTTTTTAAATTTTTTAAAGTTTTTAGCGATTTTGACCTTAAAGATGAAGTTTTCTTGATTTTATATGCTCACAATTTTTGTTCTTTATGACAAGAGCTACAACTTTGCCTCAGAGAGTATATCAAAATTCCAAACGGTTTGCAAAATATGAGCATGAGTAAATGATCATTTTTTTGCAAAAATGACATCGAGGCCCCACATCTTTGAGGGCCAAAAAAAAAAAAACCTGGAGGACTTTGGGCAAACTGGGAGACAGGGGTCTTTTTTTTGGTCTTTTATCACGTAGTGGTGTCTGTATATGTTTATTTTTTCCGTGTTGCACTGTGTAACTTATTTATATGTTAAAGCAATTATTCACTGACTAGATTTTTATTAGTAGTAATTCAAATAACAAATACAAATTTCACACTAATGTAGTTGAATGCAGAAGGATAAATATATAATTTGTATTAAAGATATCAAGCCATAAATGGACAGAAATGCTACAGCTGTTCTGCTAATCATGGCATTAGCACATAGTTTGTTTACAGGAAGTTTATGTTCTGTCAATATTTTGGTTCTTCAGACAATCGAGAATATGGTTTTTATTAAAGTTGTGTAGTTGTTCATAAACGACCTAGTTTAGTTAAACTAAGCACTCTAGTGAACTAAGTGAGCTGATCACAGAGTGAATTACTGAGCTTATATCAGCTCCTAAGTTCAATGCAGCTCAATAGACTAATTGAGCTCACTTCTTCAGTCAGCTCCGTAGTTCCTTCAGCTTCTAAGTTTAGCTAGTGTTCCCACAATGATGAATTCTTATAATATTTTTATTAAACCACCTATTAATTAGAGTATCCATTTATTCGTGGTTTGATTTCATTTGAAATCACATGAAATTATCACACATATTTAAAAAAAAATGTATCCAATGAGAAATGACAAATTTGATTAATAATTTATTTTATAAATGCAACTTATAGATGAATTTTAAAAATGTTTTATTAATTTATTTGTTTGAGTTAGAAAATTATTCTCAATTAATATTTTCATTTTCTCCTCCAATACGTGGAAAAAATATTAGGCACTAGCTATCCCCGTTGAACTTCGCTACACCAATCCACAAAAAATACCATAAACACTTGGAAGAAAAGTATGGCTAACCTTTAACTTAAAAACCCACGCTGTTCTCACATCGAAAATGTTTTAGCTTTTATGCAAGGTACGACGCCTACTGTTCCTATCCAATCTGTTTTTTGCTTTTATGGGAGATACTACTCCCAGTAAGTAAACGATAAATAATCGTTTACTTATAAGCATGTGTATTTTATTTTTGACAGTTTGTAGTCGGTATCTTGATGTTAACTATGTGGTTAATGCACCTAGGTTTTAAAACAGAGATCTCATCTATTTAAAAATCAAACGCATTTAAAAAAATATGTTACTCTATATACACACATACGTATATTTGTATATTTTTAATATTAAATATATGTATGTTATATTACAGTCATGATTTTTATTTTCAAAGAAATATTGAAATTTTTGTTTTCATTTATCGAAAATTGTTTGTAAAAATATTTTTTTTAAATTTTTTTGTAAAATTTTATTCAAATTTTTTTTGGAAAATTTAAAAAAAAAAATTTGTCGCATATTTTTTTCTAAAATATCTTTTCGAAAATGCTTTGTAAATTTTTTTGTAAATATTTTTGAAAAAAAAATATAAATTTTTTTTTTAATTTTTTTTAATTTTTTTTTTAAAACTTTATTGCATTTTTTTTATATTTAGGACCTTTCTGCAAGCTATATTGAGTTAGAATCGTCATACTAAAGCAAAAATAAATACTTTAAAAAAAATTTCGTCATATTGATCCCCATGTGCCTTTTAACTGCTCCTATTTTGCCAGTGGGTACCCTGTGGGTCCATTGGCTACCTCTATGTGTATTGCTTTCTATAAAGGTCTCTAATACAAATCAAAGCAGAAAAACTCTACCAATCTAAAAACAAACAAAAATCGCCCCTCGCAGGGGGTTATTTATCCCCCAAGATATGTATGCACTCCTTGCGATCTACCTATCGCAGTCTAATATTTATTTGATAAAAAAAGACAACAGAGAATCATTAAAGCCGAAAAAAATTAAAAAAAAGTGAAAAAAATATAGATGGGCGTGGTTTTTGGCCCGCAGCCTCCAAAGTAATGATTCGAAGTTGCTGAATTGCAATACCAAAATTTTCGAAACTATGCCTGAAAGATTGGTGTGCTTAAATTTTTTTTTCTATCTCTTCTGGTGCTTTGGAAAATGACATTACAACACGAACACGGACAAGCGTACATAGCTTAATTAACTTCTCTATGTATAAGGATCCAGAATATATATACTTTATGGGGTCGGAAATGAATAATGTAGAAATTACACACGGAATGACAAACTTAGATATATCCTTTCCATCCGGTGGTGAAGGGTATAAAAACGCACTTTCTTTTTTCAAGAATAGCTTGTTATATTTATAGGTTATGAAATTATTTTGGGTTGAATAAATCAGCATTCAGGTATGTGCTAGAAGCAGTGTCAGCAAATTGCAGCAGGTTTGATACAGGCCTTCTCCAGGGGGCTAAGTATAAATTGTTTATTACTTCCACCCCCAGTAGCCTTAGCCTCAGCTTCACATCCACACCTTTTGCCATCCATCCTGCGAACTTCTTGGAGGGCCAGGGGCATTTAATACAACAGTAAAACCATCCCACAACTATTTAAGAAGAAAGGATTTGATTCAATTTCTTCCTCTAATTTTCCGAATTAGTTTGAAATTGTTATAATATTTTTTTTTTAATTTTTATTTTTTGTTCAAATCGGTTATAAAAACCAAGACTACAAAATCGTCGTCGACACAACATAATTTCGTCGTATTGTGTCGACCACGGCAAATAGAATAGAGGTGTTTGTCAGAATGCCCACGACGTGGCCGGCACAGCTTGTTGCTAATATTATGCACTTCAAGGAAGGCATAAGCACATTTGTTAGCTAAGCATCCTTAGGTCCCACATTTGGTGGTGAAAACAATTAATAATTATAAAAATTAAAATTTTAAATTAATTATTATTAATTATTAATTGAAAACATTTCTCTCTATTATCATGTTCATGTATTTTTCTTAATGTCATCATCAATATCCTTTAAATGGGTTTAATTTATAAAAGTTTCTTAATTATCTTATTTGCAAATTGATCTATAATCAATTTTTCTTTTATTTCTCATATTTTTTTCTTTTTTGTTTTCAATTATCTGGCTTAATGCCGCATTATTAAGTTTTTTTTCACATTTCATTTTTGCCATTTGACTTAATAGCAACTTTTAATAAGGAAAATGCTTTAAGCATTGAAGAGCAAAGAAAAAGATTCTGTTAAAAAAACAACAGCAAATTTTATAATTCGTTAAATACTTTTCGAACAGTTATATTGCCATGCTATGGCAAATGCGTTTGCAATTTCCTGAAAGAATGAATGATTGAAATTAAATTACAAAACTTTTTATTTTCTATTATGTCCTCTTTAATTTGCTTTATAATGTCATTTTATTCTCTATAATTATTTGTTTTAATTTCAATGAAAATTTCCATATATAGAAAGAAGTCAATAAAAGGTTCTGGTAATTTGATCAGAAAAGATTTAATAGTTTTTTTAAGCAGTTAAATATTTTTGTGTTTAATAAAGGAAAGTTTACTTAAAAATTTGGATGCTTTTAAAGGTTTGCGATCTGAGTTTTACGACTAAGTCATTTTCACTAGCCTTTTAATTCTGACTGTAGGGATTTTAGAATAGCATCTCATAACTGACGACTTTTTTACTCATCCCGAAGTCTGTTACAATTTCTAACATTTGTCAAAGGCTAAGGTCTGCCCGTGGACCTAAGTCTAACGTTATCCAGTATACTGGACATACAATGTTCACTATCGTCACGGTACACAATGTAACCAAATGAAGAAAAATCAAAAAAGTATTCAAATAATTTATTTGTATTTTGGTAATAAATAGTCTAAATGCTTTTTTAATTCCTTCTAACTGTGACACATAATGTTCTCAAAGTGACGCAAATCGAAAAAAAGTTTCCATACAAAAAGTCGTATTTTTTTAAGATGTAATTCGAAAAGCTGTGATTCTAATAATTTTAAATGCAACCTTGCACAAATTTGGTGTATTTTTAAAGAAAGGAATATTACTATTAATATTATAAAAGTCAATATCAGTTGGTTTTGATTGCTATTTTCGATATTCCTTTGACATAAAACAAGTGCCTTTCTCAATAAGGATTTTGCGTGATACTAAAAATTTTTAAAGTGAATAAAAATGGCCGGAGAAAAAAAATTATGCACCTTTTTTAAAAATTGCGATTTTAGTAATGGGTTAAAATGTAAAATCAACAAAAAACAATCTGGAGTGGCCTACACTCCACTTTACCATACCCAATGGTGTCATACGGTATGACCTGTAGGGCGTTTACAAAAATTGGGAGTAAGTAAATTACCCCTTGCCCCTTCCCTATTATGCCCAAAAATTCATACAGCTCTTTCTCAAAATTTTATTTTGATATGTCAAACGGTATGACCTGTACAAACTCCACAAAAATAGTGCCAGACACACCCACCCACTCACAGACATCATCGGGAAGATCCATCGTTATCCCGACCTTATACTACGTATGGTAAAGCAAAAATTGTTTTTCCATTTAAAATTTCAGATTTTATTGAAACCTTTTTTATTGACTGTATTTGATTCCCTAAATCCAAATATATTTAAAACAAAATTCTATTCCTTGAAGTTATTTAGCTATAAATTTATAAAAATAAAAAATAACGCTTCTTTGCATATGCTCTGGAGGCTGAAAATTATTTTAATTCCAGTTCTATAAGACCTAGAAAAGAGGATTTAATTTCATATCATATATTTGAATATGAATTATCTGTTCGGAAGGGTAACACTCTGTGTCTCATTGTAAATAAATTCTAATTATAAATAAACTATGAATAATTTAAAACCTACACAGAGAAAATAATGGCCACCCTAGGTTCATTTTTGTAGTTGATTGTTTCCTTGAATTTTGAACGGTTTGCTACCTATGGACCTGAACAGGGGAAAAAAAGGTAAAAAAAATTAATTTTTTAAAGTTTTTTGCGATTTTGACCTTGAAGATGAAGTTTTTTTTATTTTATATGTTTTTGTTCTTTATGACAAGAGCTACAACTTTGCCTCAGAGAGTATATCAAAATTTCAAACGGTTTGCAAAATATGAGCTTGAGGAAGTGATCATTGCAAAAATGACATCGAGGCCCCACATCTTTGAGGGCCCATAAAAAAACCTGGAGGACTTTGGGCAAAACTGGGAGACAGGGGTATTTTTTTTTTGGTCTTTTATCACGTAGTGGTGTCCATATATGGTTTTTTTTTCCGTGTTGCACTGTGTTATTTATTGTGTCTCAGGATTTCTGAGTGGCTTTAATTAACTTAGGTTTAGCTTCATATTGTTTCCCGTAATCATACACTTATCGACAACAATTTTTTTATTTTTTTATTATTCAACAATTGACTATTTAATATACTTTTTTAGTGAATTTGTAGTGTGTACAAGTGATTTTCCAAAACAGTTATATTTGTATGTAATATTAATAAATGAAGAAAAAACGACTTTTTTTAATGCACTAGAGCCGAACATTTACTTTTGTACCACCATTGTTGTGGGGATATTTTCTCTTTATAATAAGGATTATTATCTCCCGAAATAAGTTGGAAAATTTTTAGAAATCTCAAATTCCTTTGTATGGGCAGGAGGCGTGATAGTGGACGTAAACACCCCCATTTTCTATTTTTTTTCGTAATGGTGATGGCTAACATCTCTGGGCAAAATTTGGTTTACATCGCACCAGGTTTTCTATTTTTGTCCCAAAATACACTACGTCGTTACATTGTGCAGTGCTTCTAGTGTTAAAGCAGAAATTGCCCGAAAACTTCAGCAAGATATTAGCAAGTTGTTGAAGTGATCGGTAATTTACACTGAAAAAATAAGATTCTTAAGCTCAATATATTATTGCAGCCCATTTTATACTTGATGTATTCTTCGGACATGTCCCCAAATAGCAACTCGATATTTACAAGATCACATACTCAAGGGGTTAAAAAAAAATTATTCACGCTGCCCAACTCAATTCTCAAAAGCCAAATATCTCAGTATACATCTTGATTGGTGCCATACGAGTACTTCAAAAATTCACATATCATTAAAATTAAAACAAATGAAGTTAAAAGTAGTCCGCTGCACAGTGGGGTAGAATATTTTTTTATATATTAATATTCATATTTTAAGTCCAAAATACAAACAAATATACTTGTTAAGTACAGTAAGAGTTAAAGCAAAGATTGTATGTTTCACCGTTGCTATTATCTACAGCGCACATTGGGGTAGAATCAAAATATTTTGGAAATAACTCAGCCATTTGTAAAGGGTTGGGCTGGGCCGATTGATCCTATTTGGCGTGAGCGTAGCAGAGGAGTAATCTCAGCTTAAGTTTTGATGATGGGGCACCATCCACTTCCCAGGGGTGGCGCTATGTGGTCTTAAGGTTGGCTTGATCGCCCCTGCAAATTCTTTTAGAGCTTGTCATTCCTTTAAAGTGGATGGTGCTGATATGCTTCTCTGCTATAACTCATGCAAAATTTTGGATCAATCGGCCTAGTCCTATACAAATGGCCGAGTTATATCTAAATATTTTGATTCTACCCCAATGTGCGCTGTAGATAATAGCAACGGTGAAACATACAATCTTTGCTTTAAACTCTTACTGTACTTAACAAGTATATTTGTTTGTATTTTGGACTTAAAATATGAATACTTATTGTTAGTTAAAATATATTAAAGATACAAATAAAATATAAGAAAAAAATTATAACATACATGTGTATGTGTATTAAAAAAGAAATCTTCAAATAAAAATTAAGCAACAAAAGATGCACACTTCCTATTTGAAATACTCCAAATTTATTTTAAATTTACGTCTCTACCCTACAACTCAGTCATTTAAAAAAATTATGCTTGTTAATTGCCATCATCATCCAATTCTATATCAAGGCAAGACGATTTAAATCTAACTATTGAATATAAATTGCTACTAACTTCAAGGTCTTTCAATTTACTAGGTTGTAAAGAAAATATTGTAAAACAACAAAAAGAAAAAAAAAAAATAACGAAGAGCTCAAAATAACATTTCAACAATTTCAAATAAATAGGGTCAATTGCTTTGAATAACAATTTGTTTAAAATAAATAGGCCAATTTATGTCTAAGGATTTTTTAAGCTCATTATATTTGAATGGAAGATAGAACATGCTTGTTGTTTAAAAAAAAAATAACTTTTAAGATTTGCAACAATGTTTCTTGTTTGGGTGTCTTATAATGACTTAAATAAAATATGACCTTAACAATATTTTTGATTTAGTAATATTTGTTATTTTTATTAAATGTCAACACATAACAAGACTTTGGTTTATTAAAAACTAAATGAAAAAAAAAAGTAACAAAAGGCCACAATCAAAATTATTAATATGTAAATATTTAAAAAAAAAATATTTTTAATGTATTTAGAATGGCTGCATGCAAAATTACCCTATGAAAAATCGCCCAAAAACAAAAATGAAAGTAGTATATTTGTGTACCTTCGGTGACACTTTTTTCATACAAACCAATGCTCCAAGGGCGTGGCATATTTTGCTCCCGCCCACTTTTTGTATTAACCAATCAGAAGAGAGCAATTGTCATTTATTTTCTATGTTAGTCAATCAAAGGAGAGAGAGAGATACAGATAGAGAGAGGAAGAGAGAGAGACAGATAGTGAGAGGAAGAGAGAGAGAGGAAGAGACAGGCTCTAGAGCTCCGCCCACTTTTATGAGAGATCATCAACAATTTTTGATAATTATGTTTCTTTATGTGTTTTTTGTAGTTTTGAGGGTTGATTTTGTATGTATGTATATGAGAAAATTCCAATTGGAATTTTTTGTGTGTTAAACACCTACATTGGGAAATTGTGTATGATTTTAGGTAATGAGAATGATCGTTGACAATGGATATTTTTGTGGGTGTGTGTTTTAAGTTTTGAAGGTTGTTTTTGGTTATAGTTAGAAGATTTTCTTTGTTTTTGGGGTTTTATACTACCTGGTTGTTTAAATTGATTAGTTTGGTGTGTGTGTTTTTAAGACGTGATTAATATTAATGTAGCTGATTGCTTTTAGTTTTAGGGGTGGATTTAGTTTTTGATATTTGTATATTGTTAAAACTAAAATGAAGTTTGTGTCTCTTTTTTTCTTTTCTAAAAGGTGATTGGTGATGGAGTAGTGGGTAGGGAAAATAATTATCATATATTTTATATTAGTGTGTATTAAAATTTGATTTTTCTGTTGCTTTCTATTTTACTTTGCTTTCTGAATGGGATTTTCTAATTGGAAAATAACTGATGTTAAAAAATATATTTTAAATTGGTTTTTGAAATATATTTACAAGATTTTTAAATTGGAAAATAATTGGTATTCCAAATGGTTTCTATATTCTTTTTATAATCAAATATGTCTCTCTTGAGATTACTAAGTACTTTTGAGTTTACAGTGTTTGCTTAAGGTGTTTTACTACCAATTTTTAGTCAAACTAAATGTGCATTTATAATCTTTCAAGGACAATTTTTATGAGTAACAATAATTTTTCCAATGCTCAAAACACACCTTAGAAAAATTTAAGATTTCTCTGTAGGCAATAAGATAGTTAAAAAAAAAGTACAAATCCAAAATTGATGACCACCTACTTATTTCCTAAAAGAAAAAAAAACATGAAACTATTTAAAAATAGAAAGAAAAAAGATATACATAATTGATATTTATATATTTTTGTATTTCATTTATTATCCATTCGTAAATATAACCTATGGATTTTTACATCAGTCTTAATTTTATCTTTCGCCAATTGTAATTTGATATGTAAATAAAAAATATTGTTTTACTGTAAGTTTATTAATTTATTTTTTACTATTAATAGAAGTTTTTTTTTTGTTTTTAATATATATTTTATTTATTTAACTTTAGTTATAAGAAATAGCATTAAGCACATGATATGTAAATATTCTATTTATAAGTTCATTATTTCTTATAATATACAAATAAAAACCTTTATATATATATATATATATATATAATATATATTATATATATATATATGTATATGCTTATAAATAAAAATATGTATATTTTACAAACAAATAAAGGACATGTGTTTTTATTTAATGTAAATTTTCTTTTTTCAAGTAAAAGAGCATTCCTTAAAGCACAAACACCATAGCTGTGATAACTGCAATAATGATATTCTGGATAATTTAATGCCATCTGTTTGAAGCTTTTACACCCAGTATCTTCAATATTAAAAACTCTTTTTTGTAGCATTTTTTCTAACCACTTTCTTTTTTCTTCACCCTTAATATAGATTTTCGAATATTTTACATTATCTTTTAGAAATTTGCATACACTCCCCGAAAGATACTGATCCATCATTCCAATTCAGATGATGGTAATTTCTTATTAACCAATTCGCTTCTTGCTGCTTTTTTGCTGATAAGTATTTAAAATCGAATGGTGATTTTATGATGAAATTGTTGTGTTCCTTAGAATTGAAAACAATTGCTATTTCCTTTGCAATGAATCTATTATAGTTATCCTTAAAACCTTGCAAGTCGACGAAAATTATATTATCTCTCATATTTTTACAATTTACAAAACTTTACGAACTTGTCCTTTTAATGGTATATATTCTATTATGCGATCGTGAATGAGAATACAGTAATCAATAGGTCCGCTACCGATAGATTCGTTTTGATAACTGACATCTATTACTATTATTGGTGCTTGGTTTTTGAACTCTTGTGATGTGAGAAGTGGTTGGGGTTCCTTAAAGTAGTAGTTTTGTTGAAATCTTAGATACATATCATATAAAACAGCATAACGTTCATTTTTAAATTTTATATTTAGATCATCGTAAGGATATGATTCTGAATTTAAATGCACTTTCAAATTAGTTAAATCACAATGTACAAATTTATTTTCATGTTGAAAAGCAATTAGAATGAAACGGGGGCGTTCTCTATTTGCAGCCATTTTAACATTCCAAATATGACTAGTTCCTACATTGAGTTGTGGATTAATATGACAATCCCAACTACGAAATGCCATGGGTATAGAAGCACCAGCATTAATTAATTTAATCATATTCAATTTACTTAGATCGGATAGTTGTACATGGGGAATTCTCCATGAAATATTTGAAATTCTCAATTTGGCTTTGTCAGTGGAAACACTTGAATACAAAAGATCTCCATCATTCTTGTTGCGCAAAGAATTATCTCATGTTTACCATTTAATATGATTTTATTATAGTCTTCAGCAAATCCTAGAAGAATTTTAAGAGGCACATAGAAATTAAAATAACCATTTATAAGGTTAACATTATCAATTTTGTTCCATCCAGCATTGTGCATGCCAATGCTTTCTGTTGGTGATAAAGAAACTAAATTTTTTATTGTACTTGAAGTCCCCAAATGCCTTGTATGATCAATTTCAATACCATTAAGTTCATATCGAATTTCATCAAAGAGATATGCAACAAAATTAATTTTTAACCTTAAAATTGGATGAAGAAGATTCAAATTTTTTATTGTTATCATCTACAATACAGCCTTCTACGTATATGAAACTTTCACTAGGTAGAATATATAAATCTTGATTTTGTATTGAAATGCGGATTTCATCATTATTATTATAAGATTGTAGGTATGGTGTATATGTGTGGTAATCCTTTTTAATTATACTTTCATCCGATAAGGGTTTATCAAGAACATCTAATATTGAAGACATTATTTTTTCAATATAAATTTCAGAGACCTAAGAAAATTTTTATTCGCTTGAGATAGATTGCTTCGTTGTAATGACCTCTTTAATTGAGATTTAGGTTGCAAGAATATTTTAGGTGCGTATGTTATTTTGTTTTTGTATATTATCATTATTTAGTCGCCCTTAAATGTATTCGAATTGTGATTTGCTCTTTTCGGAAATTAATTAAATCTCCGTGCTGATCAACTACACGTAAAGTTAGTGAGCTTATCTCTCGGCAGTTCACTGGTAAATAAATAAGATTTCTCGGATTCTCATCAATTTTATACCCTGGTGGTACGTTAATCCCAAACTCATGTAGTGTATGTGATGGACAAGTATTCATATAAGTATTTGCTACTATATTACACTCAATTCGCAAGAGATTGACTTTGAATATGTTAACTGGAAGATCTGAGTAGTGATCCTCATTAGCATGTAAAACTTTTTTATTGAATCCTAAAAGTTTTCCAATAGTATTGCTCTTATTAAAATATATATGCTCTTTCGAGCTTCTAATTCTAACTTGCATCGTGGTGTTTTTAGCTTCTATATCAATTTCATTTTCTGAACTATGACTTTTGTATTGTTCTTTAATGTAATCAGCTATATCATTTAACTCATAAGATCCAATTGGTATTTCAATTAGATGATCACCTATATGAAAATGATTGTTATATATGTCCACATTTGGAATACTGTTGTAGGAATGAAAGTCAGTTAAAGCACACTCATAATCCCCATTCAAAACAAATTGGAGGAAAGTAATTAGCTGTTAGCTCCGATGACGTAGAGTTCAAACTTAACGTTATTGACATTATGACATTTAAAATGTAAATAAAGAAAACTTGGCACAATACTGGTTTATTTATTCGTTTTATTTTTTCTATTTTGGATATAAAAACTTACTAAATACATTTTTTTTTTTTTATTTTTTCTTAAAATTACAATATTCATTTTTATTAATCCAAGAATTGTGTTGATTTGAAAATCCCAACCATTTTACATATGCTTTCTCTCCTCTAGTTTTAAGAACTTTTTCAACTAGAAATATATCGGAAAATTGAGTTTTGGTAAGTTCTTCATCATAGAATCCACCTTTAATAGGATTTCCTCGATAGTCTTCCAATAGGTATGTTGTTGGATATGTATTTTTAACTGTTTTAATTTTAAAAATTTCGGTTGTCCAATTTGGGGTATACCCCTTTTCAAAAATGTGTTTATATTTACTAATGCGTACATAATCTCCTACATTAAATTTAGATACTTTGTAAATTTTTATGTGGTTGTAGGCTGTATTTAATAATTTATATTCATTTGTAGAATTGACTTTAATTGGGGGCATTTTAATAGTGCTGTGTACTTTTCTATTATATGTATCGATTAAATCCTTGTAGATACCAAGCCAATAATATGAACCATTAAAACTAAATTCTTTCCACATCATTCCTTTTAATGTTCGATTAAATCGTTCTACTATTGACGCTTTCATTCTACTAAACGTTGAGTAGTGATTAATATTATATTCATTCATAAGATTTGCAAAATGTTTATTGAAAAATTCTTTGCCATCATCGGTCTGCAAGTTTTTCGGTATCCGACCCAATTTGAAGATTCCTCTCATAACTTGCGTCACCTCTAGTGCAGTTTTATTTTTAAGTGGTGCAGGCCCAAGCATATTTTGAGAATGTATCAATTACAGTTAGCAGATATCTATAATTTTTATTATATAAGGCATAGTTCCCCATTCAACTAAATCTGCTTGCCAAAGATCATCTATACCCTTCATCACAACTCTTCGACGTCTAAAATTTTTTCTTGCTTGTTTATGTAGCTCATTTACTAAGTCTCTTTTTAAGCTTGTCATTATTTTCGAATTGGATTGTTTTCAGTTGATACATTTAAAGCAACTGATATAACCATATCCCTAGGAATTTATATTCTTCTCATTAGTATTTTATATAGATTCGTATTCGTAATTCTTCAAGGTATTATTTATTTCTTCACTTTCGTTCATTGATATGAATGTATGATTTTGTACTTCATAAATTTGTTTACTTAACTTTTCAATTTGTTTATCAAAAAGTAATTTTATATCATTAATTTTCTCATGAATTTCATCAATAACTCCTTTTAAATGTATAACTATTTCTTCTCCAGATTTTGTAATTTGAGATTGCAAAAACATTTTATTGATAGCGTCACTGTCTTCCAAAGCATTCGCCACATTTTTAATCCTCTTGCTTTGTACGTCAATGTTGTTAGTTGTATTCATAAAAAACCCCAACACTTTAGATACATTTTTCATTGAAATATTATCGCTTGTATCATTGAGGTAGTGTCCGAATTTATCGATGGACATGATTCTATTAGACTATTTTTCAATTATATTTGCTTCATACAATTCTTCAATAATTGATACAATCTCGTTGTTATGATTAGTGTGGCCTGCACCTTGCGATGCGAGTAATAGTCTAAGTCGATCTACCAACTCATTTGGATCATCCCAATATATATAGTTTGGTTTATGAGAGTTTAGGTTCATCAAACCATTTCCCGTGTAATTACCCTTTCTTGAAATTGGTGATGGTATTGCCAAACTACTCTCGCTTTTTTCTTTAAACAATTTTCCAATAATATGTTTGTACTTATATGCTCTCGTTCCTTTAATTGGACCAGCAGATTTGTAGTCTCTCCTGTGAGCATTAGTGTTGATTAGTATATTTTTGTAGATTTCTAGTTCAGATTTGTCATAGTTTTCTGGTGTTTTGTGAAACATTAAGGAGAACAAACCTGGTGTTAGAGCCCATATTTGATTTCCAATTTCAATTTTATCTTTGCTTATTTTGATGTTGCTGTCACCGAATTTCCATTCATTATTAAGACCCTTATGAGGACCATAGAGAGTATCTAACTCATTTCTATTTTCCAAAATTGATAAGTCATTGTAAGACTCTTCATTATTTGAATTCTCTATAGTTTCAGACTGAGAGTAAAAATCATCATCATCACCATTATCATCATGAATAGCATCAAATGATATCCCTTTCTTAAATGATGTTTCTTCTATAACTTTCTTTGGGGTACTTGTCTCTAAATTGAATTGTGACTTGTTAAATGGTAATCTTCTAATATTTTTATTTTCTGTTTGAAATTCATGGTTTTCTGTTTTCGGTATTTTTTTAAAGTTAGAGATATGAGTATTAATAATTGTTTTTAGGGGATCTGTTATAGGTTTAAATGTATCTTTAAGTTGTTCTTGTGTATCTACGTCATCAATTTTTATACTGCGTAACTTTTTCTTTAATACATTTCTTGTCCTTATCAATTCCTTTAAAACTTTTTCATCCATTTTCATTTAGCTCTTCTATGTAGTTTTATAAATAAGTTGATAAAACACAACAAAAAATAAACCGAATTTATAGAGCGAGATAGGTTATTTCACTAAAAAAGTTGTTATAGTATGTTTAAAACTAGGTTTAGCACTAAAATATATGTGCTGATTGAAGTACTTTATATTGTTATGAAATAGTCAAATAGCTTTCTGTAGCGCCCATTATTTATTTCATCATCTTTACTTATCATCAAAAATCCAAATTTATCCTTCCAACATTCTTGACAAATTTCATGAAACTTCTTAAAATCCATGTCACTCGAAACATGATCTCTATAAACATGTTTCATGTTTGTTTCATCTTGTTTAAACATTATAATAACATTAGCATTGTCTCTAATCAAATGCTTAGGAATTCTTGTATAAGTTTGACATAAATAAAAAGAATCAACATTTTTATGTCGACCCATGCAAAAAAATGCGCGTATGTTATTCTGCTTCTCACACGCAACATCATCAAAAATCATTATTGAGTTGCTTTTAGCTTCATTGGGAGATATTACAACTTCATTATCTGAAAACGTGTAATATCCCATCCCTCTAATTGGGTATATTAGCTTCCTCAAGTATTCATACTTTGGTTGGTATAGTGACTTTGAATATAAGTAGATGTTTTTAAATTTAAGACCATTAGGACTTTCTAACAAGCTTATCATAACATTAGTCTTTCCACAGTTTGAAGGACCAACTATAAGCGCGCGAATAGTATTAGGTAATAAGGAACTATGTCTTGTTTTGGGGTTGACACTCGAAGAAGTATCAATATTGCGAACAAAAATTTGTTTATGTTGTTTAACTAAACGCATTTTTATAACTGAATGTAATAAAAAAAATGTTTTATTTTAGTACTTATTATAGAATAAAATGGTTATACTATATAACCAGGAAGTTAATTATAACAAAACATTCATTGGAGAAGGTTTAGTAGATAATATAATAAACTCCTTGCCTGTTGAAATTCATCTTCCTGGCTATCAATATTGTGGACCTGGAACGAAACTAAAGAAACGTCTAGATCGAGGTGACAGAGGAATAAACCCTTTGGATGTTGCTTGTAAGGATCACGATATAGCTTATTCCAAAAGTAAGGATATAAAGAAAAGACATCAAGCGGATAAAATTCTTGAACATAAAGCTTGGGAAAGAGTTTGGTTAAAAGACAGTAGTCTTGCCGAGAAATCGTTTGCATATTTAGTTACTAACACGATGAAAGCTAAAACCAAATTTGGTTTGGGGATGAAAAAAAGGCATGTGTAAAACCTTCAAAAAGAAATAATTCAAATGGAAGAAAGCTTTTCATTACATCAATAAAAAATGCAACAAAAATAATAAAAAAGGAAAAACCTGAAGATATTAATTCTGCTATTAAGATTGCTCGTAAAGCTATTAACAGATCGTTTAAGGGGAAAAAGTCTCAAGTTATTGTACCACGTATAATTAATGTCCCAAAAATTGGTGGGGTATTACCTATAATTCCAATTCTTACTGCCTTGAGTGCAATTGGAAGCCTAGCGAGTGGAGGTGCTGCTATAGCAAAAGCTGTAAATGCTGCAAGGAATGCCAAACATCAACTTGATGAGGCAACAAGACATAATAAAATTATGGAACCTGTAGCAATGGGGAAGGGTCTTTACCTAAAACCATATAAGAAGGGATATGGATTGGTTTACGATAAAAATCCAAAAAACTTTTAAAAATGCTACCTGATAGACCATTAACGGATGTCGACTTGAGAAAATTTTCAACCAATATTTCACACTTTAGAGGAGTATTTATGTTGGATACACTACCAAAACGACCGAGGAAAAGAGAATGTGGTATCATCAATTTAGATTTATCATCAGGACCTGGAACACACTGGGTGGCATATTACAAAAACAATCAGCAAAAAGAATATTTCGACAGCTTTGGAAATTTACATCCTCCATTAGAATTAGTTAAATATTTAGGAAAAAATATAAAATACAACTACAATCAATATCAGAAGTATAATACATTTAACTGTGGTCATTTATGTCTCAAATTTCTGTATGAAATAACGAAATGGAAATAAATTAAACGACAAAAAATTAAATCTTTGAAACTATGTGTATATTTTATTTTGCTTGGTTTATTATATAATTTTTATTTGATTAAATATTTTAAAAATTTATTCCCAGATGGGATACTGTGCATTAGGTATAAATTGCACAACCTCATCGAAGGTATTTAAAAATAAATTTTTCTCTCCCTCTCTGTACACGCAATATATTCCAGTACACAACGCGTTAACCTCCTCATCGGTGAGTGAATTGTATCGGTTTGGTAAAAACATGATGTTGTTGTCCAGCTCAATCTGCAGACAAGTACCATATTTGGTTGTCACCCGTTTTGCATTTATGATTGGGTATTTGGATGAAATTTTGAGATCCTTGATGTGTATCATCGTTTTATTATTAAGACCATTAAATTTTTTAATTAAATTTTTGGTGGAATCCATTTTTTTTTTAACTTAACAGCTTGACTTCTTTTTTTATTATAATACTCTAAAAATATTTCCACCTATTTATCTTTAAATAAAATTGATAAAAATCATAGGTATGAATATGAGGAAAAGAGATAGTCAAATTCAATATTGAAATAAAATCTAACCGTAATATTGGATCTTGTAGAAGTAAAAGAAAGAAAAGGTAAAGGTGGAGTAAATTATTACATCAATTCTTTAGAAATTAAAACACAAATGTTAAAGTGAGGGAGTGAAAGAGATAACAACATTCGTTGTAAAGAAATATGGTGTAATATAAAAAATCTATTGAAAATTTTCATGCACCCAACTTATGCATAAAAATCGTAAATATCTATTACTCACCAAAGTACCATCGAGCGAAACGAAGAAACGAAGAAAGAATCAATATGACCCCACTTTGTATAACAATTGAAAATTTCTTAAATAACTTTAAAGAAATTTTGTTATATGAACATAAAGAGGCCGTGGATTTTTTTATTTCAATGCTGGAAGAAAATAAGGAATATGGTGTGGGAGATGGAGAAGAGGATGTCAATCGAGGTCATTTCGCATGTTGCCCTTGGTACACCGAAAGCTGTATGGAAGGTCCAGACACATGTAGGTGTACTTACTTTCACATTAGAAAAACTAATGTGTTAAATATAATAGATCTATATAATAAGATATTCAATGTTAAAGAAAATTAAATAAATATACTAAATTTTATTTTATTCATTTTTTATTTTATAATATATTATTAATAATTTTTCATACGAAATTTTGTAATAAAATGTCTTATGTAAATATTTATAAAAAAAAATACTAAAAAATAAAAATATATCGTATAAAAATGAAAATATTCACTATCTTGGTTTTTTTTTTTTGGAGATTATAATAAAATAGGTAATAAAATATAATTGGTTATTTATGATGAATCTATATTAAACTCTTAATTTTTATGATGAATAGCACAACAGGAAAAAAAAACAACATTGTGAATGAATTCATTGGTTAATGTGTGTGTGTAAATGATACCCAAATTCTTGGTACCAGAGATATTTATTTATTTATTTTAAAAATATTATTCCTTTTAAAACCCACAAAAATCAAATGTCTTGTTTTTATTTCTACCTTCTTTTTTCTTTTGTGTGTTATTTCTTCCTATTTTCTAATACTTGTTCTTCCTTAGTTTTGTAACCTATGTGCATGTATGTGTATAGGAATTAAAAAAGGACCAAATTCTAAATTATAATACACACACACACACACAACACCTGCACACATTTCATTTCTTCAATCATTACGTGATTAGGATATGAAATGAAATAATTACGTATGGGATGATCATGCTCATTCATGTTTATATATTCAGTGTAAACTATTATCATAAAATAAAGATTTAATTCTTAGTAGTCTGATTAAATCATGATCGTTCATGCTTAAAAATTAAAATATTATTGATTATTATGAAATAAATATGCTACATACATAGCTAGCTAAGTTTAAACTGAACTATCAATATTACACCTGCTCTTCATTTTATTCTTTAACACTAATGTGATTTCAATTAGAAATAATATAATAATTATTAGCGTTGTTATCATGTTTATTCATGTTTAAAAATATTACCGGTTATTATGAAATAAAACGAGCAACATACGAATTACCAATGTAACACCTGAACTTGAGATTATACTGGAGGAAATATACTAAATACTTTTATTTTAAGTTATACTGTTTTATTATGTTTTCTTAATATAAAGATATTTAAAGTATGAAACAAACGTCAGTTTATGTTTTAATTTCAATGAGTATGGAGAATAGATTAAAAAATTTGTTGCAGCATGGTGAAAGACGAAAGTCTCAGTTATATGATGTTGTGTTTGAATTTGAATACTTCCTTAATTTAAAATTAAAGATTTCATGTGGATTATCTACAACATTAGGCTTTAAACCGATTGTATGGCTGCATTATAAGCAAAAGCAGTTTATTGGATTGGATAGAAAGGAGTGGTTACATTTAATGAGCTACAAGGAGTATATCCACAACATGCTGAATCATAGTGATTTTTTAAATTCAATAAATCTTATTGATAATGAAATTGATACGGACGTGCATTACAGTTTTCATCACAAAAGAGGTGTATGTTATTTAGTTGTTAAACAAGGAATTTATAAAATAAAAATTGATTCAGATACTTGGAAATCATTAACTCGAATTGGAATATTTTTAACATCAATATTATGTTGGAACAGTATTCTGCGTAAACAAATACTTCATTTCTACTACGAGTATTATATACCGACTTGCTCTGCTTTAAACAAAACGAATATTCAGTTGTGTGAAATAAATGGGATACAGGAAAAAGACATACAAATTGAATTGACACGGCTCTGTTATGAAATTGGACAAAAAATGAAAGATAAAATTAAGACTGATGTAAAAATCCATAGGTTATATTTACGAATGGATAATAAATGAAATACAAAAATATATAAATATGAATTATGTGTATCTTTTTTCTTTCTATTTTAAATAGTTTCATGTTTTTTTTTTTTCTTTTAGGAAATAAGTAGGTGGTCATCATTTTTGGATTTGTACTTTTTTTTTTTTTTTAACTATCTTATTGCCTACAGAGAAATCTTAAATTTTTCTAAGGTGTGTTTTGAGCATTGGAAAAATTATTGTTACTCATAAAAATTGTCCTTGAAAGATTATAAATGCACATTTAGTTTGACTAAAAAATTGGTAGTAAAACACCTTAAGCAAACACTGTAAACTCAAAAGTACTTAGTAATCTCAAGAGAGACATATTTGATTATAAAAAGAATATAGAAACCATTTGGAATACCAATTATTTTCCAATTTAAAAATCTTGTAAATATATTTCAAAAACCAATTTAAAATATATTTTTTAACATCAGTTATTTTCCAATTAGAAAATCCCATTCAGAAAGCAAAGTAAAATAGAAAGCAACAGAAAAATAAAATTTTAATACACACTAATATAAAATATATGATAATTATTTTCCCTACCCACTACTCATCACCAATCACCTTTTAGAAAAGAAAAAAAGAGACACAAACTTCATTTTAGTTTTAACAATATACAAATATCAAAAACTAAATCCACCCCTAAAACTAAAAGCAATCAGCTACATTAATATTAATCACGTCTTAAAAACACACACACCAAACTAATCAATTTAAACAACCAGGTAGTATAAAACCCCAAAAACAAAGAAAATCTTCTAACTATAACCAAAAACAACCTTCAAAACTTAAAACACACACCCACAAAAATATCCATTGTCAACGATCATTCTCATTACCTAAAATCATACACAATTTCCCAATGTAGGTGTTTAACACACAAAAAATTCCAATTGGAATTTTCTCATATACATACATACAAAATCAACCCTCAAAACTACAAAAAACACATAAAGAAACATAATTATCAAAAATTGTTGATGATCTCTCATAAAAGTGGGCGGAGCTCTAGAGCCTGAACAACCTTCAAAACTTAAAACACACACCCACAAAAATATCCATTGTCAACGATCATTCTCATTACCTAAAATCATACACAATTTCCCAATGCAGGTGTTTAACACACAAAAAATTCCAATTGGAATTTTCTCATATACATACATACAAAATCAACCCTCAAAACTACAAAAAACACATAAAGAAACATAATTATCAAAAATTGTTGATGATCTCTCATAAAAGTGGGCGGAGCTCTAGAGCCTGTCTCTTCCTCTCTCTCTCTTCCTCTCACTATCTGTCTCTCTCTCTTCCTCTCTCTATCTGTATCTCTCTCTCTCCTTTGATTGACTAACATAGAAAATAAATGACAATTGCTCTCTTCTGATTGGTTAATACAAAAAGTGGGCGGGAGCAAAATATGCCACGCCCTTGGAGCATTGGTTTGTATGAAAAAAGTGTCACCGAAGGTACACAAATATACTACTAATGAAAAAATTTCCGAATGAATAATCACCCTAAAAAAATGAAAAATTGACCAAAAAAGAATAATGGAAATTTGGCCCAAAAATTGTGAATAAATACCCAAATATGACCACTTTTACACCTTGCAATAAACGCCGCAACTTTTTCATGCAACTTTTTTCTTGTTAGTAAGAGGGGTTGGGAGGCAAGCGGGGTTGAAAAAGTTGCATGACAAAGCCTGACGAGGCATTTTTTGTTTTTTGTATTTGATTATTTTCATTTTATTTTTTTAAAGTGTTGTCTACTTTTTGACTACAGAAAAAAACGACAAGTTGTATATTATTATCTTAAATTATAATTTAAGATATATATGTATATATAAAAATTTAATTTTAAACAAAAATGTCACAAGAACAAATTGGGCGGTACTCTTAGTTTCGCAGTTACAGACCCCATTAGATTTGTATGTAAAGTATGGTAAATCTCGACTATTTTAGGGTAGAATGAGATAATATGCGTGCGATTGGAAAGGTAATTAAAAGTATTATCCAAATAAAATTAAATTAATAAAAATAAATCAGCCAAATGCGAGTCAGAATCACACAAGTATGGTTTCGAATTATGTTCAGTTCAACTTTAAAAATTTAAGTCTATAATTTTGTACGTCTTATGAGGCATGCTTTAATTTTAAATTATTTTTCTACTAGAGCATAGTACTAAATATCCGGTGTAAATATCAAGTGTTTGCCTACAAGGTTAAGAAGAGAAAGGCAAATTCCGCAACTTTGAGACATTAAGGGACCACCCCATTATTATTAAATTTATTTTCGTTTCTTGTTGTTACTGTAGATATTGTTAAATATAATATGTGTAAATTTTAAGTGTCAATATAAGGTTATATATGTAAAATCGAGTCATTGTCAAAACACCCTTTAATTTTCTAAAATTTGTACATATTTTGCATAGGTGTAAAGTATCTAACCGTTCCGGTTCAAAAATTAGGCTACAACTATTCGAAAATATTTGCCACTCTCGCAAAACCCTTTATTTTTATTTTTTGTACTTTTCCATAAATTCACACACTCTGTATATACTCGCGTTAAAAAAAAAAAACAGTCATATTCACTATCGAAATACTCATTATATTTTAGTAATTATTGTTATAGCTTTAAATGAAAATAATAGCAGCCTACCTATTGCGGTAAAAAAGGCAATATAAGTGAAAAATATGTCCCTGTCCTAACACAGTAATTCACCTCCTGTAAAAATTTAAAGACTCTATGGTTCAAAATTTAGACCGTATACACGCAAATCTCCTCACTAATTATTTATATAAATTTTAACTTTATTCCTCTTACTGATTAAGAAATAAACACATATACGTGAAAAACGAGTCTCTTTCGGAACACCCTAAAAGTTTTAGTAGTTGTTGTTATAGCGGCCACAGATATACACCTTCTGTGAAAATTTCAAGAGTTTACCTACAACGATTCCAGAGATAGAAGGCGCTGACAGACATTGTAGCGAAAACAATTGGGTTACTTTTTACCTTTGGAAAACATTTTAGGTGAACAAACAAATATTTTTTTTTTAATTTTCATTCTTTTTGTTAGAACATAGACAAGAAAATCCTTTAAAAAAAACTTTTTTTTTGTGCTTGCTTGATATTTTATATTTTTCATTAATTTCAATTTAGTTAGATAGTACTTTTAATTACCATTCCAGTGATACTCATATTATCTCATTCCATTAAATAGTTGAGATATACAAAACTTTGCATAGAAACTTTAGGGGTCCGTAACTCCAAAACAAATTAAAATTAATTTTACAACAATATAATACTTATTTTTAAATATTTATAATGTGTGTGTGTTAATATTATATTGAGAATGTTTAATCGCTTAATCATAATAAAATACGTTTAGTTGACAATACAGTTTTTTGTTTATTTATTAATAACACAGAAAAGCATAAAAAACAAAACTTTCAAAAATAAATATTTTGAAAAAATTCAAATGTAAAAGAATACAGGGTTTCGAAGCAACTTTTAAAAAGAATAGGAAAAAAAACTCAGCGTTTGTTGCAAGGTGTAAAAACGGTATATAAATGTATTTTCGCCCAAATTTATTTATAGTTTTCTTATAAAATGAAAAAATATAAAAATGTCAATAGTTTTAGTAAGGGCATTGATAGTGATTTGATTCATCGAGAAAGCTTTGAGCTTGCAGGTTCTGTGTGTAATCTTTGATCAAATGGTGGTGCTGCCAAAGGAACTATGCGTAACCTTAGTGACGGTTTCTACATCCGTTACTAAATTAGACCGTTGATTTAAATTAATTGAACCGTTGATTTAATTCATCGAGAAAGCTTTGAGAAGAAGTTGTATGTAATCTGTGATCACAGTCTGTTAGGAAGCTTTTTGCTACGAAGTTAAATATATTGTTGCTAATGTATGTTTACGTTCATTGAAATAAATATGAAAGGAAATATATGTGAATAACAAAAATAATAAAGGTACAAAAAGTTTGCTAATATGAGTTGAAATATTTATTTATTGTTAAATGTTAGAAATAGGCACCACAGGCAAAAAAATTTTAAAAAATAAAAAAAAATCGCGCGTTTTTAAAAAATTTATAAAATTTTTTTCCCGCCGGCTCCTAATTCTAACGTTTTACATTAAATACATTTATAATAATTATATATATCAACTCATATCAGTAACTTATTTATAAAAACATAACTAGAAATATTTAATAGTATAAAACAAAACAGCTTCTACTTTTTCGCCAACACAATTTACGTAAATAATCAGAAGCTTTTGGAAGACTGCCACTGGTACAAGTTTAAATGTGATGTTAATATATTTTCTGTAAATGAATTATTCTCGAAAAACGACGAAAAAACACCCCAAATTTTTGGGTTACTTTTCATATGAAATATTAACCAATTTTGTATGAAGATTTCTTGAGCTTTTGGGCGATTTTTCATAGAGTCATTTAGCACGCACCCATTTACAATATATCTGTGGACTTTTGCAAAATCGCCTTAGATCGAGTTAGGACAATTTTTAAGTTATTTTATTCTAAAATGTAAGTTTTTAAAGCTCGTATGTTAGTCCAGTCGGCACATTTTTACGACACTTAGTTATAAAAATATTATTAAAAAACTTAAATTTATAACTAGCTAGCTGTATTCAATGTTTAAAAATCGTTTTTTCTTTCCTAAAAAAAAACTTTAAAATTGTACTTAAGTTGTTTTGTCAAAAGTCTAAGATGTCTAATTTTATTACCATCTCGTGGCATTTTTGCATTTTTATGAGTTCTTTTTGAAAATAAATAAAATCATCCGTAATATACCAAATAAATTATGCTAAAAAAGAAGAATTATTCAATTCAATTTAGAAAATATATTGCTCGATTTTGCTGTGGAATACATTATTCCAAACCAATTTTTCAGACTCTTACTTTTATAGTGCTTCAGTTATGCTTTATGTATTACTTTATATAAGGGTACCCATCCCTGGATAAAATTCTAAAAGTTATTTATTTATTTATATATAAAAAATATTTTTAGAATTTTATTTGTAGCTGTAAAAGGTGCTTAAAATATTTTAATAACAAAGTAACAATGTAATTCCACAAAGTAATTGGCAATAAGTTATTAATATTTTTTCATTATTTTAAATCAGCGCCATCTGTTGCGCAACCGTGTTTACAATATCCCGCTTTCAAAAATAAAAGATGCCTTAAAGTATGCAGTACCTTTAAATCGATAAAAAAAGTCGGCGTACCTTTACTGCTTTTTCTCTTTATTATCTCTTAGAAATAATGTTTGAATTGGAAGAGTATGCAGGTGGATTTCATGACGGATTCCTCAATAAATATGCGGATTCGTCGGGTCCTACATTGGATTTTTATATTTTTTGCGTAGAAAAATATCCGATATTTGAACCAGGATGCTAAGGTACATCCTCTCAAAATTTTGGATAAATCCATCCAGACATGCATTTTCTTTATACAAAGGTACCCAGCCTTGCATAAAATTTTAAAATTTATATAAAATTCTAAAAATTATTGTAAACCTCTGTAAGAGGTGTTTAAAATATTTTAATAGCAATATAACGAGTGATTTTTTAAGAGCTTGGGAACTTTTTTTTTAAAAAAAACGCATAAAATTTGCAAAATCTCATCGGTTCTTTATTTGAAACGTTAGATTGGTCCATGACATTTACTTTTTGAAGATAATTTCATTTAAATGTTGACCGCGGCTGCGTCTTAGGTGGTCCATTCGGAAAGTCCAATTTTGGGCAACTTTTTCGAGCATTTCGGCCGGAATAGCCCGAATTTCTTCGGAAATGTTGTCTTCCAAAGCTGGAATAGTTGCTGGCTTATTTCTGTAGACTTTAGACTTGACGTAGTCAAGTCTAAAGGCGTCAAATCGCATGATCTTGGTGGCCAACTTACCGGTCCATTTCTTGAGATGAATTGTTCTCCGAAGTTTTCCCGCAAAATGGCCATAGAATCGCGAGCTGTGTGGCATGTAGCGCCATCTTGTTGAAACCACATGTCAACCAAGTTCAGTTGTTCCATTTTTGGCAACAAAAAGTTTGTTAGCATCGAACGATAGCGATCGCCATTCACTGTAACGTTGCGTCCAACAGCATCTTTGAAAAAATACGGTCCAATGATTCCACCAGCGTACAAACCACACCAAACACTGCATTTTTCGGGATGCATGGGCAGTTCTTGAACGGCTTCTGGTTGCTCTTCACTCCAAATGCGGCAATTTTGCTTATTTACGTAGCCATTCAACCAGAAATGAGCCTCATCGCTGAACAAAATTTGTCGATAAAACACATTTCGAACCGAACACTGATTTTGGTAATAAAATTCAATGATTTGCAAGCGTTGCTCGTTAGTAAGTCTATTCATGATGAAATGTCAAAGCATACTGAGCATCTTTCTCTTTGGCACCATGTCTGAAATCTCACGTGATCTGTCAAATACTAATGCATGAAAATTCTAACCTCAAAAAAATCACCCTTTAAATCCGCAAAGTAAAAATACAAATAAAATACAAATTTTATTTAATTGGCGCCATCCGTTGTTTATAATATTCCTTTATTAAAAATAAAAGGTGCGCAACCTTGCTTAAAATATCCCAGTTTTAAACCGATAATTTCAGTACCTTTAAACCGGAAATTGCGTACTTTCACTGCTTTTTCTCTACATTCTTTTGCAAATGAGATATTTTTGAGGAAAAAGTATCTTATATTTGAATGAGGATGGTAAGGCACCTCATCACAAAATTTTGTTAAAATCTATGCAGTAGTCTTTACATGAACCGAACACACACGAAAGGCAAGCAGACAGACAGACGGAAATGAGTTACTATTTTATTATAGGTATAGTTAAAATGCAACAGGCATTAATTTTGTATGTTTCAAAAACAACAGTAATGGTATATTTGGTTACAATAATTAATGAAAGAATCAAGGCATTCAGGTGCCAGCGCAAAGCGGAGCTAATTTTAAAGATATTTTTTTTCAGTTTTTTTATATGGAGTTTCTATTAATCGTGTATTTTAAGAATTCAATATTAAGAGAATACAACAATTATTACTGTCAAAATTCATATAAAAAAATTGCAAAATTCTTTTGCAGATATTTCCTTTCCGTTACGCTATCAACTTGTTAAATATGCCTTGAAAATAATCAAACAGCAAAGAGCATCTCTAAAGTCCAGGCTTCACTATCCTACACAATCGTATGATTTAAGCAACCAAAAATCTGGCAGAATTCTGTCCTACTTTAAAAATCGTTTCAAAATGGCGTTGTAGATGCCACACTATCATACAAAACTATTTCGCATGGAAAAAGAATATTTTATGAATTTTTTCAAAAGATTATCAAATCGTACGATTTTTCAAAAAGTGTGTCACACACATACATTTCTAAACCACACTATCACACTTTTTGAGCACACATGCATTTTTTGACAGATCGTACGACTGAGTATGATAGTGAATCATGGCCTTAAGCATGTATTAGTTGTTGTTGTCGATCTCTCTAGAAATGCCAAGGCATATTGAACAAGGTGACAGCGTAGGAAAGCATAAAATTATACAAAAAATTTTTTGAATATGGATTTTGGCAGTAAAAATTATATTATTTTCTCTTAAAATGAATGATTAATGTTAAACTTCAAATAAAAAAAATTAAAAAAATGTTTCTTTAATATTAGCTTAGCCTTGTACTGTCACCTGGTTAAGTGTGTCTTGCCTTATGCATGCATTCATAAAAAATAATCCGCAAAAGGCAGAGCTAATATTAAAGAGAAATCTTATCTTTTGGATTTTTTTTATATGGAGTTTGACTTTAATCATTTGTTTTTAGAGAAAATAAAATAATTGTTACTGTCAAAAGCCATATACAAGAAAAAATTCAAAAAATTGTTTGTACAATTTTATGCTCCCTTACGCTGTCACCTTGTTAAATGTGCCTTGATAAGTAGCATATACACGCATGCACATTAATACAAGTATAAAATAAACACACACTCTCTTAGCAGAAATGTACAGAAGTGTAGTTTAAGTACATCAGTGTGGGGATCTGACAATGTTTAAATTAACCTTGATTCGTTAAATTTCTATTCCAGTGTTGCTAATTTACTAACAATTAATTTGCCCAAATGCTTACGTATTTCATAAGCAAAAGGTTAACATTGTTCAAAGCTGGTTAAGCTACAATTTTCATCTAGTACTTGAAACTTCACCATAGTCATGCGATCTTAATCCGATGCAGTATGCGGTAAATTATTTGGAAGAGTCATCTAATTACTTAAGACCTCACGATTTCTTACTAAAGAGAATGAAAACATATACATATATGCCTTATACTGCCGGAAATTAATTGAGGGGATGAAAAAAAGTGCAAATGCTGTAGTTCAACAAAAACGCCTTGTAACTAATTTACCTATAACTATATACTAAGTTACCTATTACTATAAATTATATATTACTATAAAAACCCTAAACATAAAACAAGAATCTTGCAATATAATTGGTTCTAGACAGCGTTGGAGAACTATGAAAATGAAAAACGTTATGGATAATTAGCATAATATTAAATAAAAACTTTGGCAACACTTGTTATTTTTCGATTCTCTTGCGAGAACAAAATTAACTTGTGTATGCCATGGTACAATAATACAGGTATATGCAAGGCGAATTTAAAAAAACTAAGCAACCTGTTTTTGCCCGACAGTGTCAAAATATTTTACTAAAATATAAAGAAAAATATAAATAACATGAGCTGTGTTCGCAAACACTTCTATTTCAAATTATTATTTATAATAAAAACAATTAAACATTATAATAAAAAATAAAACTGGTTTACTTTAAATAATTAAAGTAAATTATATGTAAAAGGAAGCATTATGAAGTATAAAAAGATTTTAGATGTTTGTTTAACATAAGTAATCATATTTAATTTAAAAGTTTAAATTTATAAATATCAATCTCCAATAATTCATTTTGTTCAAGATTAAAATGGCTTAAGTTCAGTTTTCAAAGTTATTCTGGTTGGTCACCTGTACAAGCCAGAATATAATAACCAAAGCACACTGTCATTATTCAAAAGATCCCTTTTCGCCCTCATTAAAAGAGTCTGTAGATATACAGGGACCCTGTAGATATATGTAGGTATGACACCTAAATAAATATGCAGTACTTATAAACTAAATCTAACGAGCCTAAAACCGATATGGCTGCTTTCAGCAAGTCAGGAATTGAGAGGACTGCACATGGCCCTAGCAGCCGCATCAAATCCAGCTGAGCATATTATTTTATTGTCATATTGAGAACTGATTTAAATTTAGTTGAAAAGATTTACCTAAAAAACATAAACATTGCAAGTTAAATAAAGGATTGAATATAATACAGCAATTAGTTCACAATGCATCGAGTAATATAAAAAAACTGTTTTTTTAAATTATTACAAATTTTTATGTAAGTGCGCGAACAGAGTTTTATTTTAGGTTTGACATTTTCAGATAAGCAAATTTAAACAGCTGTTCTAACAGTTTTACCTGTATTATTATGCCATGGTGTATGCTTTTCATCACACCTTACGTCTGCATTCAGTGATGGCAAAAAACCATCTAATTGTAAAAGGACAGTAAGGAAAATAAAAACCTGGTTTGTTTGTTAGTGATTTGAAGCTTTAATATTCTGTAATATTATTTTATTAACATGCATACTTCTCATTGTGTTTTGTAAAATTTTATTACTTATGAAGTATTTTTGGCTTCTCTAAAATTAGGAAAAAGGTTTCCTGATTTCTGGTCTGAGCAACCAGTGAAATACGTATAGGAACTAGCTCTTTTCCCCCAACAAATAAATTTCATTTTTTAACCGACTTCAAAAAAGAAGGAGGTTATCTATTCGTATGAATGTTGCTTTTTTTTATGTATGTAACCGCAGAACTCAGCCATTTCTGAACCGATTTTAAAATTTTTCGCTTTATTTGAAAGGTTATGCTTCAAGGTTGGTCCCATTTTAAAAACAGTTCATTATATTAAAAATTAAAGGGTGTCCCCATACAACATACATTTTTTTTACGTGTATTAAGAACCGTAAAGGGCAGAAAATTAAAATTTTAAAAAATTGCGTGCCGCTATAGCTCCCAACAGCAGAAATTAATAAAAAAATAAATTTAAAATTTAAAGGGTGTCCCCATAGGTGACATAATATGACCTATTTGGGTCTATCTTTTGAACCGTTATAGACTAAACCTGGAAAATTTGACAGAATGTCGACTACTATGACCGTTGTAATAAAATGTATAAATACTCAAAATTTTAAATTAAAGGGTGCTCCAATAGTTCATTTAATTTGATGTATATGGCCATACTTTTGAATAGTTGTACACAGACCGCTGAAATTTACAAAGAACCTGTAGTGCTAAGTCAGCTATAACAAAAAGTATAAAATTTTGAATTTGGAACTTAAAGGGTGTTCCAATAGTTAATGTAATTCTATGTATGTGGCCAAACTTTTGAACTGTTAGAGACAGACAGCTGAAATTTACAAGGAACCTGTATTGTAAAGTCCACTATAACAAGTATACAATTTGAAGTTAGAAATTAAAGGGTGTCCCCATAAATTACGTAATTTGATCTATATGACCCTATCTTTTGAACCGTTAAACACAAACACTTGAAAATTAGGCAGAATGTCCACTACTTTCTCTGGTATGATAACAAATTGTATCAAATTTGATACAATTGAGATATACACTCGTATGTACATAAATACAAGAATAAAAAGGAACCTGCCAGGTCTTTCAGGTATGCAACATTCTAGACGTTTTTTTTCGCCTACCAATAGACTTTATGGTTTCGAGCAGCGTGGCAGTAATGTTTTAAACGTCTAAGAGATCGGTTTTAGTGTATGTAAAAGTGTGTTAAAAAGTTTGAAGTAAGTCTGCAATAAATGTTATTTAAAGCAGAATAAATAAAGGGACTTACAGTAAAAGTAATATCGCTGTGGATTTATTTTGCAAATAAAAGAACCCAAAGTAAAGTAAAAAACGTAAAAATATGTATCAGTTTTAAGGTTGTCTACTATAGTTCACAGCCAAGTAAACTTTGCAAAACCTAAGCATTTAGCAAAAATATTATATTTCTGACAGATTCTGAGTCAAATGTATAATGAGCCCACAATTGCAACATTTTCTTTTTCTTTCAGTCACATTTGTGTGGCAAAAGCTATTGCTTGTTACAATTAATAAATATTCTTAATCTGTATACCTGTTCGTTTAAGTGCATTTAGTAGTTTCCTCTTACATTTTCCTTTCTTTTTTTGTAAATATAAATGTACAATTGTGCTGTATGAATGTGTGCAAAAATAAATCTTTTTCTCCAACTAAAGGGGATTTTTTTTGCGAATAGTTTTAAAGTTTTTTAACGTATGTTTTGTTTATACAAGTTAATGAGAAGCATATTTTATAATATTATTTCTTGTATCTTTAAACGCATAATGGACGGAGAATATGCTGGGGGTTAGAAGCATACAAAACTTCTAGTCTTGGTTTGAGCACATTGAAGAAAGGATTTGGACAACGAGCACGCTGCATTCGTATGGAACCTTAACGTAAGTAATAAAATAAAGAAGAAATAAGAAATAAATGCATGAAGAAGAATCAAGAACGTAGTAGAAAAATTAGTGAAATAAAACCATTAGTACAGTTTAGCAGTAGTGTAAAGAAAGAATGTGGTCGTAGTGAGCTAACGCAGATGTCGTTGTTATCCTTATTAGGAGAAAATGTCCCTATACGATAAGTAGAGACATATGCCAACAAACTGCTTGGGCAAAAGAGAATGGTATAGGAATAAATTCTGAGAAGACTTAAATAGTTATCTTTAGCAGAAGATATATATGTAGATCTCAGATTAACAAATATGGGCCGGAGCACAATATTATGTTTTACATTTATAAGGAAGAACGATTTTTTCTGTTATGCTTCAACAGATGCCACTGATGTTCTGGCTGAAGTCTAGATGGTCTTGAACTCCTAAACATAGAAAAAACATAGTCTTATTCTAAAATTACCAACTCTTGTGTCGCTATGTGCAACAAGGTCTTTGGTAGACGAATTGTATTCAAAAAGTGGTATTCAAAAAGAGGCCAGGTAAAGGCCAACGGGGTCAGATACTGAAATTAATATTTATCAAAAAAATATTTCGTAGTTAAGTGGAATTCGATACAGTGTACACTCGAATTTTATTGACAACTTGCTGTGCCCACAATATTCTGTTCCATTATGCTTTGATAGTAATCAAAACCAAATTATAAGACTTTAACGTATTAACTTTATATAAAGGTACCCAGCCCTGGATAAAATCTAAAATTTATATAAAATTCTAAAATTCTGAAAATTATTTAAAGTTATCTGAAAAAAAACAGACAGGAAATGAGTCAGCGCCATCTGTTGCATAAAATATACCGCTTTCAAAAATCAAAGCTCCCTTAAAGTATGCAGTAACTTTAAATCAGAAAAAATCGGCTTTTTCTCCACTTTCTCTTGGCAATAAAATATTTTTGCGGAAAATAGAATCTTATATTGGGTACCACCTCACAAAATATTGTTAAAATCCATCTAGTAGTTTTTACGTGATGCGAATACCCACAGAAAAACACACAGACAGACAGATAGGAAATGTGCTACTATATTATTATATGTATAGATTCCAAGGAAAACACGGGGGCCCAGTATAAGGGTTTGCATCTGGACGTGGTAAATGCGCAGGGAGGGGGACATCAATAACAGCCTGTCTGAATTGTCAAACCTGGATCGCAGGTGGTTGACAAAGACGAAATCCTTAGTCCTTCACTCACATAAATAAATGATGAAGGCATCACAATGGGGTATATAAGATGTATGAGAAATCCTTCTGGTTGCAGCTACAGAATCCGCATAGATGAGGAGCAGAAAGAGTCAGTCCAACACTTTCTTTGCGACTAATCGGCTCTGCAAAAACAAAGACTCTAATATATGAAGCAAATATTCATTTAGAATCTAGTCCATTGCTACAATGATACACTAACTAGCCTTATAAGTTTCAGGTAGTTCTTACGGATGGTACACGGATAGAAATGTGGCATCGATGGTCGTCGGGATATTTCAATAATGGCTTCCGAGTAAACTAGCTTCAAGAGTTTGTATGGATTAAACAAACCTTACCTAACATGCTGCAGCCAGCGTTGCCACAAAGAAAAATATTTTCCTACCAAAGTCATCCCTAAAATCCTACCAAAACCAAAAAAAAATAAAAAAAAAATTTATAATAACTTATTGTATCCTTTATATTGTCTACTGCACAAAATTGTTTGCTTTGACTTTATAATGTCATTAATGATTTACTATCATACGCAGTAGTACGATCTGTCACAAATGGCATGGGTCCTAAAAAAGTATGATAACGTGGATTAGAAATATATGTGTGTGACAGATTTTCTGACAGTTCTGTGCAATTTGATAATATTGTGAAAAAACTTATAAAATATTTTTTATCTTTTTTTTTTTTGCGATCAGAGTTGCAAAATCTATTTTGTATGACAGCGTGGCACCTACAACGCTATTTTGAAACGATTTTCTATCAGATGTTTTTGTGGTTGAATCATACGATCGTGTAGTATAATGATATCTGGCTTTTACTACGTTTTCTTTCATCTGTAAGTAAATAAAGAGCACATTTACAAATAGGATTTCCAATTGTTTGAGTAAATCCTATAGAAACTTCTAAGACGTTTTATTGGAAAATAATTTTAACATTCAAAACAATTTTTCTAAAATCTTTCTACCAAATTTTTTAATACCAAAAACGCAAAAAATGGAACAAACCAACCAAACTACCAAATTTTTAATAAATAAATAAAAAACTACCAATTTTGGTACGACCAGACCATAGTGGCATCCCTGGCTGCATCCCTGGCATACATGGCTGCAGCTTTTATACAACAAACTATGACTAATCATGTATATCTTAAGACTAAGAGATAAACTTTACATTCATTAAGACCAAACAACGCAAGCCCAAAAAAAATATTTCTTATGGCTACTGGTTATTTTTACGAATATTTCTCCATTTTGGTGGGTCAAAAAAATCAATATCACTTGTTTATAGTCGAATGTATCTCAAGTGATATCACTATTCACATAGACAGTCAGGCGGCTATAAAAGCACTTGGAAATAGATGCATTAGATCGAAAGTAGTCAGCCGTTGTCGCTACAGACAAGTTGGCGCAAGCTGGAGTTGACTTAGGCATAAGCGTCAGATGTGAGTGCATATACCCTGGTCTCGATTCTACATATGAGAGGATAAGAAAAATATTTAGACGTGATGCCGACACAACGTGGAATAATTCGTTGGGATATACACAGACAAAATCATTGCTGGAGGAAAAAGGTATTAGAGAAAGGGATAAGCTGTTATGTATGTATAAGTCAGAACTAAGAATGTACTTGGGTATAATAACAGGACATAATGATCTTAGATATTTCTTGAAAAAGTTTCGACTTTGTGATGACGATATGTGCAGATGGTGTGGCGAAGAAGATGAAAATACATTCCACTATCTTTATCAATGACCTGCGTTATCACACAGCCGTAATAAACGTTTTGGCTTTTTTTTCTTTCCGAATATGTAGGACTTGAAGGGTATGGGTGCTAAGCAAATTGTCAAATTTACGAAGTTCACGGGACTACTTAGTGGGAGCTATTAAAACAGCAGTGAAGAACATCATAGGAGTCACTATGTATCAATAATGAATGGTCTTGTGAATCCACACATATTTAATTATGTGTGATCCTCTATTAACCTAACCTAACCTAGTCGAATGTAACCACGATCAATTTGGATGTTACGATTTAGACTCTTTAAATATGTTGCCGCATATTTCCCGATTATTGCCATAGGCCTTGCACCGAGATGAAAACTGTTTGAAAATAACTGTTTGAAAATAATATATTATTTTTTTCGATTCTAATCATAGTGTCTATCAAAATTTAATCTGGTGCAGGAAATCATATCAATATTTTAAACCAAGATTATTTTTGATTGGAATATAAAGCAAGTGTCGTAGCAAGATTACACTCTTTGAAGTTGTAAAAGCCTTCAATAAATGCCTCACTTAACAAGCACTCAGAAACAATTTAGAATTCAAGTAAATGGCAAGAACTTGCTTATTGACTCCAAAAAACGAACACCTAAGAAATTTCCCGTTATAGGTAGAATAGATATAAAAAATATGTGTATCCTGACTTCTAAAGTTACAGATTCCTACATAAATAACTACTTGTATATTTTTTTATAGATTTCCTCTTGTACAGAAAAAGTATTTTTGTTTTTTTTTCAATAAAAAATATTGTAATGCATTTTGTATGTTTTTTATATTATTTTTCCGGCTTGTCTTTTGATTTTCTTATTTTTCTATCATTCTATTGCAATTGTTGTTATTATTAGTATTTCAACTGTTCAGGCAAACACATATACACACACACATTAGGAGATCTAGCAATATACAAATGCATTTGTCTAATGTTTTTCATTTGAATGCACAATCGATGACATAAAATATGTCAATAAAACAAGAGAGATTATTTAACTTTCCAACAGATGGTTTAATGTTCATAATGACTTTTATGGGTGTGTGTTTCTTGTCTGTGTAAGACTTTTCTCTTGTACATGTATTAATATGAAAATGCATTTGTTTCAAAAAATATAACAAAATTGACATTTTCTAATATGATTTGCATTCAAATGACAGAAATATTGGTTTTATTAAAATAGATTTTGTAAAGATGTAAAATTTTTGTTATTTACAGAATTTTTCTATTACAGCAATAAAAATTGACGACAATGACTTAACGACTTATAAGCTTTGAACTTTGAGATGTTCGCAAAATGAGTGCTTTTGCAGGAATTTTTAAAAGGTATTTAAAAATTTATATTTTAATAAAAGAGTCTTAAAAATCATTAAGCTCTTAGGTTGACATATAAAAATAATCTGTATTCTTATGTTTATTTGTATGCATTTTTAATCTTTATAGAAGGCTAAACGGGGCTTAAACCATCTTACTAGCCCCGGTAGGCTAATAGGTATCAAAAATATAAATTATTACAAATATACATGTACCCGTGCAGAAATTAAACCATGGCACCTCCACTGTATTTTTTTTTTTTCGTTTTCTTAAAAAAAAATACTGTTTTTTTTTTTTTAAAAATATTATTACTTCTTAGAACTACATCTAGAGTTGAAATAAGCCAGCTAGTGTAGAAATAAAGTAGAAATAATTCTTGCAAAAAAAACCGACTTCAAAACAGACAAACTTAAAAGCATGTTTCTTTAAGACGGTAACTATTGCGACACCCTGTAATTTCCGAATTCAAATTTTATACTAGTTATAGCGGTCGTAGCAATACAGGTTCGTTGTAAATTTCAACCTTCTGTCTGTAACGGTTTAAAAGTTTGGTCATATACATTAAATTACATAAACTATTGCAACACCCTGTAATTTATAATTTTAAATAATTATACTTATTATAACAGATATAGTAATGGACATTCTGTGTAATTGTTAAGTGTTTATCAATAACTGTTTAAAAGATAGGGTCATATATCAAATGACGTCACCTATTGGGACACCCTTTAAATTCAAATTTTAATATAAATACTTTTTAAAGAACACTTTGTAATACAGATTCTTTTTAAATTTTAACTTTGTGTCCATATACATCAAATTACATCAACTATTGGGACACCCTATAATTTCCAATTTTAAATATTTATACTTGTTGTTATTCGAGACATAGTACTGAACATTTTGTCTATTTTTCAAGTGTTTGTCTATAACGGTTCCAAAGATGAGGACATAATGGTCAAATAACATCAATAATGGGGACACCCTTTAATTTATAGATCCAAGTTTTATACTTGTTTTAATAGCGGACTAAGCAATATAGGTTCTTTGTAAATTTCAACTGTCTATCTATAACAGTTGAAAAGTTTGGACATATATATTACTTTTACATTAACTATTGGGACACCCTTTAATTTCCAAATTCATATTTTACACTTGTTATTTTAGCGGACTTAGCAATACAAGTACTTTGTAAATTTCAACTGTCTGTCTATAAAGGTTCAAAAGTTTGGCCATATATATATCAAAATAAACCAACTAATGGGACACCCTTTAATTTCTAATTTTAAATATTTATACTTATTATAACAGACATAGTAACGAACATTCTGTGCAACTTTCAAGTGTTTGTCTATAACGGTTCAAAAGATAGGAGAATAAAGGTGAAATTAAGTCACCTATGGGGTCACCCTTTAATTTTTAATTTTATTTTTTAATTACTTTTTGTTGTTGGGAGCTACTGTGATACGCACTTTTTTTTAATTTTAAATTGGTGACCTATAATGTTCATAATACACGTAAAAAACATGTATCTTATATGGGGACACCCTTTAATTTTTAATATTTTGAACTTCTTTTAAAATGGGACCAATCTGTAGACATAACCTTTCTAATAGTGCAAAATTTTTAAAATCGGTTCATAAATGACTGAGTTCTGCGGGCACAAACATAAAAAAAGCAACATTCAGACGAATTGATAACCTCCTTCTTTTTTGAAGTCGGTTAAAAATAAAGTTCACTGTTGGTTACTATTACTTTGTGTGAGCTTCGCTATTATTTGTTAAATTGCTTTAACTTAATTCTTATTTAATCAAGTAAATTTTTCAACTTAAGGGTATCTTTAGCTCATCTAATATTTGGGTTAAGTTTTCTTTATAAGCTAAATTAAGCAATTAACGAAATAGCCATAGAAACTATCTTACCCGTAGTGGAACAAGATTAACGTGAGTACCTGCCTAGTTGGCTTAATCTCACGGTGGTCTTACCACCGAGTGAAACTTAAGCGTAGGCTAGCGCCCCCATTGTGTAGTATAACAACACTTTACGTTACGACTGCCACCAATCGCAATTTGTGTGTGATACAGTCACAATGAGTAGCAATTTATATAATATGACTTATCTAAGGCAAGCCTAGATCCATATTATAGCCTCTTGCTTAGGGGTTTGGAGACTATCCAAACTCCCTCTGTTGAGAGTGCAACAGCACACTTGATCGACCGTGCACCATACCTACATAAATCGATCTTAAACCACAACCACCACGTGTACCCCCAAAAGGGACCTCACCAACAACCGGTCACAGAGAGGATAGGCGTTCTGTGGGGCTACCGATTCCCGTGGTACCAGTCCTTTGGGCATTGGTCGGGTCTCGAAGAGAACCCGAATGTTTTAACCCACAGACCTTTTCTTCCATATTTAGGTTCAAGCAACCCTAGCGTGAGGTGCCCCTATTTTCCCGAGCGAACCGCGTCAAGGCATTTGAGAATGTACTGCAATGACAATTGGAACCCCCGGGGGGAAGCTTACCCGTAGTAATAAATTTTAGTGAATTCATAATCTGGCAGTTAACCCAATAGCCAAATTATAAATTCACTAAAATTGATTACCACGCTATTAATTAAAAATTATTGTTTCGTTATCTGTGTGGCAAGTGGCACTGTCCAGTTAAAACCACACATTGTCCACATCTATATCTTCCAATTCGGTCCATAAAAAGTTCGTAATCATCTCACGATAGCGAACACCATTCACAGTAACTGACTGACCGGCCAGATTTTGGAAAAAATAAAGCCCGATGATGCTGCCAACCCATAAACCGCACCAAACACTTACTCTTTGTGGGTGCACTGGTTTGTCGCCAATCCGTATATAAGTATAAAATCACTCTTGCATTATCATTTTCCCAAATGCGGCAATTCTGGTGGTTTCAACAGGACGGTGCCACTGCCACACAGCTTATCCGTGTTATTTCAAGTGACCGTCAAGGTCATATGATTTGACAATATTGGAATTCTTTCTTTGGGGTTATTTGAAAGAAAATAACCCCAAATAATCAAGAGCTAAAGGATGAGATAATTCAAGAGCTAAAGGATAAGATAGAACCTCAATTATGCCTCAGCGTGATTGAAAATTTGGAGCATCGGATGGAGGTGCGCCGCCGAGGTCGCTGCGGACATTTGGCCGATATTATGTTCCATAATTATTTGAACCATAACAATATTATTAAAATAAAAAGAAATGACAATAATTTCCTGAATAATTTCTGTTTTATTCAAAATCAACATCGGCCCTTAAAAATTTAACCACCGTTTACCATATATGTAGATTGAGCGTTACAAAATATTTAAGTTATTAAAAAAATAGTAAACATGAAACATTTTTGTAAAAATAACTAATTTGGATTTAATTTAGAGAAATAGACATGAACAGTTGTTGTCGTGGAAATACCATTCTGCGAGGTGAAATGCCTTCTTCCTAGAATTTTTAAAATTATACTATGTAAAGATTTCAAAATATTATTTTGCAATAAAAATTAGTTTTGTTGTGTTAGTATACAAATGTATTAATATTCTCTTTTTCAATTCTTTTTGCCTATTCAGAGTTAAACTAATGAGTTTTTATGTGTCATATATTTACAGAAAAACAACTGTAATACTCGTATTGTATTTTTCCAGAACTTTACGAAAAATATAATCTAGGCATTTTTATTACTAATAAATTTATACTTAATATATGAAATAACAAATCATATATTATTGTTTAACAAAGTAGTTTTAACACAAGAAAAGAAAGTTGAACAATACAATACCAGCGCACCAATAACTAAATGCTAAAAGGGAAACAGTACAATTTTTATTTCCTCTGGAAACCGTTATTTATCCTTAAATCATTGTTTGTATGTCTACAATGTCTAAATAAATTTCCGCTTAAGTAAGAAAAAATAACAAATAAAAATATATAAGAAAAGAACAATAGAAACGCTTGACAAATATTAAAAGTAAATCTGCTACAAGTAAAAGAATCTTCTATAAAATAAGAAATTTTTTATTTTTATTAATAAGAATTTCAAAGAAAGAATTATAAAATATAAAACAATCATCTTTGAAACTACAAGGAAATATTTAAATAACATTAAAGAAATATTTAGTTGATTTAGTTTTGTTTCTTTCCTTACGGCTTAAATCTTTCAAAAACAACGTAACTGAATAAAAAAAAATATATAATTGGTTGTGGCAAATTACTCAAAGCCCTTCAGGATAATTTACTCAGAAATATAAATTAAAAAGAAAATATAAATTTTTTAAAATTCTTAAATTAATTGTAATTAAATACTTGTAAGTTTATTTTAGAAGTTCGAATATATTTTTTATAACAGCTAAAGATTTATCTGCGAACTTTTTACAAAAGATCTTTAGGCAAGATAAAAAAATTTCAAAGTATTTTTTTAAAAAAATTTTAAATCAAAATAAAATAAATTTAAAGGATTTTTAAATTTAGGACAAGAACATAATTTACGTCTAAAATTAAGGCAAATAGATCTTTTCATCTATACACCGAATAAAATATGAACTTTTTTCCTGTCTATGTGTGTTTGCATCACGTAAAAACTACTGGAAGGATTTTAGTAAAGTTTAGTGTGGTGGTACCTTAGTATCCTGATTCATATATATTTTTTCCGCAAAAATATCTTATTTCCAAGATAAAGTGGAAAACAGCACTGAAAGTACGCAATTTTGAACCAACTTTTTTATGTTTGTATCGACAAAATTCAGTCATTTCTGAACCGATTTGGAAAGGTTATGCTTACAGATTGATCCTATTTGAACCCTAGTCCTTATACCCAACTTTTATTACGTGGACGTATACCCAAGTACAGGTGTGGCCAGTAGTAATTATTCGCGTCTTTCGTTATAAATTTTAAGCAAAAAATTTTTATTATTAATAAAATTTTATAATATAAAGTGTGTTTTTGTGTGAATATAAAAAATGGACCGCAAAAGAAACTTTGATCATTTGTCTTCCAGATACTATAAGAGGTAAATTCGAATATATAAAATAATTTAAAACACAATGAAAAAATATAAATTATAAATTCTTAACAGATTAACTAGTGCTGAAAAAGAAGAGTATGTCCAAAGACTTTTTGTAGACATCGAAGAGGACGACATACATCCGGCCACTGAAAATACCGACGGAGAAGAAGGAGAAAACCCAATTAAAGTTACAGATTTGGATATTGAACAAGCAGAGGAGAATATTTGTTATGACGATACTTTCGATGATGACCAGGACATCGCCACTGAAGATGGTCATGTGCAAATAAATTTGGGTTCAGCTGAACTCGTTGCACGTGATGGTACAATATGGAGCACGCAATCAATGCCAGCACACGAAGCCCGACAGACAAATATTTTGAGACAACGAAGTGGCCCGGTAAAGTCTAGAGCTACAATGTCCATCGAGAATACATTTAAATGTTATATGACTGCAGAAATGTAGATATTATAATACGCCATACAAACAAAAAAGCGGAGGGTACATATAGGGAATACAACGTCAAGCATACAAATGCGCAACCAAAAAAATTTGAAGCCAGTGACATTGAGCGAAATGTATGCTTTCATAGGAGTGCTTATTATGACTGGTACCAACCACAGTAACGGGGAAAGTATTACAGATTTGTGGTCGGTAGAAAACTGTCCACTTTATCGTGCTGCAATGGGCATCAATCGATTCCAAGCATTATTGCGATTCATAAGCTTTGATGATGCAAAAACAAGAGAAATTCGACAACAAACTGATAAAGCTGCAACAATCTCCGAGTTATGGACAATATGTGTGCAACATTCGAGCAATTTCTGTAATAATGAAGAAAAAAAAAATAAATAAGTTAAGTTTTAATAAATAAAATAACTCTACATTACCACAAAAAAACAAAGTCTTTAATAATTTTATTAATACAATTGCATAAGTGGCCACATCTGTACTTGGGTATACGTTCTTGGGGGTCTCGGTTTAAGAAGCTCTTAGATCCTTAGTGGTTTGACGTAGGATATTAATTGAGGTATGACTTGACACAGAATTTTGCCATTTCCTTAGATACGAAATTTCAAGAGAAGTGTAAGCCATTTAAGAGGTGCAAATTGTCAGTGGCCACACCTGTACTCGGGTATAAGGACTAGGGTTAAACACAGTTCATTATTTAAAAAATTAAAGGGTATCCACATACAACACACATGTTTTTTCACGTGTATTAAGGCCACCAACTTTAAATTTTAAAAAATTGCGTATCAATATAGTCCCCAATAGTAAAAAGTAATAAAAAAATAAAAATTAAAGCTTGTCTCCATAGGCGACGTAATTTGACTTTTATGGGCCTATCTTTTGAACCGTAATAGACAAACACTTGAAAATTTTACAGAATGCCGATTACTATTACCGTTTTAATAAACAGTATAAATATTCAAAATTATATATTAAAGGGTTCATTTCATTTGATATACATATATGGCCATACTTTTGAAAACTTGTACACAGACGGTTGAAATTTACAAAGTATAAAATTTGAATTTGGAATATAAAGGTTGCCCCCAAATGTAATTTGATGCATGTTGCCAAACTTTTCAACCTTTATAAACAGACGCTTGAAATTTACAAAGTAAGTCCGCTTTAACAACAAGTATAAAATTTAAATTTGGAAATCGAAGGGGTTTAAACCGTTATAGAAAGACTGCTGAAATTTACAAGGAACCCGTATTACTAAATCTGCTATAACAATGAATTCAGAAATTAAAGGGTGTCCTCATAATTGATGTAATTTGAATTATATGGCCCTATCTTTTGTACCGTTATAGACAAACTCTTGAAAATCAAACAGAATGTCCACTACTTTGTCTGGTATAATAACAATTATAATTATTTAGAATTATACTTTAAAGGGTATACCAAAAGTTTATATAGTTTTATGTACAAGGCCAAAATCTTGAACGATTATAGGCATATAACTGAAATTTACAAAGAATCTCGTCTATAACAAGTGTTTAACTAAAATTGACAGAGGCTTTAGATTTAAATAAATTGTGTTTTGCTGTCAGCAATAATAAGCGTAAAAAATTAAAGGGTGCCCTCATAGCTGACGTAATTTAAAGTAGTTGGCGTTATCTCTTAAACCTTTATAGATAGACATTTGATAGTTACACATAACGTATATGTCCGCGCTATAGCAAAAAATTTAAAGTAGAGTCTGCCTAAAGTTACTGACATTTGATCTATGTATGACATTATTATTTTGAACGCTTTATCTATAACATTTGAAATTTAAACAGAGCGAATATTACTAGGTATACAATAAAAAGTACAAAAAAAAAAAACTTAAAGGGTGTCCTCGTAGCTGACATAATTTGATCTTTATGACCTTGCTTTTAAACCGTTATAAACACTTGATATTTACACAAGAGCATGTATTATTATGTCTGCTACAAGAAGTATAAAATTGGAAATGAAAAGGTATTCCTATTGTTAATGAAATTTGATGTATACCTTATCTTTTGAGCCGTTTTAAATAGACAACTGAAACTTACACATAATGTGTATTACTATAGACGCTATCATAATATAAAAATTTAAAATTTAAAATGAAGAATTAAAAGGTGTTGTAATTAACAGGTGATTTCATTTCATGTTTCTATATTGTCGCGTTTATTCTTAAACCACGTAAGCGCCAAAAAGTCGTTTTTCAGAAAACGAAAAAAACTTAATAACTTCTTTAATATGGGTTTCAAAACAATTTTTTTTTACAAAACATGGCTGTGTGACTCTCTGAAGGGTATAGAAACTTTTTTTTTTTTTTTTTAATTTGTTACTTACAATTAATTGTAGCCAAATCTGTCGCTTACGTGGTTTTGGAGCAACCAACTAATCGCAAATTTCTGTGGGTAAATTAACATTTATTTTTGTATTTATCAAAAAAGAAACTATTAACTTTACCAAAAATGCTCCAATTGGCCTGAAACTTTCCTGATTTTTTTATTCTTAAATACAAAAAACTTAGTGGTTGAGTCTTTAACATTTCCAACTTGAAATATAAAAATCATTATATTTTGCATGCAAATGTCATTTGTATGGCGCTTATGAGGTTTTGAAAATGGATTTTTTTTTTATTTTTCATACAAATTTGTTAAGATGAGAATGTAGTCTGGTGGCAAATGTTATTTTCTACCATAAAAACCAAAAAAGTCAATTTCGAAAAAGTGACGCTTACGTGGTTTAAGAAGAAACGCGACGATATGACCTTATCTTTTAAACCATTATAAATATACACTTGAAATTTACGCACATAGGGTATTGCTCTGTCCGCTATAACAAGTATAAATAATTAAAATCTTTACATATAATAAAACACTAACTTTTGTCCTGTCTGTCTTTCTGTGTCTTCACATCGCGTATAAACTACTGTATGGATTTTAACAACATTTTTGGAGGAGTTATTTTATAATCCTGATTCCAAAAGTAGCTTATTTCCAAGAGAAAGTAGAGAAAAGGCAGTGAAAGTACGCAATTTTACCAATTTAAAGCACCATTTATTTTTGAAAGCGGGATATCTTGAACATGGTAGCGCAACAGATGGCGCTGTTTAAAAATAATGACAAAATATGAATTGAAAGCGGGATATTTTATACACGGTTGCGTAACGGATGGCGCTTTTTCAAAATATAGATAAAATATGAATTACTTACTGCCAAATAGACAATTGAATAAAATTTGTATTTTATATGAATTTTTACTTTGTGGCATTAAATTGCTATTAAATTATTTTAAACACCTTTTACATAGCTTTACAATAATTTTTAGAAATAATTTTTATATAAATTTTAAAATTTCATATACATTTTAGAATTTAGGGATGTAAGGGTACCTTTACATAAAGTAAATACGTATACGCAAAGCACTATAAATGTAAGAGTCTAAAAATTTTGTGTGGATTACTTTTATAGCAAAATCGAACAAAATATTGTACGACGCACACAATATGTGTGGGCACAGCTAGTTATTTATAAAATACTTTAAATGCTTGAATTTCACCTTTTATAATTTAACTTTCTTTAGAAGATTATTTTAAAACAAATTTCTGCCGTTTTGGACGGATATGCCTAATATTAAATATTTTGATGTTATATACTATACATCCATATGTACATACATACATATATCGAGCTAGTTTTTAGCATAATTTGTATATAAATAAAAACTTAACTAAAACATACATTCGATTATATGGTGTAGATTTAAGCTCATTTAATGCACCTACTCACCTGTGATACTATCAGTAACCGACACAAAATCAAGTTTATTTAGATACATCGTATAATTATATAACAATATTGACGTAAAATCTATTTGTTATTTGTTTACTGCTGGTATACATTTTTTATATTTAATGTTAGAAAAATAGCGACCTTAATTTTTTGTTTTTTTTTTTAAAAGGACAACAAAAGCAGAAGCGTAAAAGGAAATTTTAAGATACCAGAAGTCATCAATAAGAAAAATAAACACATAATAGTATAATATGATATCAAATCTAGGAAAAAAATTCAAGCCATTTAATGTTTTTTTATTGTTCAATAAAAAAAACTTAGTTTTTCCTTTTTTCTGCTCAAAGAACATAAATCATTAGATAAAAAGATAAGGCAAGGCAAAAAACAACAGCAACATTATTAGCATTCGAATAAAAAAATATTATTTATGATTACCAAAAAAAAAAAAAAAAATTGGAAAAATGTCATTTTTATTTTGTTTTCCATTATTTGGGACGGAAATTTTTTTAATGAGAACACACTACACAAGTTAGTTGATAATAAATAATAAAAATATCTTATCCTCGTTTTTAGGCAATTTACGAAGGCATTAAAACAAAGACATTAAACAAAAAATAGATAAATCTTAGGCTACATTATTGTTGCTTAATCAATAGGAAATTCTGTATTATGTGGAAGTTAATTTATAATGGGTGATTTTTTTGAGGTTAGGATTTTCATGCATTAGTATTTGACAGATCACGTGAGATTTCAGACATGGTGCCAAAGAGAAAGATGCTCAGTATGCTTTGACATTTCATCATGAATAGACTTACTAACGAGCAACGCTTGCAAATCATTGAATTTTATTACCAAAATCAGTGTTCGGTTCGAAATGTTCAAATGTGACAAATTTTGTTCAGCGATGAGGCTCATTTCTGGTTGAATGGCTACGTAAATAAGCAAAATTGCCGCATTTGGAGTGAAGAGCGACCAGAAGCCGTTCAAGAACTGCCCATGCATCCCGAAAAATGCACTGTTTGGTGTGGTTTGTACGCTGGTGGAATCATTGGACCGTATTTTTTCAAAGATGCTGTTGGACGCAACGTTACGGTGAATGGCGATCGCTATCGTTCGATGCTAACAAACTTTTTGTTGCCAAAAATGGAACAACTGAACTTGGTTGACATGTGGTTTCAACAAGATGGCGCTACATGCCACACAGCTCGCGATTCTATGACCATTTTGAGGGAAAACTTCGGAGAACAATTCATCTCAAGAAATGGACCGATAAGTTGGCCACCAAGATCATGCGATTTGACGCCTTTAGACTATTTTTTGTGGGGCTACGTCAAGTCTAAAGTCTACAGAAATAAGCCAGCAACTATTCCAGCTTTGGAAGACAACATTTCCGAAGAAATTCGGGCTATTCCGGCCGAAATGCTCGAAAAAGTTGCCCAAAATTGGACTTTCCGAATGGACCACCTAAGACGCAGCCGCGGTCAACATTTAAATGAAATTATATTCAAAAAGTAAATGTCATGGACCATTCTAACGTTTCAAATAAAGAACCGATGAGATTTTGCAAATTTTATGCGTTTTTTTTAAAAAAAAAGTTCTCAAGCTCTTAAAAAATCACTCGTTATTAAAAAATGTTGTCATATAAACGTATATGCTTTAAACGTATATGGCTTTTTTTGAATTTATGTAAGCTTTGCATATGAAACTGATATTAATATTATCCTACATGTAACAGCCAAATCGCTTCGTAGGCCAGGTGAAGCCAATTTGGTTGCAGGCCTTAAAGAGCGTATAAAAAACGCAACCAGGCCATATTAAATATGGAAAATTATTAATCCGGATTTCAAGAAGCTAATCTGACCTTCCATCTTAATATTTTTTTCCATCTGAAATATAATTTTTTTAAAGAGAAGTATAATGAAATATATGTATGTATATTAGGGGGGAACAAAAAAAATATTTTATTCAATTTCAATATTAAATAGTGATAAAAAGTTGCCGTTTCCTATTGTTAAGTCAATTGTAAAGTTTGAAGACGATTGGAGTAGGGTAAGAGGTGCCGTGCTGCAAATCCAAATGCCGCAGATCCAAATTTATTGAAATTTGCAAATTGAAATTTTTTTGGACCTGCAAAAACTGTATTATATAAATAAAAGGACCACGCTAAATATATTAAATAAGTTTTAGTCAAAGAACAGTCATTAAAATATCATCTTACTATCTTACTACAACAAAGAATAAGAAGTAAAATTAAAAAAAAAATATATTTTTCAAGTTTTCATACACTATTTAGGTATTAAAACGTGAAAAACGGTTACAAAATGACGATGGATAGCAAATTTTTATGTTTTAAATTATTTAAGGATTAGTTTTAATGAAATTAAAATAATAATAATAAATATAAAAAACCACCAATAAATATAACTATATAAGATTTAAAAACTAAAAAATATGATCAAGGCATCTGCGGCACCTCAAAATGTGGTTCAATCACAATAAAACTTTGTAGAATAACTTCTCACATAAAAAGACAAATTTGTATCACTACTTGAACGGGTAATACAAAAATTTATTTTCTGCCATATACCAACGTTCCAGCCTAATGTATATCCACCTGTAGTAAAATTATAGCCGAGTAATCTATCATTTTTGTGTGCATATACCCAGAGTAGATGAATTTGGCTTAAAAAATTATGCTCGTCATGCCATATTTTTTCCAAAATAACTGATGTTATCCTACATATAACTGCATGCTCTTAACGAACAACGCACACTTAAACTGTGGTACCGGGTACCCAGGTCATTACAAAATCGTAGGAAATGAAGTTGGCACAAGTTGTAGCTGATTTGGGCATAAGTGTCAGTCGGAATATATACCCTGGTGTCGATTCTATGTATGGAGGATAAGATAAGAATTCAGACGTGATGCCGACACAATGCAGAATAACTCATTGAGATACACACAGACGTAATTCTTATTGGAGAAAAAAGCTAATGGGTAATGGTAAGTTTATACTGAGAATGTAGGTAGGTATTATAACACAGTGCAACAAGGAAAAAAATAACCATATACGGACACCACTACGTGATAAAAGACCAAAAAAAAGGCCCTTGTCTCCCAGTTTTGCCCACAGTCCTCCAGTTTTTTTTTATGGGCCCTCAAAGATGTGCGGCCTCGATGTCATTTTTGCAAAAAAATTATCATTTACTCAAGCTCATATTTTGCAAACCGTTTGGAATTTTGATATACTCTCTGAGGCAAAGTTGTAGCTCTTGTCATTAAGAACAAAAATTGTGAACATAGAAAATCAAAAAAACTTCATCTTCAAGGTCAAAATCGCAAAAAACTTTAAAAAATTCAATTTTTTCCCCTGGTCAGGTCCATAGGTAGCAAACCGTTCAAAATTCAAGGAAACGATCAACTACAAAAATGAACCTAAGATCTGAGTAAACAACTTTCTAGAACATATGATTTTCCTAGGAATGATTCTTAACACCGTTTAGGTAGCGCTTAGGTAGCTAAAAAATGTTCGGGAAATTTTTCACTTTTGCGGCTAAAAAAAAATCTGGAGGACTTTGGGCAAAACTGGGAGACAGGGGTCTTTTTTTGGTCTTTTATGACGTAGTGGTGTCCAGAATTGGTTATTTTGCCATGACTTAGAAAATTACACAGTGTGTAATTATAACAGGATCTCAGATAATTTCTTGAAAAAGATTCGACTTTGTGATACTGATATCAACAGATGATGTGGCGAAGAAGAGAAAAACACATTTCACAATCTTATTCAATGCCTTGTTTATCATACAGTCGTAATAAATTTGGTTTTTTTTCTTTCCGAATATAGAGGAGTTGAATGGCGAGGAAGCTATGCTAATGGTCAAATTTAGGAAGCTTGAAATTTACGAACCTCAGAGGATTAATTAAAATACAGCTATGGATCGTGGAGTATATCAGAGTTTTCAGTTATGCTTCAGTTGTGGTTTAGTGTTTTCTTTGTACAGAGGTAACCACATTTGGATAAAAGCCGAAAATCTATATAAAATTCTAAAATTATAGTAGAGTGCTGTAAATAGTGTTTAGTACTAAGCCAAATTTTGTAGGTAAAACTAACCACAATATAGTTAAATCAACTTAACTTTTATTCAAATTAACAGAACTTCTTGTCTTAAAAACATATTTCAAAAAACCTGATTATTGAAAAAAAAAACTTATAAAAATTTAAATAAAATTCTGTTTAGGTAATAAAAATATAGTTAGAACAGTAGTAACACATTCTAAGAAAAACAACACATAAAATTAGTTAAATTTACATCCCTAAAATGAGTTAATGCGAAAAATTTATCCCTTAATTTAATTTAATTTACGTTTATTTTACTAAGTTTTTTTTATTTTATTATTGAAAAAAATTCAACATTTAAAATTAAGAAAAAGGGCTGTAAAATAGAAGAAATTTCGTTAAATTTAACTTCAAAAAATTAATTGAGGTGAAATATAAAATATATTTTTTTTTTAATTTAGATACATATGTATGTATGTACGTATAATTTTTATTTTAAACATTTGTGATAATAAAAACCAAGTTGATGGTATCAACGCACAAGACGTCCAGTAGACTCGGGCAAACAGTGGAAATTGAAAACTACAACTTTGAGGTAGTCAGCGATTTTATCTACCTCGGTACCGCCATCAACAAAACAAACAACATCAGTTTTGAGATAAAGAGAAGAATAATAGTGTCCAATAGATGCTACTTTGGACTAGGTAAACAGTTTAAAAACAAGGCCACCTCTCGACAGACAAAAATCTCTATCTACAAGACACTGATACTACCCGTGCTATTATATGGTTCCGAAGCATGGGTACTTGCGAAAGCAGATGATGCTGTGCTTGGAGTGTTTGAGAGAAAAATTCTTCGAAAAATCTATGGACCAATCTGCGTTGGCGAAGAATATCGGTGTCGTAAGAACCATGAGCTGTATGAGCTGTATGCTGACATTGAGATAGTAAAGCGTATCAAATTACAACGATTGCGTTGGCTAGGTCATGTTGTGAGAATGGATGAAGATGCTCCAGCTAGAAAGTCATTTCAATCTGAAGCTGGTGACGGTTCACACAGAAGGGGAAGACCGAAACTTCGATGGAAAGATCAAGTTGAGGAAGACATCTCGAAACTTGGTGTCAGAAACTGGAGAAGAAGCGCAGAAGATCGAGGCTCTTAGAAATCTATTTTACGTTCGGCTACAGGAACAAATGTTCTGTAATAGTAAGTAAGACAATAAATTATTTTTTTTTTTTTGAAGAGAAGTACCACTCAGGCAGTTAATGCCTACATAAACTGTGGTACTTCCTTTGGAAAGGGATAGTAGTAGATAAGACAGATGGTTAGTGATAGTAAAGCTTCGATTCTGCCAACACTGCAATTGCACGTTATGATTATTTTTAGAACAGTATTTCAGCGCCTCTGGTGTTATTTAGGCGAATTAGTTCGAAGCTAGCATAGCCATTTTATAATTATTTTACTTCGCCGGCGATTTAGTGCTATGTGGTAATACCGGCGAAGGAGGGCGCTGTGATATGCATTATTATGGAGAAAAATTAATACATATCAGAAAAATTGATGTTGCCACGGCTGAGATTTGAACTCGTGACCATTGCTTAGTAGTCAATGTGCTAACCACTACAGCACCCTCAAATTATATAATTATTTTTGAGGACAATTTGGGAAAAACATCAAACCAAAACCAAATGGCCGCAATGGGAATTTGAAAGCCTTATTTCTGTTATTCCTCTTATAAGATAAATAAAGGAATTATTGTTATGCAACTTTATTTGCAGATTACGTTGAATATTTTATATTTTTATCTAAAGATAAAAGATCTTATAAAGATAAAAATTGAATTAAAACAAGTAAAAGTGCTATATTCGGCCGTGCCGAATCTTCTATACCCTTCACCACGGTGATTTTACTTATACAGACATATAATTACATGTATAGAAGACAGTGGTGACGCAGCTAATTTTTTTTTTTTTCATAAATTGTTTATTGCATCTTCAATACTTTTGAACTAACAATAATTACTCATATCTTAAGTCTAAAATAAAAATAACTATACTTTTTAAGTCCAGCCAGTGCTAGACAAAAATAATGTTTGTTTCACGGATTTTGCAATCATTTGCGGGTCATCCCTCTAATGTACGGCCAAGAAAAGCAGTATCTCTTCTTTTTAGTCGAATGTAACCAGGTTCGTTCAGCATGTTACGCGCTAAAGGGTTTGGATGAGATTCAAGCCTCTTTAGATATGTGACTGCATGTTTCGCTATTTCTGCTTTAACTGATGGCATGTTTAGGTCTTTGTGGATGTTCGAATTTTTTATATACCAGGGAGCAGATGTAATCATACGTAGTATCTTATTTTGGGGCCTTTGAATTTTTTCTACATTGCTAGCTGAGGCAGTGCCCCATAACTGAATCCCATAGCACCAAATTGGTTTGAGGATCGACTTGTACAGTAGAAGTTTACAATCTAAGCTCAGGGTAGAGTTTCTGCCAATAAGCCAATTTAGTTGTACTGCTTTTAGTTTCATTTGTGTTAACTTGAAATCAATGTGGCTTTTCAAAGTAAGGCGACGGTCAAGATGTATACCCAGATATTTAACGTCTGAAAGCTGTGGTATCATTTGGTTATTTATGCGAACAGGAGGGCATGAGTCCCTACGCAGGGTGAAAGTTATGTGAGTACATTTTTGCTCATTCACTTTTATTCTCCATTTTTCTAGCCATTTTTCCAAATTGAGTATGTGGTCTTGTAAAAGTTTTGATGCTTCTTGGGCACTTTCATGAATACTTAAAAAAGCTGTGTCATCTGCAAAAGTTGATGTATGCACTAGGGTGCTAATTGGCATATCTGATGTGTACAGTAAATATAAAATTGGTCCCAAAATACTACCTTGGGGAACTCCGGCTTCAATGAGCTGTGGCGAGCTTAAAAAGTCACCTTCTTTTAGTAAAAACTTGCGATTCGTTAGATAATCTTTTAAGAACTTATACAAGTTTTCGGGCAAGTTCAGCTTTAGCTTAAATATTAGGCTGGCACGAAGGCCTTATCGAATGCTAGAGAAACGTCGATAAAGAGCGCAGAACAGTATTTTTTTCTTCAAAGGTCGTTTTAATTACATTTACTAATCTGTGTGTTTGTTGGATCGTACTGTGTTGTTTTCTGAAGCCAAATTGATGGTTCGGAATACATCCTTTCGCGCTAAGAATTGGATTCAGCTTAGTTATTAATATTCTCTCAAATAACTTTGACACGTTAGATAAAAGGCTTATAGGTCTGTATGATTCTACTTTTGTGTGGTCTTTTCCTGGTTTAGGAATCATAGTAATCAAAGAAACTTTCCACTCTGTGGGAAAGTACGCAAGACGTAAGATGGCATTAAAAACAAACAGAATAATTCTGCGACCTATAAGGGGCAACTCAACTAACATCTTGTTACTTGTTTTATCAACTCCAGGGGCTTTTTTGGTGTTTAAATCCGCTATTGCCCTTTCAATATCGCTAAATTCAAATCTTAGGTGTACTTCGGCACTAGTCTCTACTGGTGGCAACTCAACTATATCAGTACACATATTTGGAGTGAAAACCTTTTTCAAATGATCAACAAATAAATTACCTTTTTCGGTATCATTTCTTGCCCAGACTCCACAAGAAGTTCGCAAGGGGGGCTTACGTACGACTGGCCTTTTAAGGTTTCTACATGCACGCCATAATGAATAATCTGATTGTGCAGTTGCGTCGAGGTCTTTCAAGTAATTTTTCAGAGATGCTACTCTTCGAGATTCTAGCAGCTGTCTTAGCCGTTTCGTGCAATCTTTAAGTCTAGATTTGAGTTGAGGAGATCTGTGTGCTTGCCTCTCTCTTCTAATTTTTCTTTTTTCAGCCAAGAGCCGCTCGACATCTACAAAGTAAATTTGATTGTATCTAGCTGATCGTCGGGTTACTGTTGCATGTTGAGCAGCTGATTTGAGGATTTGATCAAAATTAATAAGACTTTGTTCCACGTCTTCTGGTTTTCTCAGCGGTATGTTTTCCGAACAGTGAGTACTGAGATACTTTCTATATTTCAACCAATTAATGCTTGTGCTAGTTGTTGGTGACACAATATTTTGCTGGTTCCATATATAGACTATTGTGGGTGAATGATCTGAGGATAATTCGAGTGACGCTTCAACCTTAATCATTTCTCTCGAACGACGCAGCTAAATGAAAACAAATTCCGTTGGCTACAATTATCGCCGTGCGTCAGCTACTTAATAATATTGAAGACTACAGCTACATCGTAAATACTTATATTGCTTTTATAAAATAAAATAACTTTTTTCAAAAATTATAAATATTTCCTTTAAAACTTTTTGTTTATATATGAATTTGTAATTTGCAATTTTCTGACATTTTCTTTTGTAGAATAAAATAGAAATTAGCCTAAGTTTACTAAAGCCACAACGGTGGCCGTGTAGCCATGTAGCTACCTATACTGTCTTTAAAATAATCGTTTACCTTTAAACGTGTGTATTATATTTTTGACAGTTTGTAGTCGGTATCTTGATGTTGACTATGTGTTAAATGCATCTAAGTTTTAAAACAGAGATCCCATCTATTTAAAAAAAAAATTTTAAAAAAGTTTGTAAAATTTTATTCGAAATTTTTTTGGAAAATTTTTTAAAAAATTTTTTTGGAACATTTTTCTGTGGAATTATCGTTTTGAAAACGGTTTGTAAATTTTTTTGTAAATGAAAAATTAATTTTTTTTTTAATTTTATTGAATTTTTTTTTACCAGTGGATACCCTGTGGGTCAATTGAATACCTATATGTGTATTGCTTTCTATAAAGGTCTTTAATACAAATCAAAGTAGAAAACCCCTACCAACCTAAAAACAAATAAAAGTCGACCCTCGCAGGGGGTTAGTGACCCCTCGAGATCTGTATGCACTCCTTGCGATCTACGTATCGCGGTCTAATCTTTAATTGACAAAAAAAGGCAAAACAGAATCTCGGTAGGCGTGGTTTTCGGCCCGCAGCCTCCAAAGGAATGATCCGATGTTACTGAATTGCAATACAAAATTTTCGCAACTATGCCTAACAGATTGGTGTGCTTAAATTTTTTGTATCTCTTCTGGTGCCTTGGCAAATGACATTACAACACTAACACGGACAGACGGACAGACAGATAGACGGACAGACGGACATCGCTTAATCAACTTCTCTATGTATAAGGATCCAGAATATATATACTTTATGGGGTCGGAAATGAATATTGTAGAAATTACACACGGAATGACAAACTTAGATATACCCTTTTCACCTGAGGTGAAATTAGCTCGTAATTTAAGTTATTTTAACTGCATTTATACCAGGAATTTAGTAAAATTATTTTTTTATGAAAATCATCTGTAGATTTAACTAAAAAGTTTGCTGGCTATATAATAACCTACTTTCCTTCAATTCTACACCACATTTTACAGTATTTAGGTAAATTTTTTGGTGTAGTAATATATGCTGTCAAGTTTGAATCGGTAAAATTGCGTACTTCTACTGTTTTTCGTATATTTTCTTTGAAATAGGACAAAAGTATACTATATTTGAAGCAGGATTCAAAGATACTTCCTCACAAAATTGTATTAAAATCCATCTAGTTGTTTTTATATGGCAGCCATTCTTTTATAAAAGTCTCCTCAATGGAAAAAAATTAAATACTTTTAAAACTATTGTGAGTGTCATATTTGTTAGCCAATATTATGGAGTTCAGCAGGAAACATAAATCATAAATACATTTTTTTCAGATTGAAGTTGATTGTTGACAAATGGGTTTGTAACTAAGATAACATCTGGTTTATAATCATTCATATATTCATCTTTGTTACACTGTTATTCAACTTTTGGTTAAGAAGAGCAAGCTTTTACATTTTAATACAACTTCATCTAGTTGCAAATAAAATAGGTTAGTAAATAATTTATTTTTATTTACAACCCAGTGTCACATACGTAAGAAGAATCGCAATAAATTACATTTCTTGTAAAATGTTGACATGAATAACATTTGGTAAAAGTTAAGTCATGTGTATCATCTAACTCTAGATATTTTTTATTTATTTTAAATTTATATATTACTGAAAGAAAACACTGTTACGTATGTGACACAATATAACGTATGTGAATCTTCTAGTTTATGACGTGATATTTAACAACTTGAAAATATAATTAAATAAACCAATTGTAAATATGGCTTAGATCCATCCTTGCAGTCTTTGTGTTTTGTTTCTTTGGTCACATATAATGGCTCAAACTTCTTCAAAAGAAAGGACTGCCAAGTGGAGAGCAATTCCAAAGGCAATTTATGATATTCTTTTGGTCGAACATAACTGCGTCGTCAATTCTAAATGGCATCTTACTAATCTTAAGTTCAAAGCTTGCATTTCTGCAAAATTGTACACCATGTTGGGAGTTCAAATTGTGAAAATCAAAATGTGAATTTTGATGATAAAGAAGTGTAATTTTACTGCTCTCAAATTTTTACTTAATCCTTTCTATTATTGTCAAGTTTTTTTTTGTAATATTTATAAAACGGCAAAAATAAACATTCGCATTCTTACAACATACTTAGCAGTTAATTTAAAACCTTAAGGCCCATTATTATAACTTGCCTTTAGCTAAAGTTAGGATTTTGTTGGAGCGATAAATAGTTTTTCGTTATTAAAAGTAAGCTAAAAACCACTTTTAACTATCACGTACTATAAGGACAAGTTATAGCAATGAGCATTATCCTCATTATTATAACGAAAATCTACTTATCGCTCCAACAAAATCCTAACTTTAGCTAAAGGCAAGTTATAATAATGGGCGTAACACAATTTTCTTTAAAAACTTTAAAATAAATAAAACTATAATAATTGTTTAAGTCTAGTTATAAGATTGTCAAACTGAGTTATAATAAGTTGTTCTACTGTAATACAGTGTGTTACTTTTATCTTTTTTTGTAGTTGTCACATACGTAACAACCACTTTGTCACATACGTAACAACAAAATATTTCTTTAAATACGCCTTTAAAACATTTCCAAGTGCAGTTTTCCACATGGTTGTGCTTATAAGAAAACAAGTTCTGCAGTCGATTTTTATTTAAATTTTTGAATAATAAAATTAACAGATTTTTCCAATAAGTGCACAACATTTTGGAGTCGGGGTAATGTCACGTCACATACGTAACAACAATAATATTTATTACTACTATAAAACTAATACCCCTAGGTTAGCCAAGCTTTATTATCTTTAAGAAAGATCACTTAACATCTATTAGATTGTTACATATTCATTCATAACACATCAAATGTTGTTCATATTATTATGCAATGTTATGTAATTATCACATACGTAACACAAGAATGGCATTAAAAGACATTAAAACTGTTACTTCTTTTGTTACTAGAACATGTATAGATAAACTAACAAAATTGTCAAAAAAAAAAATTAGACCACCAATATTTAGGAGGTGGAAATACAAAACATACTGTAATATAAAATGATTCATCATATAAAAGTTCTGCTTTAATTTTAGTCAAAAACTTAATGTAATTATTTTAATTTAAATTTTTCACAAAAAAGTCACAAACCACTTTCAGTATATCATTAAGAAACCAAATACAAAAAGGTGATATTTCTTTTTACAAAAATTTGTATTTTGGGAAAATGTCCTTTCAAAAATCACCATAAAAGTTACCTTAAAATGAAATTAGAATACCATCTATTTAATAAAATAGTGCTTCCTTCTTATCATCTTCACAGTAACTATAAGTTACAAACATTAATTTTAACTACCAATTATCTCTATTAAAGATCATATTATATTTGCACTTGAAAGAAATGATTAAAATGCGTAACATTTTGTTTCAAATTGACACACTATAAATTTCATGAGAAAAAATAAACAACATCTGTTAAGCTGAAATTAACACCATTACTTGTCCTTTAGAATTTGATTTAAGACTTCTGCAAAATTTCTTTTTTTTTTTTGTTCTTTTTGACTAGAAAATAAATATCTTTATTCTAAAACTATTTTTGTTTTTTCCCCGGTTTTTCTTTCTTGAGTATAAGGAAACAAGGGAAAATGTTGCATTTCTAATCCACTTGAAACTGACAATAGAATTTATGACCTTTTTAATAAACATAAAGACTAGAAATTCAACACCCCCCTCCCCCTGGAACAATAAGTAAATATGATAGAAAAAATACGCCATAATGTAAAGAAAGACTTATGTGTTTGTTTTTATCAGTTTTTGTTTCCTATTTTTATTATACTCTTCTTCTACTCGTTTATTTGTAAGTTTCTTTCTTGAACAAAGAAATACACTTTTCTTATTTATTTCTATGATTTCGCCATAAGGACCCTTAAAAATGATTTGTTGTTTTTTATTACATCATAATGTCCAGCCAGCACACTTGCCGTACTTTGTTGCCCTTCTACAGTTGTTAGTTACAATTTCTTATAATCTTTCGCAATGTCGCAGTGTGTGTTATGTTTCTTTAGATAATGATTTGGCAATATTTGGAATTTTTGCAGTATGTGGAATCATATTTTAAAAGGGGGGAAATAATTTTTAGAGAACTCTTAGGGTTGCTCGCATGTCAAATAATAAAAAACTGCCAAAAAATCCTAATCTTTAAGGTTTACACTTAATTAGTTTTATTATATGTTTTCTTCTTTTGTTGCCTTTATAAATAGTATTTTTAGAAAGACTTTATATTCCTTTCTCAGCATAAACCGTACGATATTTTGACAGGCGTCATGAATTATGCTTCAAAAATAGAATTTACAAAATCATTAAGACATGACATCGTTATGGTGGAAATTTTTACAAAGTGAGATATTGTAAGCTTTTATGATAAAATTAACAATAAAAGATTTCTTTTGGACAATTAACTTTGTTTTGTTTAAACACAATATGTTAATTAGAGATGGTAGCTGGATTTGCTAATTTACGTTTGTTGGTGTAACGAATTACCTGACAACACATAGTGTTAGATTTGCATAAGTTGTCGACACTCAAGAGTGTATTTTAATAAAATAATGAGAACAAGCTCTCTCTCTTTTTGTCGCCATATTAACGTTCTGACATTTGCGGGAATTATTTAAATTTGTGCTACCATATCACATACTTTGTGAAATCCCATTTTGGGTTTTTTTCCCTTTATTTGAAATATAAAAAATTAGAATAAGAAACAATCCTTACCTCCGTCTCCATTAGACATTAACATGCGTTAACAAAAGTCAAACTTGATTAGATGAAAAAACATAATTTTTAATACTGTTTTTTTTTATATGAAGTTTGACTTTTGTTAAGACATGTTGATAGCAAATGCAGACGGAGGTTTAAGTTTATGTGTGTAAGTAAACAAACGAAAATTGTTTTAGTTTAAAATGAAAAAAGTAATTTGTCCTTTTCCATACGGTAGTAATAGTTTTGCAGGAATTCACAAATAAGATTTTTTAATCTATATCTGACAAAAGTGTCTAAGTTCCCGTTTTCTTATTAAGTACAAGTTACCCAAGGCACTCCTGGTATGTTCATTAAAGAAATTATTTTTTTATCTTAGATGGAAAGCTAATCTGTCAGGAGTATCAAGAAAAATTGAAAGTTGCACATTTATAGAAACTTAAAATTAAAAAGTTTGGTTAATTTTATTGTGAATAAGGGGGCTGCATGCAAATTAACTCTATGCAAAATTGCTCAAAAGCAAAAATGAAAAATAATCCAAAAAATCCGCATACAGAATTTGGTAATATTTTATATTTTTGTCGTTTTTGAAAAATTTTCAAATGGACAATTATCCAAAATGTTTTAATGAACTATCACCATGAACTATCGTCACCACTTTGACGAGCCTATATCATTTTATATTGACGTCAACATCAATTAGATTATTATTTTGTATTCCCCAAAGCTCTTATGACGATGTCGACGGCTCATCGATAACACTGTAGAGAAATATTCTTTTAAAAAGTCATATTGTAGTATGATTCAAAGTTCTTAATAAGAATCTGTTTTAAGTTTTTTCTATCATTTTCCATTTCTTCAACTAATCTTCCGATACAACAAAATTTTAACGTCACCTATTCTTACAAATACCAAATAAAATTAAATGTTGATGTTGATAAAGGGGTACCAACTTAGTTAAGTGAAACGTCGTCATATTGTGTGGACGACGCCAAATGGAGTAGGGGTGATTCTCAGGAAATGTATCAATAAGTGTGTAAAAACAACGGTTTAAGTCCTAAAAATTAGCTAAGTAGCTAAATAGTAACGTTGTTAACATTAAACTACAGAATTGTTAACATTAAAGATTTATTAGAATTCAAAAAATATAAAAAAGTCAATGCCCTTAATGTCTGACTTTTTTATATGGCCAAATTTCCCTTTTTTTCCAATTTTTAATTTTTTAGGTTAATTATTCATTCAGAGATTTTTTATTTTGTTGCGATTTCTCATAGGGTCAATTAGTATGCAGCTTAAATAAGGTTGTAATATAATTTTTTTTCTCAATCAAAAGTGTACCTTTAAAAGTTTAAGGAAATCATAATCTATAACAAGATTTATTCCTTACGATTTTATTTTATGTTATTTATATAAATTACACTTTTTTTTTAAATAATTTCCAAAATAATTATTTTTTATTTCTATTGATGGCAACGCTTTTTTGCTGTTTACATAAAAACATACTTCAATAATTCCGGCAAACTTCAAACATTATTGTATTGGAATTACCTTGTATTATTATATCATGGCTGCACCTATCCATAAGTTTTAATTAGTTTTAGATACAATTTTAATTAATTGTTTAATAAATATAAATTATATAATTAATTAGGAAAGAACAAAATATAATTCTAATTGAATAAATAATTGAATTATTGTAATATCAAATTAAATAAAACCTTTAATTGGAGCAAAACATATTTCCTGTTTTCGCTTAATTCTTCGTTTGAACAAATATCTTGCCACCTAGGAATTTAGTTTAAATTTATTAGCTAAAAACGAGGACCTTAAACAGCAGTTATTAAAAAAATTGAACTCAAAAACTCTTAATGTTAGAGTCAACGGCGATATATATTTTCATGTATTAATAGATTTGTATTGACGAGCTCTTTCAGAAGCTATCTTAAAAAAATATCTCATCTCTATAAATAAGTAATTTTTTACTGAAAATTCGAATGAAACTCTTAATAATTCTTGCAAAAAAAAAAACCGACTACAAAACAAATATAAGTGCATCAATTTTCAAATAAAAATTTAAAAGGAAGTTATCTGTAAGAACTAATACCAAAATCAAATACTTTTATACTTGTTGCTCTATCGTACATAGTTTTATACGTTCTGTACATTCAAATGTTTATCTATAACGGTTCAGCAGATAATGCCATATACGACAAATTACATCAGATATGAGGACACCCTTTATTTTTTTACACTTATTATTACTGACACAGTAATAAAAAGTAACGGTTCCAAAGATATGGCCATATAGGTTAAACAATGTCACCTAGGGGACACCCTTTAATGTACAATTTTAAATTAAACACTTATTTTAAAGGACAGATTCTTTGTAAATTTCAAATGTCTGTCTAAAACGGTTCAAAAGTTTGGCCATATGTATCAATTTACATCAACTATTTAGACACCCTTTATAATTTTAAATATTTATAAATGTTATTATACGGGACATAGTAGTGGAGATTCTGACTAATGTTCAACTGTTTGTCTATAACGGTTCAAAATATAGGGCTAGATAGGTAAAATTACATCAATTATGGGGACATCAATATATGGGGACACCCTTTAATTTTTAAGTTTATTTTTTATTAATTTCTGTTACTGGCAGCAACGGTGATATGCAGTTTTGTAAAATTTTAAAAGGGTGCCCTTTACGGTTCATAATACTCGTAAAAAACACGTATGTTGTATGGGGACACCCTTTAATTTTTAAAATTATGAACTTCTTTTAAAATGGGACCAATCTTTAAGCATTTCCTTTCTAATAAAGAATTTTTAAAATCGGTTCAGAAATGACTGAGTTCTGCGGGCACAAACATAAAAAAAGCAACATTCAGACGAATTTATAACCTCCTTCTTTTTTTGAAGTCGGTTAAAAAGAGAAGCCATAAAATAAAACTCATTTTAATTTATTTATTTAATTTTTTTGTTTAAAATTAGGAACATAAATAAATTTTTTTTGAACAGATTTGAAGGAAATAGGTCTTTAATATGTCATTGTTTTTTTTTCATAATTTATTTATTGTATCTTCAATATTTTTGAACTAACAATAATTACTCGTATCTTAAGTCTAAAATAAAATATTATTTTTAAGTACAGCCAGTGCTAGACAAAAATAATGTTTGTTTCACGGATTTTGCAATCATTTGCGGGTCATCCCTCTAATGTTCCGTTCAAATCTGTCCACAAAAAAAATTATGCAACTACACAAAGTGAGTTTTATGTTCTGACGGAAAAAATAAAATTCCTCAAAAATATTTTTTTATGACATCAAAATAAAATTCTTTTTTTAAAACTTTCATTTGAGTTTTTATATTTACGCTGAAAAATAACTGTTAACTATGAAAGAGCTTGTCAATACAAATCAATTAATATATGACAGTAGGTATAGATCTCCGTTGACTCTATCATAAAGACTTTTTGAGTTTAATTTTTTTGATAAGTGTTATTTATGGTCCCTGAAAATAACTGTTTTGGATAGATTTTTTTTATTTAGTTCTCCAAATAACTGTTATAAAATAATTCTTTGAAATCGGTAACTAATATTTACGGTCCCTGCTAAAAACAGTTGAATAGACTAAGTGGCTGTTCATATGGATTTTTACCAAACTGACCCCACACATGTACTCCCTTGATTAGGGCTTTTTAACTTTTTCATACCCAAATTGGCACTCGGTAGAGATGCTCACAGCCTCAGATACCTCATGAACTATTTTTCTATGACCTGTCAATATTGTTTTATGAAGTTTATTGACAATTTGTTTTTGGACGACCTAAACATATGGCCTGATTTGTGCTGGTATGTCCATAGCAAAAATCCGTAAAACTTTTCCTCTTTTCGGTCATTTAAATTAATGGTGTTGGTGTACTCAAGCCTTTTTTTATTATGGCTGACGGTTTTTTTCGACAAAAACATTTATTCAGCAATAAAATTCACTTTTCTTAAATTTGTCGTTAAAATTAAGGAGGTTGTTTATTTTCAATGGTTGTGCAAAGAAAGCAATCGTGAAGTTGTCATGGATTTTTTGGTAAAAGCAGTTGGAAAGAGTGATGGCAATGCGCATAAATTAAAAAAAATGAAGTAGTGCCTTTTTGACCTGACACAGCGGAGTAAATTTCACCATCACTCAATCCACTAGTCGATGTATTAAAAATAAAAATAAATTAATTAATAGATATAGCGTTGCCTGGCTTATCTGGCCTGCAGCTGATAGAAATCTGCTCGCAGTACCCACCTCTATCATGGGTTTTAACTCTCATTTGCCCCATTTCTACTCGTTTAAATTTACCTCCTTTAAATTTACCTTTTTTTAATCTCTATAAAATCTCTTATCATCCTCTTTTTTTCATATTTTTTTCCTGACAATTTTTTGACAATTTTTTTCAAAAGTAACCTCCTGTACAGCTGTTTTTAGGGTTGCATTATTACGTAATAGATATTTCTATTCTACACGTTCCTCTTATATGAGAATGCAAACCATTCAAGGGCACACGAAACGGTGTAACGCCCACCTGATTTATCAAAAAAATATAATTTATGTTTTTTGCCCAACAGAAAACAAATCATACAAAGTAGGACATTTTGTAGTTTATCCTTCAACTAATTGTTTTGTTGATGGCTTAGTTTTATAGTTTTGAATTTTTAACTATAAACTATAACTTAATCAATTATTCTATGCATTATGTTAGAATGCTAACTACTTTATTTATTTTATATGTATTTTTAATTTAAATAATCAAGACTCTCTTTTTATTTTCTTTAATGTTTGATTCCTTTTTAATAAACTTAAATAATTACCATTTCACAATTAACTTTAAAATCATTAAGCATTTGCTTGTAAGTCGATTTCCTTCTATTCCTTTTACTTAATAAACCTCTTACAGAAGAATGTTTTTCTACAGTTTTTTTTTCTCCAAGTTAAAACTGACATAGAAAATTTTCTATTTGAAATCAATGCTATTTGCTACATTTGGTTTTAATTAAAATTGACAAAAGGCGAAAAATGTTTTTTGCTTTTCTTCAATTTCATTACCCTCAACTAATTTCTCTTTTTTTCTTCATTTAAGCTTGCGGCATCTCAAATTAATGATTCTCTATTTTCACGTATTTTGTTAGTTATAAAAAAGATATTTGCTTAGTTTACATTGTAATTTAAACGTTATTTAAACTTCAAGCAGTGCACAGTAGGGCAGAATAACAATATTTTAGAAATAACTTAGCCGATTGATCCTTAATTTGACATAAATATAGAAGAGGAGTATCTAAGCTTTAGTTTTGACGGTGGACATTATTCACATGCCAGGGATGGCGCTATGTATTCTCATTTTTGGGTACCTTGCACCTGGTATTTTTTTAATTTTCGTTCGATTTTTAAATTATTGCCATATTTATTTCAAAGTGTTTCCAAATTGATCAAACTTTTATCAGTTTATGTTACTGATTTATATTAAGTTATGTTATGCTACTGTTATGTTAACATAAAGTGTGATAAATATGGGAATACTCATATTTAAAAGCACATTTTTGCACGCAATAAATATATTGAGCTGAATCTTTTTTTGAGTGATAGCAGACTACTATTTATATACACAATAAAAATATAATAATAGAAAAAAATTTCAAAAATGTAAATGTAAAATATAAATTTCGAAAATTTGGAAAAAATGGTCCAATTTGAGGAACATAAAATATGAAATATGCAACAAAATTTTTATTAGTTGAATGATTCAAATGAAATCTTTTATACATACGTAATTAGTCAGTGAAAATTAAATTGCAAAAAAATCCCCCAATTCCCAAAATAAAGATAAAAAGTCCCAAAAATGGAATTTTTTAGACTTTTGCCCATAAACTGAACTAGGGATTGTAAAATACTTTAAGCAATAATTAGGATATGTAAGTTTAGTACAGAAGACTTCTTTTTCAGATCCCAGTTTTGGGATTTTAGAAGATATAGGCTAAAATCAAAATTTCGATGTTAATTAGGTCAAATCTTCCACAAGGGAGATCAATTTTACAGGAAATTTGATTTAAACGTACGTTCATAGTTAGCTTACACAAAATTATAAAATTTGTATACACCCAATTCTGTTTATACACGGTCTTTTTTTACACGGTTTTGATTAAACACGGTTGGAAAATAAAAAAATATTTTTTTTTTACACGATTTTATTCCATTTAGCACGATTCAAAATTATTTGGGCTTTCTTAGCAAATAAAGGATTTTCCCTTTAAGAATATTATAATTAAAAAAAATAAATAAAAATCAAGATCTGTGAGTATAAGTATAATTCGTTGCAATATCTATAGATAAAATCTCGAAAATTGTAATTTTATATTTAAATAAATAAGTACTAAGATGTATATATAAAGAAAAAAAAATTATTTGGGTTTAGATTTTTTTTGTAAAATTTAAGTTTTGCGAAATATTTTTATATCAAAAATTTAGAGGAATTCCCTTTTTGTGCATACAAGAATTTTTCCTTGCTAGAGCAATTGAAATGTGTTAATATTTTGTGAACTATCAAAGATCTCTAAAAGAAGACGTCGAAAACTACAAATAAAAAACTACAACGTAAAGCCATTTGTTTAGAAAACAAAATTGAAATTTTAGATCGCCTTCGAAATGGAGAAGGCTCAACATTTCTTGGCTAAATGTTCGGTTTAAACGAAGTCACAGTAAGAACTATAAAAAAATTAAAATTCAATTAGGCAATCGTTGATTTCTGGAACGAAACTATCTGTTAAGTCTTCATCATACACTAGGGATGCAAATAAACGGTGCAAATACACATTATATGTATTTACATGCATATATGTACATATGTGTAAATATAAACATGATTTCTTTTCCTCCTTTTTCACTAATTTTAATAGGTTTCAGAGATAAGGAACCAATCACCTATTTGTGTACATGATCAATGTCTTTTTTTACACGGATTTTTCTGAAACCAATCTACCGTGTAAAAACAGAATTAGGTGTATATCCTTTATAAACATTTTTTTGTATTTAACAAAAAGATTGATAGCCCTTTTTAGGCTAAAATACACAAAAATTAAATTATTTTGGAATTCTTAAACTGAAAATCGTCTAGTTTTCAACTCAGAAAAGATATATCCTTGAAATTTTGCCACAACGTTTTATTTTGCTCGCTCATTAAGAATAAAAATTTAACCAATTTTCTGAAAATTGTATTTATATACCCTTCGCTATACTAATGCTGGATATTGTGTTACCCTCTAATGTTTATTTGAAAATTTTTTGTAAATTTTTTTGGAAAATTTTTTGTAAAAATTTTTGAAACTTTTTTTAATTTTTTTTTGTAATTTTTTTTTAATTTTTTTAATTATTTTGGAAAATTTTTTTCTCAAAAGTTTTTAAAATTTTTGTTTTTAAATCTTTTTTAAAAATAAGGAACTTTCTGCAATCTACATATATTGCGTTAGAAAGGTCAGTCTAAAGCAGAAAAATCCTTAAAAAAATTAAATGCTTCTGGTTACCAGTGAGCACTCTGGGGGTCTATTGGATACATATATATGTATGGCTTTTTATAAAGGATTATATACTAATCTGTATGCACTCCTTGGTACCTTGATCTAATATTTATTCAACAAAAGGGTGCATTAAAACCAAAAAAAAAAAAAATTGCAAAACGTTAAAAAATAGGTGAGCGTGGTTTTTTTCCGCATCCTGTATAGGAATGATCTGATGTTGCTGAAGTGCAATCCCAAAGTATTCGAAACTATGCCGGCAGATTGGTGGGCTTCTGTATTTCGTCTAGTGCCTTGGCAAAAACATTACTACCCGAACACGGACAGATTGACATCGCTTAATCAACTTTTCTATGTATAAGGATCCAGAATATATATACATTACGGGGTCGGAAATGAATGTTGTAGAAATTATACACGGAATGACAAACTTATATATACCCTTACCAACTGCGGTGAAGGAAATAATGATCAATTTTAATTTCAAAATGTACGCTCACTTTAAAACATAATTTATTAGATTAATATAACACTTTAATACCTATGTAAAGGGTGTTTTTAACAGAGGTATAGAACTTAAGGTTGCAATAAAACAACGATGGATTATTCGATGGACATGAATTTTATTTATCCGAAAGATAATCTTGTGGCATTACATTTTAAATATGATTTCTGGCATATGACCGCCACGTCTGGCGCGGATGTAGTCCAATCTGGACATCCAATTTTCGATGACTTTTTCCAACATTTGTGGCCGTATATCGGCAATCACACGGCGAATGTTGTCTTCCAAATGATCAAGCGTTTGTGGCTTATCCGCATAGGCCTATGACTTTACATAGCCACACAGAAAGTAGTCTAGCGGTGTTAAATCACAAGATCTTGGAGGCCAACTCACAGGTCCAAAACGTTAAATTGCACTATTTGCAAGCACTATTGCACTATTTGCGAGCGTTGTTGAGGCATGAGTCTATTCATGATGAATTGTCAAGCCAAACTGAGAATAAATCACTTGACAGCTGTTAAATCGGTCACCATCTTGAAAAGTAATGCCAACTTAAAGTTCTATACCTCTATAAAAAAACACCCTTTACTAACTGGACCTTTAAGACCAATGTGTAATTTTTGTGATCAAACAAAAATTGAAAAAATGCCAAGCTCTAAAAAATTTGCAGAAGCCAGGTACCTACCTTTGAGACCACAATACAATTAATATAAAATATTATTTAATTACTGATTTAAGTTTTTAATATTCAAACTGATATTTTCATTAGAAATATATATTTTCAAAATAATTTTAATATTTTAAATAAGAGAAAAATTAAAAAAATAAAATAATATTAATAATTTATTAACATCATTTTATTCCCTTACAAATAGAGGGTACCCGCCGTCAAAACTTAAACTGAGATACTCCTCTGCTATTTTTATGTAAAATTTTGGATAAATCGGCCTAGCTCTTTATAAATAACCAAAATAAATTACCAAAATCTTTTGATTCTGCCCCACTGTGAATTTAAGTTTGGTGAATAAAAAACTTTATTTGTATTGTGGGTGGAGAAAGGTCCTTTGGGGTTGATTTGTGGTTTAGCAATTTTTTTTAGTAAAAAGAAAATAAATTAAAATGATTTTTTTTTAATTTCAGCTTTTTACAATCAACTTACATATATGTACATACATATACATATATTTTATATATAATATTTTTTAAATATTAAAATCATCAAAATGGTGATTGATGATGGCCCTTACAATGATGTCCAATGAATTTTTACAGAATAGAAACTATAGAAATGTCAAACAGGGTATTGCAAGCACCCATTTTTTGTTTCTTTTTATTTTCATTGACATCAACTTAAGTATTATTTATCCCTTTTTAAAGCTTACGAAAATGCTAAACATGTATATCGTTACCTTAATAGGGAAAGGCTCTAACTCAGTTTTTTTGAAACGAGTTTTTTTTTCATATTTGTATAGATGATCTTATTGAAAATAAAAAAATATTGTTACAGTATTAAAACGCTAGAAGACTTTAATCAAACAATGCATTAAAAAATAATACGCGACTATCAAACTGTAATTTTTGTTAAGTTTTTCCTCTTCTGTAAAGTAGGAAAAACGTTAGTTAGGGCCGTTCTATATTGAGGTATCGATAATTATGTATGTTTTCTTTTTTACTCAATAAACTCATTGTAGGAAAATTCAAAAAACGTCGACATGTTTATATTTAAGAAAAAAAAAACATACACAACTTTTTATCTCCACCCCTCAAATGGATTCATGTTGTATTTTGTGCGGTAAATGACAATTTTTAAATGTCTTAAGACTTTGAATCTCCTCTAATGAAATTTTGTGGTTTTTAATGAACGTTTTTAATGACTAAAAAGCTGAATTAAATGAAAAAATTATACAAAAAGAAAAAAAATTGTATGTCTGCCATATAACAAACCCCAGAAAAAAAATACGTAATTCCTTTTCTTCGTCTATTTTATTCCTGTTCTTAATGTTAAATTTAATGTCCTTTATAAAAGTATAAAAATAATATAATAATAAAAAAACTCGAATAGAAAAAGCTCAAAGCAAATATCAACTTAAATACATACTCGTATATTCATAAGTAAATCTTAGAATCCTACACATTTTCAGCTTCTTTTCATTATGAAATAATTATAATCAAAATTTTTTGTTTTGAGAATTTCTTTACAGCCACAAAAGAATTACTTGAATAATTATAAAAAAAAGAGAAAATGGAAACGGAAAATTCATTACAAAAAATGAAATATATGTTCTCCTATTAAATGCATATTTGTCTTTCCTCAGACTTCTATTATATCTTTGTAAACTGTCCTTGTAAGTGTATGTGTGTAATTTTTTCATGCCTTGCCTTCTATTTAATTTTGTATAAAAAAAAACTTTGTTATTGTGTCCTTTTAAGTATGTAGTTATATGAATTCGCACCCTTATTTTTTGTACAGGACTTAAATAATGCTAATAAGCTTTTGGTATTATTTACATCCCCTTTTAATGCTTTTTTATATTGAATGTTCTTTTTATATAAATTTTAAATTAAATTTTAAGTTAAAGTAAGAAGTAAGAGCTAAAGGAGCTTACCGAATTTTCTCTAAAATAGTTGATGTGCTAACTTTCAGCATACAAGTGAAAATGCCAATAACATTACTCTTTACTAGAACATAATATTTCCTACTGATGCACTATGCTAAACAAAAAATATCACATTGCATTACGTTTTTTCAGGGGTTCAATGCTAGTCATGTCGATTTAAGTAATAATAATTACTTTTGCAGTATTTTTCCGAAATGCTAAATTGTATCGTTAATTAATTCATAACACTTATTTCACAGTATGGATTAGATACAAAATATATAATGATCTTGCAGCAGACTTTAGGAAATTTCAAAAGATCTTTAAATATTGAATCCAAAGTCAGTCACCATACCCACACACTTAAAAAATATTCCACCGATATTGCAGTAATATGGTTTTACCAAATTCTCACCTCAAGAGAACTATCAAGGGGAAGTAGAAAGTAACAAAAGATTTAACCACTTTTACCAAACAAAGTTAAAAACCCTGTGAGAATTATTTACGTAGTGCTGTCTGAAAATAATCATTATAAAAGAAAAGCTTGCAGAGAAGGAAAATAGCTCCAATCTCGTTTGTAATTCGTTAGACCAGGGAATTTTCCTAGCTACAGCTTGAATTTGAATTGTTTGAATTAAAACTTGCCACATGGAAAATAAGGATTACAGAGTTTAGATGCATCACGAAGCAAAGGGTATTTTATTTCATTTTGTTTTATTTTAAAGCTTTATTATATCGAAAAATCATTTTAAATTTTATGTTATTGCCAGCTCAAGAACGGTGAAGATTTTTGTATCTTGTAGAGCTTCTGTCGTTGCGCATTCTTAAAATAGGCTCGATACTACGAGCACACATATAATAAACGCCATGACATTTCGAAGAATTGCTGACGATGTTGCTTTTTTAACTTTTATGTACAGGAAGTTTTTTGATACTACTGGGTCATTCCATGTCAAATTTTAACATTTCAGATTTTATTGAAACTTCTTTATATATATTCCTTGACGCCCTGAACCCAAATATATTTAAAAAAAATCTCAAATCAGTTTTTTAGATATAAATTTGCGATCTAAGCTGAAGACTGCATCGTACACTCATTGCGGAAGGCGTTATACACAATAAAAGTGTGGACAACATCAGCATCTTTACTGATGGTTCTCTTATGAACGGTAGAGCAGGTGTATACGGGTGTGAGCTGAACTAGTCCTGTAGTCTGCGTACGTATCTGTTTACCAGGCAAAATGGCTTAGGCTGCTTCCTGCGTTGGATCACCTGCTGGAATGTCGGGTGCAGGGTAGAATGTTCGTCCAAGGATCGCATTGTAATTAATAAACCGGTTATAAAGCGTATGAGGCAGATAAACGTGTACTCCAAACTAGTGCTGCAATGTGTTTTAAAACTTAACAGATGTGCTTCAGTTAATGGGGTAGCATTGCTGTGCGTTAAGGGCCACACAGAGGCACATCTAGCAATGAAGCAGCAGACCACTTACAAAAGGGGGATTTATGTGTTCCAGAACCCAGAGTAGCGCTGGGTAATCGCATAATGTGAGCTGAGGTCATATAATGTGTGGACTCTGTAAACCTGAAAAGGTGGAAGGAGACCATACGTGTAGACTCGAATGGTGCTCAAAAGCCCATGGGCAGGAAGCCCAGTAGGGTACTCAAATACAATAGAAGTACTCTAAGCAGTATAACTGCATTGGTGACAGGTCATGAAAACCTCAAGTATCATTTAGCCAATATGAAAATTGAAGAAGATAATACTTACGGATTGTACCTGTAGGAGGCTGAAACGGTAGCGCACATTGTGTGTGAATGTCCGGCACTGGGTAGCATAAGACTTAAGACCACTAGTAGAAGCATGTTAAATGTCGACGCCATGGGGACCTGAGCCTTGAACATAATCTACCAATTACTAGAGACTGCCGACAGTTACCAGTCGACAGTCTGAAATCACTAGTCAAGATTAAAGGCTGGTTGTAGCACGAGACTCTATGAGGGTAAGGGTGACATATATTCATAGAAAAGGGAATGGGGTGGAAAAGGGAATGGGGTGGAAAAGGGACCCGTTAAGGAAGTAGTTTGCTTCGATATTCCCTCTACATTAAATTAAAAAATAGGATTGACAACAACGTGTTTCTAACAACAATATGTTTCTAACAACAATATGTTTCTAACAACAATATGTTTCGAACAACAATATGTTTCTAACAACAATATGTTTCTAACAACAATATTTTGTATTATTTTTAATAATAATATGGATTGGCTACAACCACGTAATTTAGTAATAATACTTTGCTCTTTGCGTGTGGAATCTATCGGTTGCTGTTTTATTATTAAGGTAATAAGATGTAGGTAGATGAAAATTGGTTTAATAATTGCGCTCATGGTTACGTATGGATGAAATTTAAAATGCTCAAACACTTAACAACTACGAGAGGCGGAGTACTACTAAAATTTGCAACCATAAAACGGTTTAGTTATAATTATCGCCTTTTTTACAAGTGAACTCAAAGGCAATTTTCCCATAAATCTGTAAAATAACGTTTAAACTTTCAAATTCAATTAAAGTTTAAAACTTCAAAATAGTTTTGCCAATAAAAGTACTAACAAAAAATTGATTGTTACATTTAAGAAATCTAAAACCGACTTAAACTTTTCTCAAACATGTTAAGAAAATTGTTGCAATAATAGCAATAATGCAAAATAAGCAAGTTTAAACTTGTATTTTGCTTAAGAATACTCGAAAAGAAGCATAAATCTCTTAATGCCTTGTCCTTTGGAAAACATAATTTTTAAAAACTTTTTCTTTCGCAATGTTTTTGAATAAATTGTTTAAGTGTTCGAAGATGTTGCAAAAAAAAAAGTTCAAAGTAACTTTTTATTTTTTCACAATGCAACTTTTGCACTTAAGTATAAAATGTAAAAAAAAATAAAATTTAGAGAAATAAGACACGTCATAAGTATCAGAAATTATTAGTCAAAGAAAATAATATTTTAATATCCATGGCTATATGTATAAATTTAATGAAAAGTATTGAATACTTTTATTTAGGAAAAACAACAACTACTCTTAAAGTTTATTTGTTTACTTTAGAACTGAAGCATATTTTATATGACAACCAGAAGTTAACCGAAAAAGCATTTTAAAATAAGCTGTAAAAAATATACTTTGTACGCCAAATTATTTTTAAGTTTTTTTTATTACTTTCAAGCATAAAAGTATATATCGTTAGCTATAATACAAGAAGGCGTAATGGACATAAAAATTAAAATCGATTTATTCATTATTGGGTAATTCCACGTCAAATCAACAAGGCACTCAAAATGACTACTTCAGATTTTATTGAAACTTTTTTATTTATATTCTTTGACTCCCTGAATCCAAAAATGATTTTAAAAAAATTCTATCTCTTACAGTTTTTCCGCTACACAGTTATCAAAATTGAAAATTGTCGCTTTTTTGCATATGCGCTCGAGGATTAAATCTATTCTAAATCCAGTTCTATAAGTCGTAGAAAGTAATAATTGAGTAATAGCTCATTTTAAAGGGTATTTTATACGCTTTAATTTGGTATCAATAATGAATCAGGAAATTTTTTAAAAAATTTTTTTCTGATATTTAAAAAAAAGTTTTATTAAAATCTTTGAGATAGTGTCTTTTAATGAGTACGCCATAAAAATTTCAGAGTGGGACCATGGTGGGATCAGAAGTTATGTTAAAATAAATTAGTCAAGTGCGAGTTAGACTCACACACTTAGGGTTCCGTACCATGTTTAGTACAACTTTAAAAATTCAAGTTGTTAATTTTTTCATGTCTTATGAGTCACTCTTTAATTTTAAAATTAAAGAAATAATTCCATCACCGTTGGAACACACTTTAAATTTTAGCAATTTTTGTTATAGCGGCCATGGTAATACACTAACTACAGAAATATACATGCGCCTACCTATTGTGGTTCAAAAAATAAGGTAATATACGTGAAAACATGTCACTGATGAAACACCCTTTATATAGTAGTAATTGTTACAGCGGCCGAAGTACAACATAAAGAGTAAACATTTAAAGAGTCTACTTATTACAGTTCAAAAAATAAGGCTATTTACGTACAAATCATGTCTCTGTCGGAACACCCTTTAAATTTGTTATTTTCTATGTTGGCCATGGCAATTCTCTTTGTATGAATATATCAAGAGTCTACCTATTACTATTAAAAAAATAAGCTACTATAAGTGAAAAACATGTCACTGTCAGAACACCCTTTAATTTTTAGTAATTGTCATAACGGCCATCGGAACACATCTTCTATACAAACTGGAAGAGTCTACTTATTACGGTTCAAAAAATATGTCGTTATACATGCAAAACACGTCCCTGTCGAAAAACCCTTTAAATTTTTATTGTTTTTATAGGGATCATAGTGATACACCATTTGTGAAAATTTCAAGACTCTATCTATTATGGTTAAAAAATTAGTTAATGTGCATACAAATCACGTCACTGTCGGCACACCCTTTAATTTTTACTATTTGTTATAGTGGTCATAGTAATACACCTCCTGTAAAAACTTCTAAAGTCTACCTGTTATCGTTCAAAACTTAGGCCATATACATACATGCAAATCACGTCACTATCGGAAAACCCTTTAATTTTATGTTTAATATTGTATACTTGCTTATAACGCGAACATAGTTTAAATCACTGTAAAATTTAAGTGGTTGCTTTATATAGCTCAAGAAATAAAGATATAAAGGCAAATAACACGTCACTTTCGGAACACCCTATAAGTTTTAGTATTTGTTGCTATAGTGGCCACAGTTATACGCCTTCTGTGAAAATTTCAAGAGTCTACCTATTATGGATCAAAACTTAGGCCTTATATATGCAAATCACGCCACTATCGGAACACCCTTTAATTTTTATTTTTTTATAGTTATTTATACAGTGAACTAAGTTTTAATTACTGTTTGTAAATTTCAAGTGTATCCCACCTATAGTTCACGAAATATGCACATATTCGTGAATAACACCTCTCTATCGGAACACCTTATAAAATTTAGTATTTGCTACTATAGCGGCCAGAGCTATACACCTTCTATGAAAATTTCAAGCATCTACTTATTATGGTTCAAAACTTAGGCCTTATACATGCAAATCACACCACTATCGGAACACCCTTTAATTTTTAGTTTTATTTTTTTATAGCTGTTTATATAGTGAACTAAGTTTTAATAAGTCTTTGTAAATTTCAAGTGTATCCCACCTACAGTTCACGAAATATGCACATATTCGTGAATAAGACCTCTCTATTGGAACACCCTATACGTTTTAGTATTTGTTGCTATAGCGGCAACGGCTATACGTCATCTGTGAAAATTTCAAGAGTTTACCTATTACGGTTCCAGAGATAAAAGGCGCTGACAGACGGACAGACATTGTAGCGAAAACAATAGGATTACGTTTTTACACTTTGTGTACGGAACCCTAAAAACTACATTTTTTAGTTTTAAGGAATATTTCTTACCTTTATTACCCAGTTTATTAAACAATTTCTATTTTTTCAGTTCATGATGGGTCAAAATTAAGTTTTTTTTAATATAACTTTTGATGCCACCATTGTCCCAATCTGAAATTTTTATGGCGTACTATTAAGCCAAGTTAAAAAACATATGTAAATTTAAAAAAATTAAAAGACACTAACTCAAAGATTTTTATAAAACTTTTTTTTAAATATCAGAAAAAAATTTGTTTAAAAATTTCCTGATTCATGATTGATACCAAATTAAAGCGTAGGAAATACCCTTAAAAATGAGCTATTACTCAACTTTCTATGACTTACAGAACTGGATTTAGAATTTATTTAATCCTCGAGCGATATGCAAAAAAGCGACAATTTTCAATTTTGATAAATGTGTAGCGGAAAAACTGTAAGAGATAGAATTTCATGTTTGGATTCAGGGAGTCAACGAATATAAAGAAAAAAGTTTCAATAAAATCGGGAGTGGTAAATTTGAAAACATTTTTTTTGGTTGATTTGACTTGGAATTACCCTATTATGAATTCCATTAACCTACAAGGCTTGACAAAATTTTACACCTTCTGGGATCAAAAATTACGCTCTTATTAACATAAAACAAAGGTACGTTTAGAATAGTATGCTTTTTATTTTATAAAGTTTTTTGCTTCTCCTGTAAAATTAAATTTTGGTTAGTTACGTCTTTTGGCATTTTCGCTAACTATATGTTTATTGTAAGTAGAGCGTATATTAATAAGGACCGCCAAATGAAAAAAAACTTTTTAATTTAGCAGAAGCAGTAACTAACAAACTGATAAAAGCATTGAAAAGTAACGATAAATTAAGAGAAAAGTTTTTTAAAAGAAATATTTTCTTCATCACAAAATAAAAGAAAGAAAAAGTAATGCATACTTTATGGCTGAACAACAAAATGCAATTATTTGCACAATTTTAGGGTCAATTTAATGGCGAATGCGCTAAAACAATGTCAAAGGAATATCGCCGTTTGAAATTATTCAATATACTGTGTAGTGTAGTAAAATGATGGTTCTGTTGAGTCCTTCTCTAATTATTTGATTGTATTTTCTTTTTGTTTGTTTATATTCAAGATGCATGAGCTTTAGCTGTATTTATAGTCTCTAGTTTTAACTTGGAAAATTATCATAAATTGTATATTTATAAGAAATTGATGAATAAAAAGTTTGATGTCCCTAATTTTCTAACCACATTTTTAGTGTACGATATACCATGCTTTTTCCCCCAATTTAGTACAGATATTTAGAAGTTGGGCTTATTAAGGACAACATAAAACTCTTTAGTTTCCGCTCTTTAAAGTTTTTTAGTCCATATAGAAATAAGTTTATGGCGTATTGTTATTTTAGAATAGCTTATTTTAACATAAGGGAACTAGCGACCAAGTATCATTGAATAACTCAAAATACTGGTAAAGAAAATATAAAAAGATAATAAAATAAAGAAAAAGTGTTTGCTTAATATTTTTTGTAAAATAATTTCTCACCAACCTGATCACCTATAAATTGTAATGAAATAATTTTTCGTATTCTATTTCTCTATAAATGTGATTTAAATAGAAAAACAATTACAATTGAAACTACCTTGTAGATACCCTAGGAGGAATGGAACTAACCCATGACTTGTCAGGTACTAATTCTAAAGTAATAGGGGCCGCACAGAGGGTTATTTTGCCAATCTAGCCGGACATTAGGCCAAAAATTAATTTTGAGAAATATAAAAATGTAAGTACGCAGTTTGACAGATAACAAAATTCTGCATATAGTGAATTTTCAAGGCTTTTACTTGAGATTTGTCGTTTTGAACCACTTAAAATCAGGAAAGTTGAGTAAATCGCATACGTTTTTATTGACTTTAAACGATTTTGAGAGGTTTGCATTATATTTTTGGTGGCTAAACGAATAAAGATTTTGTATTGATTTTTTGTTCTGTGAAAGGATTTCTTAGTAACTACTTATTTTAACTTTTAGAAATTATTTTTTTTTTTTTAATTTTTAATGAAAAAAAATTTTGTTCAAAATTAAAAGAAGTTTTTTTTTTTGTAAAATTTTTTGTCGTAAAAAAAGGTTAAAAGCTTTTTAAGAGTGATCTCCATCGCGATCCTAAAAATGTTATATATCACTATAAAATTTACGATCTTTACTTTTATACTGTGTTTTCCCTTTTCTTATTATTTAGTCCTTGATAATGATATCCGATGGATATCGAAATATTGGAAGAAAAAAAAATAAAAATATTTGTTTTTATAAATAATATACTGGCCTCAAGCTTGACCATTTTCTTTTTAATTTAAACAATATTGATAAGGCTGAACAAAATACTAAATATTATGTGAAAAAAAAAATGTTTGCGTTTTTGCGCCATTTTTTTTTTGCGATTTTTTTTAAATTTTACCTTTTTATGTTTTTTCTTATCTTGCATAGGTAAATACGAGTAAGAAACCTTTTTATATTCATAAAATATTTTGGTTTTTAATAACTGAAGGTAGATGTTTTTTATTTAAATCATTACATCTGACACTGTTATTACAAAAAACAATTTAAATATCAAAAGAGATATAGACGTACATGCCCTTTCTTTCAGACTATCTAAGACTAAGACTATCTAAGCAAAATTGCCGCATTTGGAGTGAAGAGCAACCAGAAGCCGTTCAAGAACTGCCCATGCATCCCGAAAAATGCACTGTTTGGTGTGGTTTGTACGCTGGTGGAATCATTGGACCGTATTTTTTCAAAGATGCTGTTGGACGCAACGTTACGGTGAATGGCGATCGCTATCGTTCGATGCTAACAAACTTTTTGTTGCCAAAAATGGAACAACTGAACTTGGTTGACATGTGGTTTCAACAAGATGGCGCTACATGCCACACAGCTCGCGATTCTATGGCCATTTTGAGGGAAAACTTCGGAGAACAATTCATCTCAAGAAATGGACCGGTAAGTTGGCCACCAAGATCATGCGATTTGACGCCTTTAGACTATTTTTTGTGGGGCTACGTCAAGTCTAAAGTCTACAGAAATAAGCCAGCAACTATTCCAGCTTTGGAAGACAACATTTCCGAAGAAATTCGGGCTATTCCGGCCGAAATGCTCGAAAAAGTTGCCCAAAATTGGACTTCCCGAATGGACCACCTAAGACGCAGCCGCGGTCAACATTTAAATGAAATTATCTTCAAAAAGTAAATGTCATGGACCAATCTAACGTTTCAAATAAAGAACCGATGAGATTTTGCAAATTTTATGCGTTTTTTTTAAAAAAAAAGTTCTCAAGCTCTTAAAAAATCACTCGTTACTTTACACCCCAGAATTCGCCTATTTGAGAGAATATTACACCTGTCATATAAACTGACGGTGAAAAAATGGCCAATAAAATCTGATGCGGACAAAGCCATTGTTAACGCGAGGAAAAAAATATCCAAGAAAAATTTAGAAGTGACTTAATGCTAATAGTGGGTGTACCGAAATCTGGATTTGGAAACACCAACGATGGTAACAGCAGAAGATTTTTTTCCAATCCTGAATTAGCTGCAGAAATTGAGTTTGATTTCATATGCCGAAGGTTATTATTGAAGTAATATAAAGTGGGCACAAAATCGAAATGCACGAGTTTGCCGATTATTGCTTAGATACTGCAAAACTTTACTTTTCTCTATATAAGTGGCATCCTATGACACCTACAATGCACAAGATTTGAATACATGGTTCAACCGTTATGAACGAGGCATTGTTGCCTATTGAGCTGTTATCAGAAGAAGCGACTGAGGCACGAAACAAACATTTCTGGCTTTACAGGCAGAATTTTGCTAGAGAGTTTTCAAGGGTTCAGTGTTACATCATAAGCTTTTGCTAAGTTTTGACCCATCTTTAGTAGGCCCACTTCAAAAAAACGTCATTACCTTTTACGAAAGAAGCAATTTCTTTCATGTTTCCACCTGTACTTAATGCTGAAAAGGATTCAGATTCGGAAGAGGTCTTTGAAGAATCAGACGGAGAACCATGGCACTCATCATCATCTTAATGCAAAGTAGAAGTTGTTTTAAATAAATTAATTGTTATAATTTTAAATAAAATTTATTGTTAGAATCATAAATAAGTTATTACTATGAATAAATTAATTATTTTCTGATAAATAAAATACTATTAAGTAACAAATTACAAAAATATTTTTTTAATAATATTCTTGCGAGGCGGGGAAAGCTTAAAAATAAATATTTTTAGGAAATTGGCAAAAAAATAAAAAAAAAATTTTCACAGGGACGTTTCGGGAGTGGGATTGGAGGAATACCTCCCCCTACCCATGAAAATAAATTTTTATGGTTTTAAGAATTATGAAATCCATTTCTTTTAGTAATTACGTTATATTTTCAAATAATTTTTTATTTCACCACCCACTAAAGGTGGCAGGGCTAAAATTATCATTTAAGAATCTCTTGAGTCCAACTTTAAGTTTTTCAACATTCTTTGACCTTAACAGTTGTAATTGCTAAACAAAATGACGGGAAAATCAAAAAAAAACTTGCATTTTTCAGAGGTAGGATTAGTTATTCCACGGGGAACTTTTTTCTCTTTGGTCCCATTTTCTTTAATGTTTTATAGCTTTAAATGCCTATGACCATTTTCTGCAAAGTTTCATTAACCTAGGGGCACTCAGTACATTGTTAGACCCAATATAAGCTAAAAAAAAAAAGTTATGTCCGGATAGATTGGCAAAATAGCACTACGTGGGCCGTTTCGAGTTCGAATACTTTATATGTGGGAAAAGGGGCCACTTTTACATGGAATTAGCCTAGGAGGGTTCAATTGCCACTTTTAGCTCTGGGCACCAATCCTACCAATATTTGTTGACACTGTGCACGTTTTAATAACGTTATACCAGAAAAATTTAAAGACTCTAATATTAGCGTTCCTCTTGTATTCAAAATGCTAAGCCCTATGTTCGAATACCGTCAATTGTAACCATCTATGCAATTATTAATAAAAATATTGCTAACATATAATTTGAGACATTCGGTTCTATAATTATTTTACAATGCATAATTTCCATATAAACTAAATATGATGCTTACAACTAAACACCACCCAAAGTAGATACATAGATCCGAAAAAGGCTGTAACGCTCCGTACATTCTGCTGGTATCTAAAATAATTTTTTTTCCATTTGTTCTTTAAAATTAATCATCTCATTTGTAAAAAAATTCTTTCAGATTAGAAAATAATTTTCAAAAAGTCATTTGAATTTGTAATTTTTTAAGTTATGCAAAATAACCATATACGGACACCACTACGTCATAAAAGACCAAACAAAAAAGACCCCTGTCTCCCAGTTTTTCACTTTCGCGGCTACATAAGCGCTACCTAAACGGTGTTAAGAATCATTCCTAGGAAGTTCATATATTCTAGAAAGTTATTTATTGAGATCTTAGGTTCATTTTTGTAGTTGATTGTTTCCTTGAATTATGAACGGTTTGCTACCTATGGACCTGAACAGGGGAAAAAAGGTAAAAAAAGATTGAATTTTTTAAAGTTTTTGCGATTTTGACCTTGAAGATGAATTTTTTTTGATTTTATATGTTAACAATTTTTGTTCTTTATGACAAGAGCTACAACTTTGCCTCAGAAAGTATATCAAAATTCCAAACGTTTGCAAAATATGAGCTTGAGTAAATGATCATTTTTTGCAAAAATGACATCGAGGCCCCACATCTTTGAGGGCCCATAAAAAAAACCTGGATGACTTTGGGCAAAACTGGGATACTGGGGTCTTTTTTTTTGGTCTTTTCTCATGTAGTGGTGTCCGTATATGGTCATTTTTTCCGTGTTGCACTGTGATGTTAAATATAAATTTACAACTAAATTGTATAAGTCATCGGTAAAACTGTGTAAACCACTTAACATTTCTTACAGTGTAATCCACTGAACATTATAGTCTTATACAATATTTTTATTTTTTATAAAGCCTTAAATATCGCCTTAGCTGCATTCGTTGCTGATAAAGGATGACATTTAATATTTTAAATTTGTTTTCTAACATTTATGCTTACAGGTCTTTAAGAAGAAATAAATCTATTTTTCTGATCCTTTTTGTTTTTCGTATACTAAATCTTAACATTTAAAATCAAATATACCCTTTCGGTTTTAATACGCAATTTTCTCTCACATTTTTTATACAAATTAAACCATAAATCACACATAGAAAATAAATATTTAGGCATTAGTTTGATTTTGGGTTTAGCCAATAAACATATTTGTCAGTAATGAATTATAATTTATAAAAATATCTAAAACAAATAAATTTAATAGACATTTGTTAAAAATTATTCAAAAATATTGAATTACTTAAAAAAACTGTATGTATATAAATTGCCAGGGGTTAAAATTATAAAATGTGAAAAATTAAAATATGCTTTTACAAGTAAGAATTATTTTTGTTTCTATTATTTATTGAATCTTTAATATATCGGAACTACAAATGAATATCCATATCTTAAGTCTAAAAGAAAGTACAAAATAATAAAAAAAATATTTTTATTTCATAAGTTCTAAGACTTAACTTCATTCTATAACGAGATAAAACTTATTTAGATGTAACTAGAATATAATGCATTTTCTGGATAGCAATATCCGTATTTAGCATTCTTTAGTATCTATCTACGAGTTCTATTGTAATCATTTTTATTTTCAACAACAACAATTGTTATCATTTTTAACCGACTTCAAAAAAAGAAAGAGGTTATAGGTTTGTGCCCGCAGAACTCAGTCATTTATGAACCGATTTGAAAAATTTGATTGGTCCCATTTCAAAAGGAGTTCAGAATTTTGAAAATTAAAGGGTGTCCCCATACAACATATGTGTTTTTTACGTGTATTATCAACCGTAAACGGCACCCTTTTAAAGTTTAAAAAAACTGCTTATTACTATAGCTGCCAATAATAGAAATTAATAAAAAAATACACTTAAAAATTAAAGGGTGTCCCCATATGTGACGTCAATTTTAATATATGAACCATTTGAACCATTGTAGACAATCACTTGAAAATTGGACAGACAGAATGTCCCAAATTTATAATCAGAAAATAAATATTTATTATTAGAAGTTAAAGGGTGTCCCAATAGTTGATGTAATTTTATGTATATTGCAAAACTTTTGAACAGTAACATAGAGACGGTTGAAATTTACAAAGAACCTGTATATCTAAGTCCTTTATAACATCAAGTATATAATTTAAATTTGGAAACTAAAGGGTGTCCCCATATTTTATATAATTGTACCTATCTAGCCTTATCTTTTGAACCGTTATAGACAAACACTTGAAAATTAGACAGAATCTCCACTACTATGTCCCGTATAATAAATATTTAAAATTATAAAGGGTGTCTCAATAGTTGATGTAAATTAATGCATATGGCCAAACTTTTGAACCGTTTTGGACAGACATTTGAAATTTACAAAGAATCTGTCCTTTAAAATAAGTGTTTAATTTAAAATTGTATATTAAAGGGTGTCCCCTAGGTGATATTTTTTAACCTATATTGCCATATATTTGGAACCGTTACTTTTTATTGCTGTGTCAGTAATAATAAGTGTAAAAAAATAAAGGGTGTCCTCATATCTGACGTAATTTTTCGTATATGGCTTTATCTGCTAAACCGTTATGGATAGACATTTGAATGTACAGAAAGTATATTACTATGTCCGTTAGAGCAACAAGTATTAAATTATTTGATTTGAGTACTATTTCTTACAGATTACTTCCCTTTAAATTTTTAGTTTAGAAATGATGCACATATATTTGTTTTGTAGTCGGTTTTTCTTTTTGCAAGAATTATTATTAAAACATCTTTCTCTATACATTTTATTTATATAAAAAATAATTACAGTGGAACCACAAAGAATGTTGAAGATGAACGTATTAAAAAAATTTCATTTGGAATTTTTTAATTTAATATTATTTATTTTTATTTCTGCATAATTCCTACTATTGAAATATATTTGGTAAATATTTTATCAAAGAATCAAGAAAATTTATTTAAAAAAATATAATAATCAAAATGATTAATGATGGGGAAGCATATCTAGATCAGGGTTATCAGATATGGCGACGTCTCGCCAAACGTAGCGATTTTCAATCTTATTTGCCGATCAAATTTTGGATTTGGCGACATGGCGACTTTTTGGCGATTTTCAAAATATTTGGCGTTATATTTCAAAACATAAATTTATTTAAAGTTCACGTACATTTCATATTTAAAATTGTTTTTAATGGCTGCATGCAAAATGACCCTATGAAAAATCGGCCAAAAACAAAAATGAAAAATTGCCCAAGAAAGAAAAATGGAAATTTGGCCCAAAAATTGTGAAAAAATACCCAAATATAAATGAATTATCGCCCAAATTTATTTATAGTTTTCCTATTAAATAAAAAAACTATAAAATTGTAAATAGTTTTTCATATGAAATATTACCCAATTTTGTATGAAGATTTCTTAGGCGATTTTTCATTTATGCTTTTGGGCGATTTTTCATAGGGTCGTTTTGCATGCAGCCGTTTTTAATATCTAAAGATGATTTTATTCTAGAAACTGGAAACTTTATTAAAATTTTACAAGCATCTTTCGATTTTAAAATGTTACAATTCTTTATCACGAACAAAATTTCTTGTTTTAAAAATTTTTTATAAATTCGAACATATTTTTGGGTACTTATAAACTATAATATAAAATGTTAACTTATGTGCAGCTAAATTATTTTGTAGTTATTTGATGTCCTGGTTATTCTAATGAATTTTTTATACTTATTTTTTACATACAAAGGAAGTTTTGAAGTAAGGATTAAGTTCGTTATATTTTCTCTAAGTTGAAAGAATATTTTTTACAAATTAGTTGATGAAAATTAAGAAAAATAATATTTTTGTAAATTTATATACTGTTAATTACTGGATAAAAAGATAGATTTCAATAAAGCATTCCACCAAAACTCGACTGTGAAACACGTACTATAATTTCATTAATTAAAATAGGGCAATTTTTTACTTCGATTTTGGCGAAATAGGTGGAAATAAATCTGATCTAGATAGCTATTTCGCTAGTTGGATTTTCCTAAATTTTCTGAATAAAAACCCAGATTCTTATGCCTAAAACTTAATAGACTAAATGAGAAATTCAATCAGTCTAGAAAGCAAGCAAAACCTAAATTTCTGAACAAAAAAGCATAGCAACTATTTACTTTTCCTTTTGTAGAAAATTTGAAAGAAAAGGAAAAGTAAAGTTTTTTTTCTGAATCGAAATAATTGCTATGTTGTTGTTGTTGTTTTTTTTTTTTTTTTTTTGTTTAGAAATTTTAAGAATAGTAAGGTTTTTAACTTGAAATGAATATTTTAGTTTTTTGTTTAGACGGTTGTAGACTGAATAAATTTCTCATTTAGTCTGTTAAGATTTAAGAAAATTGATCGGGATTTTTCTGCTGAAAATCTAGGTCAAATCCACTTGGGAAATAAATATATGGATAAGCGTTTCCCTAATAACGCATATTGATTACTAAACTTTTTTAAATAATATTTAATATTTCATAAAATATTTTTAACATTTATTTGAAAAAATAGGTATTACGCATAGTTAAAAATCAATGTTAAATATACAATCCCAAGTAATTGTTTTTTTTTTAACAAAATCAAATATACCCAGCAAAAACTAATCGAGTTTTCTTTTCTTGAAATACGAAAGCTCTAAGTGGTATGCATGTATATGTTGGCTAACTATAAGGCATGATTTTAGTACTAGGCGGGACAAATCACAAATAAATATCATACGATAGCAGGTTTATAACCGATTGCAACTGCATACGTATTTGTCTGGGTATTTTGGATACTCGCCAGTATATTTTAATGCCCACAACAGACAAGAATGAAACCTAATACTGAATGAGAAAAAATGTTTCATAATGTTAATGAATCGCTTAAATATTTTCGTTGATTATGAAGAGTTATGTAGAAAAGTCTGACAAGACATACGAGTTCGTCACTGATGATGAACACAATTGCTCTTTAAACACCATACCCTCAATAGTTATCAAGGGTGATGCTAGTTAATACTAGGCGTTTCGAAACGTAGACTTATTGGTTCAATAGGTTTGAGGGCATATACTCAATTAAGTCAGTATAAACTTTTCAAAATGGCTTAATAGATAGCCAGTAATAAATACTGGCAATAGATGTATTAAATACTGCTGGTATTTATTACATCTATTGAAGTGTCGAATTCATAGTGAAAAACCATTCATGGACTTTGATAAAAACATCTAAGCGAGCAAATTATATATATAAGCTTGTGTGAGTATATAAATGTACAGAAGTAAACGATGCAATAGTTATATTACAACTCCTTACAATTTGGCAAAATGTATTTTAAATCCAGGCACAGGCACACAAAAAAATGTTTCGTAAGCATTCTGACAATATTTTTTTTCGATTTTGCTTTGAAAGTATATATGGTTTATGTGTTTACTTTATATAAACGTACCCATCCCTGGATAAAACTCTAAAATTTAAGAAAAGTTTTAAAAATTATTGTTAACCTCTGTAAGAGGTGTTTAAAATATTCTAATAACAATGTCATTCCATAAAGTAAAAATACAAATCAAATACAAATTTTATTCAACTGGTGCCTTCTGTGCAATAGTTTTTTAAATATCCCACTTTCAAAAATAAAAGGTGTGCAACCGTGCTTCAAATATTACAGTTCTAAACCGAAAATTTCAAAAATAAAAAGCTGTGTTGAAATAATTATCGAGATGAAAATATCCCATTTTTAAACCGAAAGTTTCAGTACCTTTAAATTGGAAATTGCGTTTTTCATTGCTTTTTATCCACTTTCCCTTGGAAATAAGATATTTTTGCAGAAGAAAAAGTATCCAATATTGGGATCAGGATGCTAAGCAACCTCTTCACAAAATTTTGTTAAAATCCATTTTGTAGTTTTTACGTGATGCGAACGCAAACGAAAAGCAGACAGACTGACGGAAATGAGTTACTATTTTATTATGTGTATAGATTTGTTACTGATAATAATTCATTCAGTTAAAAAAAAACCGAACTAAAAAATCTTAATAAGGCATGAACACAATCAACTTTGGGGAATATTTAAAAACTTACTAAATATATTTGTATACAACCATATGAATAACAAACCTTAATTCGCCGTGGATTTAACAATAAAATAATAAATTTAAGGCCTTGTAAGAAACCACATATTTGACACGCTTTAGACAGTTCAAGCTTCTTATAATATTAAACTTTTAGCAAGTTAAAACATCTGCAAACAATTAATCACTTGCATAAGATCTAAGGTTTGCGGACATATGTTACCATTGCATTCTTTTAATGTTAATTTGGCTTTATGTTTTGCTAAAGCATAAGTTACTTCCCTTAGAAGGTGTGGAATACATATTTCATATTTTGCCCTTTGGCAAAAAAGCGTATCAAATAAAACATTTTTTTTGGCATATTAGTGTGTTTTCAGCTGTCATTCACACGCTCTTGAACAAAGCAAACCTCTAGAGAATTTTAATCTTTTGAAAGATTCAGAAAAACATTTTTATAAATATGTTATGTCTTACTTTTTGTTGTATAATAAACTTTAATAAATGTTTTTTTATTGTATTTTATTTAAGTATTTAATTAATTAATTTAAATTGTTAAAAATTATCATAAATTTATTTATTTGTCTTTTAGTTTTAAGTCTTAAATTCACGTTTTTTTTAAACAAAATAATTACAGCATCAAATTAAAGATAACATATTATTAGACCTACCTTGTATGGGCACATATATATTTAAATACAAACAATCCTCTGATTGATTTTGTAAATATGGCAGCAAGCGTCTTAAATACTCCAAGCGTCCCTTGGGCATACGTTCCAAGGCAGCTGTCTGATTTGTTATATCTGGCAAACGTTGTGGGCAAACAGGACTAAATCTTTGTAGTGTTGTAATTTTTGTTACAAGATTGTAGAGGGATGAATTAACATTTGACATGGAAGAGAAAAATAAAAGGAAAAACTTAAATTACTCAACGTTAACTTTTTTTAATACAGTTTTATCTCTGATGTCACAAATAAACTGAAACTAAAAACTTTGGAAAAACATCATAAAAAATAAAAGTTATTGATGTGTAAATATTTCTTAAATTTATATCTTTATATTATTATCTCAAGTTTCTTTACCAATTTCCTGTGTGGATTTTCTTTGTTTTACTTTGATAGTTTTTCTTGAGATATTAAAGCTAAGGAATTGTGTTAAATTGGAGATAAAAAGACAATAAGAAAGTTTGAAGAAAATTTAAATGTATTCAAATATATTCAGTTAACATTTATTAAGAGACTGAGCTTAAAAATAGTTTTTTTTTTTAACTTTAACATTTTGTTAGAAAACGTATGATTGATATTAATTCCTTTTAAATACGAATAGAAAACAATTATACGGCATACTTATAGGAGTCATCTTTTTAATCTAAAGAATTGGTAATAATGTCGTTTAAAAACATCTAGACAGATTCGAGTTAAAGTGGTTTTTAATGTTGGATATATTCCAGCTAGTGTTTTAAGGAAAATTCAATAATGTAGGAAAATATTTTTTTCTTAAGATCGCAATTTCATATTCAGAATAAATAAAATAGCTAAAATATTTTAATTTTTATGTGGAGCAGGTTACTCCGAGTTAGACTCAAACGTTAAGGGCTACATATTATAAGTTACATTAGCAACATCACAAAAAGGTGCTTAAACTATCCAAATTTTCCTTTTGGTTTTTAAGTAATTAACAGCACTTGTTTTTGTATTCTTATAAAATTAAAAACAACAAAATATACATAAAGAAAAGTAATCTCATAACTTCGCAAATTCTACAATGAGAACATTAAGATGCCCTTTTAATCTTGATTTTTATAAGTAAAATTATTATCATTTATTTTAATATTTGTTAAAACGAGTATAGCATGATTTTTTTTTAATTTCAATTATTTATTATTATATGAATTTTATTTGAACTATTTTTGAATTAATAAATTAATTATTTAGGCTTAAGTTCTTAATTATAAAGAGATAACGAAAAATTAGATAAAAGCAAAGCAGAAAGCATTTTCTAGACAGCTACGTCCGTCATCAGTACTCTTCGTATCGATCTACCCGGTAGTTTCAATTGTTATTAATTTTCTATTTAAACAAACTTATCAAATAAATAGAATATGAGAAATTTTAAATTTACATTATATTTCATAGGAGATAGAGCTTTTTGAAATTGTTTTACACTTGTAAACTCTATTTTCTTTTTATATTATAATGGGTGATTTTTTTGAGGTTAGGATTTTCATGCATTAGTATTTGACAGATCACGTGAGATTTCAGACATGGTGCCAAAGAGAAAGATGCTCAGTATGCTTTGACATTTTATCATGAATAGACTTACTAACGAGCAACGCTTGCAAATCATTGAATTTTATTACCAAAATCAGTGTTCGGTTCGAAATGTTCAAATGTGACAAATTTTGTTCAGCGATGAGGCTCATTTCTGGTTGAATGGCTACGTAAATAAGCAAAATTGCCGAATTTGGAGTGAAGAGCAACCAGAAGCCGTTCAAGAACTGCCCATGCATCCCGAAAAATGCACTGTTTGGTGTGGTTTGTACGCTGGTGGAATCATTGGACCGTATTTTTTCAAAGATGCTGTTGGACGCAACGTTACGGTGAATGGCGATCGCTATCGTTCGATGCTAACAAACTTTTTGTTGCCAAAAATGGAACAACTGAACTTGGTTGACATGTGGTTTCAACAAGATGGCGCTAAATGCCACACAGCTCGCGATTCTATGGCCATTTTGAGGGAAAACTTCGGAGAACAATTCATCTCAAGAAATGGACCGGTAAGTTGGCCACCAAGATCATGCGATTTGACGCCTTTAGACTATTTTTTGTGGGGCTACGTCAAGTCTAAAGTCTACAGAAATAAGCCAGCAACTATTCCAGCTTTGGAAGACAACATTTCCGAAGAAATTCGGGCTATTCCGGCCGAAATGCTCGAAAAAGTTGCCCAAAATTGGACTTTCCGAATGGACCACCTAAGACGCAGCCGCGGTCAACATTTAAATGAAATTATCTTCAAAAAGTAAATGTCATGGACCAATCTAACGTTTCAAATAAAGAACCGATGAGATTTTGCAAATTTTATGCGTTTTTTTTTTAAAAAAAAGTTCTCAAGCTCTTAAAAAATCACTCGTTACTACCAAGTAAACATTTTTCTTTATTTATATTCTCTTTATATATTTTCTTTTTTATAATTAAGTTTTTACGCTCTATGTGTTTTTTATAAAAATATTGTAATTTATTTTATTTTTATATTCGATATTTCGCTACACCATTGGGTAGCATCGTCAGGAAATAAAAATAGTTTTATAATATTTTTATATATTTTTATTATAGTTTTATATATTTTTAATTCCTGACGATGCGTAAAAACTTAATTATAAAATTATTCAAAAGGTCAAAAATTACGATAATTGTTTATATATTTTCTTTTTATTTGAAAATGGTATATGAAATATAATGTAAAATATAAATTAAAATTTCTCATATTCTATTTCTTTGATAAGTTTGTTTAAATAGAAAATTAATAACAATTGAAACTATCAGGTAGATCGATACGAAGAGTACTGATGACGGACGTAGCTGTCTAGAAAATGCTTTCTGCATTGCTGGTATCAAATTTTTCTTTATCTCTTTATAATTAAGAACTTAAGCCTAAATAATTAATTTATTAATTATTTATTATGTTTCAAAAAATAGAAGCTTGTGATAGAAGAGTTTTCGTTTAGCTTAGCCCTTTCGATACGAAATGCTCATGTGACATATTAGTGACATGAGTTTTCTACAAAATTTTGTAAAGAAAAACTGCGTGACACGTAAGTGTGTCATACAAAAAGTCACATATAAATGACATGAGTTTTGCGAAGACTTTGTGTCACATATGTGAAGCACTAAATAAAACAAAAGTTTCAAAAATTTTTATGTTCAACATCAAATGAATCGCTTTCATTTGTAACAATTCCACCACTATCAACTTCTAAATATCAATGTTTTTTAAAAAAATTATCTTTCTCAGACTTTTCACTGTCATTATTTGGAGCAAAACTGCTTCCAGAATCTTCAAAATCCGCATAACTTTCGCTGGAACTTAAAATAGCTTTAAGAGTTTCATCTTCAGATACTAGTTTTTTTCTATGACCTTCCATTCTAAGCAACCTTTTAATTGTTAATAGCAATAAAAATATTAATTTAACTATTTTATTTAAGCTTTAGGTCTTTAAGTAATTTTATTTTTATTTTTTCGATATGTCGCTACCCTTTGTGTACCATCATCAGGAAAAATTAACAAATTAACGTTATGAAAAAATTACAATTAAAAAAAAAAAAAAAAAGTATTGAAAAAATTTTCTTCAAAAAAAAAAAAAAATTTTGTCATAAACTTATTAAAAAATTTTTAAACAAGTACAAACAATAATTAAATTATTTCTTATTTACTAAATGCTACACAAAGGAGTAGCGAAATATCGAAAAAATAAAAATAAAATTATTTAAATACCTAAAGCTTAAATAAAATAGTTAAATTAATATTAACAAAAAGGTCAAATAAACTATATAAAATAGCAATAAAAATATTTACACTCTTTTAAAATAGAACTTGCCAGTATTGCTATTGTAATACGAGTGAACTATTTTAAATGTATTTGAAGTTAGTTTTCACATAGATTAGCTCATAGAAAAATTTCGGGGAATACCCCTAAAAAATACGAAATTTTTAAATTAACTGCTTAAAATATCCACAAGCCGCAGCGCTAGTATATATTTGATACTTTGCCAAAGACTAAAATATACAAGAAAATTACCTCCTACAAACTTCTATAGAATTAAAGCTAAACATATTTATATAATAATGAGACACATATATGTGACACGAGTTTTTCTGAAAACTTCCACGTCACATATATGTGACGCTGAGTGGCGAACGTGTTAAATAGGTTCAGGTGAGAGGTATCACAAATCTGTTTTCATAGACAGATAGAGGAAGGATGGTACAAGTTAAATATGGCTATGTCTTGGGGAGAAATTAGAATGTAAAAAGACAATTTTACAAAGTAAAAAAAATTAACATAATTGGCTCCGGAGAATTTGATTTAATATAGCTGTCTATAAAAAAAAAAAAATCAAAATCATAGGTATACTCTTCGGGGCTACAGGTTCAATTGCATAGCATTGGTATTAAAATACCCACTTTGGCATTAAGGGTTCTAAAACATATCAAATCTGATTTTTATTTTTGAAGTAAAAATGCGTTTTTTGTACTTTTTATTTTGCTCAATTTTGCTTTGAAAGTAATCTACACCAAGTGTAAGACTCTTACTTTTATAGTGCATCAGTTATGGTATATTTATTTACTATATATAAAGGTAACCATCTCTGGATAAAATTCTAAAATTAATAAAAAATTCAAAATTGTGAAAACTTTTCGAAAGCTCTGTAAAGGCAGTTTAAAATATTTTAATAACAATATAATTCCACCAAGTAAAAATACAATTCTAATACAAATTTTATTAAATGGGCTATTTGGCAGTAAGAAATTAATATTTTGTCATTATTTTAAAATAGCGACATCTGTTGCGCAACCGTGTTTAAAATATGTCGCTTTCAAAAATAAAAGATGTCTTAAAGTATGCAGTACCTTTAAATCGGTACAAAAAAAATCGTCGTACTTTTATTGCCTTTGGAAATAAGGTATTTTTGCGGAAAAAAGTATCTATAGGAATCAGGTTGTTGCGGTAACTTCTCACAAAATTTTGTTAAAATCCGTCCAGATACGTATTGTCGTT